>JAEIGQ010000210.1:0-559252 GCA_018904275.1 Lordiphosa clarofinis
GATATATCCACGTAAGTTAAGGGATAACGAAATAGTAACTTTGAGGAGGCTAGCTGAGAATATCAAGAGTTGGATGGTTGTATGTTTTCCTGGCAAATGTATCTCATAGACTATAGGTAGATTACATATCAGGGGCACGTCCTACCTTCCGGAAGGTTCCGACATATTAGCAGCCGGCAGTCAACATACGCAGCTTTTTATTGTTTGTGTATGTATGAATATGTGTTTTTAAAACTGTGATAAAGTCGAAAGAAAACTCAACACATGAAAAGCCAAAGGATGCCCTTGAATTGACGATCTGTACAGCTCATCATATGAATTGCCATAGAAAAAAGCCAATGTCAAAGACTCTTGTATTTTTTTGTGAATTGTCGATGGCCGGCAGCTTTCTTTAATATACATCTTTGAGTTAAGAAAAAACCTTTATCCCATTCTGCTTGGAAACAATTAAAATGTCCGAGATTAGGTAATTTTAAAGGCAGGGCATCTGCAGGGGAAAATGCTTTCCCTTAAAGTGCCTTTCGAATTTTGGACGAAAATTTATTTGCTAAAATTTTTTCTATATAATCCCACACAGCTGCATTAGTTTCGTGCGCCCAGATTGACTTTGTTGATGGCCTTTTCGATCTGTTTTTTAAGCAATTTAATTCCATCGCTAATCCAAACGGCCGATTTCTCGACTTGGCATTCGTATTTGGCATCTATTATGTAACTATCGGACGCACTTCCCATTTATCAGTTCCAGCAGATCTTAATCACCCGGAAATTCAACTTTCTAATAATGGCCTCCTCCAAAGGTCCCTGCTTCTCTTCGCCAACGTCATTGTTGTCAGTAAGCCAATTTTTCAGGTCTTATCAAGTTTTTGTCACTCGTTGATTGGTCCTGTCCTGATGAACTCAATCTCAATGATGGCCAAGAGCTGTTTTACAACACACTGTACAATTTATTCGATAAACATGTTCCAGTCTCTATTGTTAACTCTTCTAATGGTCCTCCATAGGTTTCTCGTAGATGGCTATATCTAATAGCCTATTCACACTACAGTCCATCTACCGTTTACCGTCTACCGTCAAAGATGGTACGTAAGAACTTACCGTGCCAAATTTTCTTAAAATATTCCACCGTCAGCTGGGGATGTTCCTATCTCATGCTGTTCCAAGCGATATATTTGGGTCCACCACTAAATAATTGCCCTTCACAACTAAAATATATGCAGTCAACGTAATTTGGATGTCAAAATACAAATGCCGCGCAACAGAAAACAGATGAAATTTAAAAATATTACAAAAATTGTTAATTCCTTTTATAAAATGCAATGTATTATTTTCTTAAAGACATTAAATTATCTGCTTCGACTCAATTGCATCTAAATGCTTCGATGCACTGGGCAGACCATACAAGTTTCGTATAAGACCATATTGCCCATATCGCACATTGGTAGGATGTTTTTTTAACACTTCGGCTATGCATCAAGGTATTATGTTCTGCTGCTGATAAACAGAGGACAGCACTATTGTTAATTTTACTGAATTTCAATTATTTTTCTTTTATAGCTGGCATGTTTACATCATGTGGCAAGAAGAAGACAATGATGGTGGACGGTAGACGGTAGATGGTGGCCATGTGAACACGAATTTCATTTTTCCACCGTCTTCTCAACGTTCCGCCAAGATGGACTGTAGTGTGATTAGGCTATTAAGAAAGTCAAAAGTTAGACGATATAAGCGATTTATGCGGACAGGCTTACAAACCGATTTTGCTTAACACTGTATTGCAAAGTCGAAGTTTTTCCAGCTGATCACTGAGTGTTATATGTAAATATAAGTTAGTGGAACTCAGACAAACTAAAATTTCCGTGCCTCGGCGTCGGAAAGCTCGTAGTGCCGCTAACTTGACAGACACAAACAGCTGACACAATTGCGATGGGATGGTGGAAGAAAAAATAGCTTGTAATTTTTCCGACACCTACCCGTCGGAATGTCAGCAGCAAAAGTGCGACAAAAATCATTGATTGCGCATATTTTAAAACCAACGGTAGTTTTTGCATTGCCCATGACTTCTACATTCCATATATCCTCCAAAAATCCCTAAATATTAGCAAAAACAATTAACTAAATTCAAATGCAAGCAAATCAGCGCAGTGTGACCCTTTCACATTGGGTGGTATTTTGATGAGGGGTGGTATTTTGGCGTTATACAGCCCCACTGCATCGTCTGCTGGGTAACCCATCGGAAAAAGTTGTCAGCTTAGCTAGCGGACGATTTAGTTTGTCTGAGTACTAAGCTTAAGAGCAAATTTTAGTTGAAAAATTTTAGGTACTTTGTCGATATTTCTCAAAATATCAATATCGATAATATTAAAAATGCAAATTTTCAATATGGATATTTGATATATCGCATCCAAAAAACATCGATATATCGATCATATCGTTATTTTCAAAAGCTTAGGAAAACTGAAAAGCTTTAAGGAACCTCTTCGCCATAAAACTGATAATGACGATTTCTAGAGACCGTAATATCTAATCTTTTTAACAGTTTCAAATAGATTTCTGAAACTACACTGCATATTTTTCCAAAGTACATAATGAGAGTTTCTTTTTCTTTAAATTGTAAAGAGGTACTGATTTGGTTAGGAACATTACTTCATATAATAAGGCTTCTGTTCTAAATTGTTCTGATTTCACAGCAGTTCCACCTTTTTTATACCCGTTACTCGTAGAGTAAAAAGGGTATACTAAAGTCGTACAAATGTATGTAACAGGCAGAAGGAATCATTTCCGACCATATAAAGTATATATATTCTTGATCAGCATCAACAGCCGAGTCGATAAAGACATGTCCATCTGTCTGTATGAACACCTAGATCTCAGAAATGGTAAGAGATAGAGGTTTTACATGTATAGAACAAATGCTTCTTTTATCTGCACGCAGATCAAGTTTATTTCAAATTTTGGCCACGCCCCCTCCCGCCTCCGCAATTTGGAAAAAACGTTATATCTCCTACAGTGAAGATAGACAATTCGTACCTCTTAGAGATAGTTAGTAATTAGCAAAATGAATCGATTTGCCAAAGAAATGATAAAGATCGAATGAACGGTTCTCAAGTTATGAGCAAAAAAGAAAAATGTAGCATACTTTTCGGATGGTCACCCGAAGGAACGCAGGAACACTGTTAAACATGTTTTTTTATGAGTAACGGGTATATCGAAGTCGGTTAGAGCCGACTTTAACTTACGCTTTCGTTTCATTTAAATTGTAAGGTACTTAGATAGATATAATATTTATAACTGTTGAATTTCATGAAGACATTTCCATTTTATTAGTTTTGTTAAACTTGTATATGGGCATTTCCAAAAAAAGGTCCACCTTGGCTCCAACGGAGCCAAGCCAAGCTTCTCTCAATCTCTTGGCGTGTGTGCCTTAAATTTTTCGCACAAGAGAAAGTAACCTAACGCCGGATCCGAACGGCAAAGTTTGAGAATTTGCTTTTTCATGGCTAGTTACTTCACTGCTGGTGCCAATAGCTGGTGAAGGTGACCGTATGTGTAAAAGCTATTTTCTAAAAAAAAAAAAACTTTTATTATTAGATGTTTAGAGGCGGGATCGGACCCACGACCTCCCGCCCAGCAGTCCAGCACACCAACCACTGGGCCACACTCGGCCACAATTTTGTATCTTATCTCAGTGATATAGGACTTAGAGAAAATATCAAGTGAATAATTTAAGAGTACCCGTTTCTCCAGTCATTCTGCTGCGAGTGTCTGTAAATCAGCGATTGCCACCTGCTGCCCCCAAGGGCCGAAAACATTTCGCTATTAAGCTGAGGCCAACAGAGTAAACTATCGAAATGCACTTTCAGACAGCATGAACAATTTATATTTTTATATTATTTTACAATAAACTATTGAGTTCATGACGATATCTGACGATATCTAGAATATATTTATATTCTAGCACTAACACCTAATATTGCAGCGTATTGCTGCATCCATATGTTAATGATCAGTTCTTATCGATATATCGATCAAATATTGACAACCCTAATACTTTTCAGCTTGAACAAATTTTTTGATAAGCTAAACAAAGCTCCATTTTGTTAAATATGGCTTCAGTGCACCAATGAGAAAAATAAGATACATTTGGAAGCGTTGGCTGCTTAGCTGCTATGTGAGCATTTCTACAGCTCGCAGCTTTTACACTGACTAAAGTGCTACTGAAGTGCCGCCTTTTTATGCTTCTTACATCTCTAACTCACACACACGCCGTCTCCAATAAACCGAACTTAAGCCTAAGCTGTGTTTTAAACTAAATAGTCAGCGTAACGTAGCCACAATTGTCAAAGTAGTGGCGCCACTAATTGCTGAATTTGGGAAAAATCTCAGCTTAGAATTTATTTTATATAAACAAGGGCAAGGTATACTTAACAAGGTAGGCTCACTCGCTCTCTCACAACTCATTATATTTGTGTCAATGAGAGCGAGAGAGTATTTCGGGGGGCCCTTATTAATTTCTATCTTTTTCTAGCTCATGTCTCTCAGAGCAGCTGTCACCAGTCTCAGAGAGTCGAGAGAACGAGTTGAAAAAATTAATGGCCCCCTCATAGAATAATTAACAAGGTAGTGTCTTCAGGAATTCGCCATGCGAGAGAGGTACCAGTTGATATGAACATGTGAGAGCACGTTGACAGCCCCTTTGCTACTGAGTGTTTTTCACCATTCAACTGGTACCCCAAAATAGAGGCAGCCTACTTTAATGACTTCACCTGGTATAATTTCACCATGGGCCCCCTTCTCACAACGGAATACGTCACCTTGTAGTAAATTCACCTTGAGCAAGGGTACATAAACTTTGGTCGAGTCGAAGTTGTCTTTTCTCGATTATGTTTAATTTGGATTAAGTGACAAACTTCAAGATTTTAGGGCACTAAAATACAGGTTCGGAATCTGCAGCTGTTCCCAAAGGAGGTGATTCCCTAACATTTCTTTTTTATAAACTGTACCCCTGTTGCTGTTTGCTCAGTCGTAACATCTTCTTGCCATTAATCTTATCCTTATTAACCTCATATCTTACAGCTGTTGGGAACCACTTCTCGACTTTGTGGAATATTTCAAGACCGAAAATAAGAAAAGTAAAACTCTAGTCTGGCCACTTCAAATGTTATTGCTCATCTTGAACCCATCTAGCCTGGAGGCCACTGTCAACGAATTGCAGCAATCGGAGAAGGAAAGGAGAAGAGAAAGTGCCATCGAAGTCCACACAATCGTCTTCACGTGACAAAGACTTTTCGGCCAAGCAATTCATAGAGAGTATCAAGCGTGGTCTGGGCCAGCACTCGCCATCGAAGCAGGTCACCGAATCCTCGGCAATTGCATGTGTGAAACTGTGCAAGGCTTCCACCTACATCAATATCAATGACTCGAATAACGTTGTCTTTAAGCTGGTGCAGTATTTCATCAACGATCTCAAGGCTTTGCTCTTCAATCCCGCCAAGCCGTTCTCGCGTGGTCAGGGCTATAATTTTGCGGATATTGAGCTCATGATTGACTGTTGGGTATCATGTTTTCGCATCAGTCCACACAACATAGAGGCTTTAAAGGTTTGCTTGAACCTGTCGTCGCCCCAGGCTTACCATTTCGTTATAGTGTGCTCGCTGCTGCGGTGAGTAGAACCCAAACCATTTGTAAGGTGACTGAAATTTGTGATTAAATTTTTTTTCTTTTGCAGATTGGCCCACATTTATGTGGACTTTCGTTTGCAAAACAAGAATCCCTTTCGCATAGTCAACCAGCCGCGTTTGTCCTGGTGGCCACAGACAGAAGTGGTTCACTATCGCTCGGCTGAACTGCGCGCCCTGTTCACGGATACCCTCAACAAGGCCACACAGGGTTATATAGCCCACACACCGCTTCGCTATATAACCTCGCTGACACTTAAGTCAAAGGATACCCAAAAGGGTCTAACGAGGGCAGAGGAGGGACCTGCCCATAAGATGCTATTGCTGTTGCTGGTCAGGCTGATACATGCGGATCCCACACTGCTGTTGAATGTGAGTAATTTTAGCACCAAGGGACAACCTTTTCAATATATTGTTTCTACCAACAGACCCAGGGCAAAGTGGCCCATGAGGGTGCAAAGCTCTACCCTGGAACTAATCAATGGCCTGGTGAGCCTAGTTCACCAAACCACCATGCCAGATGTCGCTCAAGAGGCCATGGAGGCTCTGTTGGCTCTGCATGCTCCTGAAAAGATTGAAGTGTGGAACCCCGAGGCTCCAATCAATACTTTTTGGGATGTCAGCTCTCAGGTTCTCTTCTCCATCTCGCAGAAGCTTATTCAGCATCAGATAGCCAACTATACGGACGTTTTGAAATGGCTTCGCGAGATTCTCATTTGCCGCAATACGTTCCTGCAGCGGCATAAGGATTACGCTCATGTGGGCAGTCAAATAGCCATTTGCAAACAGGCTCACATCAAAATGGAGGTGGTCTTCTTTATGTACCTGTGGAGCGTGGATTTGGACGCAGTGCTCACTTCACTCTCCTGCTTTGGCCTGCTGTGCGAGGAAGCGGAGATTTGCTGCAGCTCTGATGAGCTTACCGTTGGCTTTATTATGCCCAATTATCACATCTATCAGGAGCTGGCGCAGTTATCCTCTTCAGCCACGGACACTCGCATCTGCTTCTTTGACAACAGCCATGGCAATGTCCTCAGTCGTCTTACCCTGCAGAAACGCATAATGACGCTTCTGCGCAAGATCGAGCATTGTGTGCATGGTGTACAACCCGCCTGGGAGGAGACCTTTCGCAACTGGGAGGTTTCTAGTAAAGTTTTGCAAACCTATCCCAAATGCAAAGGTGATGATGCCCAAGCAGAGGTGTTTCATCGCGGCATGGGCAAGCGACGGGCGAGCCATCAAAGTTCGGAGCATGATCTGGAGGAACAAATCAACGAGTGGGCCAATATGACCTGGTTTCTGTTGGCCTTGGGTGGTGTGTGTCTGCAGAAACGAAACAGCAGTCGACAGATTCTGTTGCAACAGTCCCAGAATAATCTATCCTTGGGCTCTCTGGCGCAAAACTCACTCTACTCGAGCTCTACCAGTTCGGGGCATGGCTCTTTGCATCCAAGTACGGTTTCATTATCCACCATACCACCACCGCCGCCACAAGATGTCAGCTATTGTCCAGTTACGCAGTAAGTATTGCATAATCAGCTGAACGCCCCCTTGATGACGTGATACCGACACAGATGTGTCTAAGTAAGACTTTCTTTATCAGAACGGCATCACAAAGATCTTAAGTGTGCTTGGGGAAAACCAAAGCAAACGCACTTGCATAGCCTAGTTAGTTGTCTCACACAAGTAAAAACCTTGATCGAAATGTAGGCAGCTGGACGGATTTCTTATTCAGCATTCTGCAGTCGGTTCTCACCTCAATGATTCGGCTTTCTCCATTAAGGCTCCGGCTTTGTGATAGCTGCAGGATTCCCCATTGTGTATGTCCAACTGCATGCTCTATATCCTGTAGAAGTGTAGTAACAAACTTAGTACTGGTGGATTAAAGTTCGAACGTTAAAACTGAGAACAAATCCAAAAACTTATTTAAAGCTTATATAAACCTGACTTTTCTCCATTTTCAGATTCATAGGCCAGCTGTTGCGTCTTCTGGTTTGTAGCAATGAAAAGATTGGCCTCAACATCCAGAAGAATGTCAAAGAATTGGTCGGTGAGGAAATGTCCACCCAACTGTATCCCATTCTGTTCGATCAGATACGTGCCATTGTGGAGAAATTCTTCGATCAGCAGGGTCAAGTCAATGTAAATGTCACAGACATCAATACGCAGTTCATTGAGCATACAATTTATATCATGAAATCCATTTTGGATCCGAAAGCCAACAAAGATCCCAACAATGATCAGCCCTCGCCCTCGGAACATCTGGGTGTGACCAGTATCGAGGGCATGATGCTGGGCATAGTGCGATATGTGAGACATCTGGATATGACTGTCTATGCCATAAGAATCAAGACGAAACTTTGCCAACTGGTCGAGGTAATGATGAAACGGCGCGATGATTTGGCCTTTCGTCAGGAGATGAAGTTCCGCAATAAATTGGTGGAGTACCTCACTGACTGGGTAATGGGTACTTCACATCAAATAGCCCCACCAAGCTCGGCTGATGCCTCCATATTGACGAATACCTCACTCATCTTTCGTGATCTGGATCAGGCCTGCATGGAGGCAGTGGCTGCTCTGCTGCGCGGATTACCGCTTCAACCAGAGGAATCGGACCGTGGGGATTTGATGGATGCCAAAGAGTGCTTTGTTTTTGAAATATTTTACCCTATTTATGAATTTGCTTAATGATTGCATAGACAGCTCGGAGGCAGAGAAGGAGCTCAACAATACGCCCCTGCTGCCGCCTCGACCACGCATGGCGGCAGGCAAGTTGACGGCCCTGAGAAATGCCACCATTCTGGCCATGTCGAATTTGTTGGGCGCCAACATAGACTCGGGCCTGATGCACTCCATCGATCTGGGCTATAATCCTGATCTGCAAACACGTGCCGCCTTCATGGAGGTGCTTACCCAAATTCTTCAACAGGGCACCGAATTTGACACCCTGGCCGAGACAGTGCTGGCGGATCGCTTTGAGCAGCTGGTTCAGCTGGTGACCATGATCAGTGACAAGGGTGAGTTGCCCATAGCCATGGCTTTGGCCAATGTGGTGACCACCTCCCAAATGGATGAACTTGCTCGGGTACTGGTTACCCTGTTCGATGCTAAGCACTTGCTCTCCCCGCTGCTGTGGAATATGTTCTATCGCGAGGTGGAGGTCTCGGACTGCATGCAGACACTCTTCCGTGGGAATTCTCTGGGCAGCAAGATAATGGCCTTTTGCTTTAAGATCTATGGGGCGAGTTATCTGCAAATGCTGCTGGAGCCGCTGATACGTCCTCTGCTGGATGAGCAGGAGGAGACCTGCTTTGAGGTGGATCCCGCCAGATTGGATCCCAGTGAGGATATCGAGGAGCATCGTAATAATTTGATTGCCCTGACCCAGAAGGTGTTTGATGCCATTATCAATTCTTCGGATCGATTTCCGCCGCAGCTGCGTTCCATGTGCCATTGTCTGTATCAGGTGCTGAGCAAACGCTTTCCGAATTTATTGCAAAACAACATTGGTGCAGTGGGAACTGTCATCTTTCTACGCTTCATTAATCCGGCCATAGGTGAGTCAGAAGGGAGAAGACATAATCATTTGCTTATTTATCCACTCTTCTTTGAATTTACAGTCTCACCTCAGGAGCTGGGCATAGTGGACAAACAAGTGCACAGCTCCGCCAAACGTGGTTTGATGCTAATGTCCAAGATCCTGCAAAATATAGCCAATCATGTGGAGTTCTCCAAAGAGCAGCATATGCTTTGCTTCAATGATTTCCTGCGCGATCATTTCGAGGCTGGTCGTCGCTTTTTCATACAGATTGCCTCCGACTGTGAGACTGTGGATCAGACTTCGCATAGCATGAGTTTCATTTCGGATGCCAATGTTTTGGCTCTGCATCGTTTGCTTTGGACGCACCAAGAGAAAATTGGAGACTATCTTTCCAGCAGCCGCGATCACAAGGCTGTGGGCAGACGACCCTTTGATAAAATGGCTACCCTTTTAGCCTATTTGGGTCCACCAGAGCATAAACCTGTGGACTCGCACATGATGTTCAGTTCGTATGCACGATGGAGCTCCATTGATATGTCCTCAACCAATTTCGAAGAAATAATGGTCAAACATCAAATGCATGAAAAAGAGGAATTCAAAACGCTGAAGTCCATGAACATATTCTATCAGGCAGGCACTAGTAAATCGGGCTATCCGGTATTCTACTATATAGCCAGGCGTTACAAGTGAGTAAAAACGAAAAAAAAATTATGGGCGAATAGAGCTTACTAAAAAAATGGGTTAAATGACATCAAGTTTTAATGAATGAAAAGCTAGACTAGATATGGGCGAGACACGACACTGCACTGAGTAATGCGAAAATGTTTAAAGCAGTAGTCTGGCACCGAAATGTTGAGTGTTTTAGTCGGGATTTACACGATGAAGCAAACTTCATGAAGTTTTCTCAGTAGGCTTGAAAATCAAAGGCATTCTACTAAATTTGTTAATCAAAATGTATACAACCACACGTGTATGTCTCGCCTACTGAGATAACTTCATGAAGTTTGCTTCATCGTGTAAATCCCGTCTAAGTCAGGAAATCAAGGACTGAATCAATGAAAATTCAAATATCGAAGTTGTTGTTGTGTTCTTTCGTGTTTTCGAGCATTTATTTATACACTTTTACTCATACACACGGTTTACTATTTTACTATTATTTGCAATATCAATTCGGGTTCGTTCTGTGCATTAACACAGCGTTTGTCCTTGTTTGTCCCTCTATCTCGACTCCCACAGCGTTCTACTCTCGGTAATAACAGTGTGACCATCTTCTCTTAAAATACTCTCACTCAAAAATATCGATACACTGCCGTAAATTTTCAAGCATATTCATTCCTGCAAGGTCACAAACTGGGGTGTCCGGGAAATCTCTAGAGATTTGTATATAAACGATTGCACTTCGAACTAAATTCGAACTAATTTGTTTGTGACAAGAGTAAGACTGGATACCAGATTAAATGCAGGGAAAACTGTACTCATTAAATCTACTTGGCTTTAAGCAGGCGGTTTCAAATCGCTTAACTTTTGTCATAAAATCTACACACAAAAAAAAAACGTTGGTAAATGTAACATTTTTCATTGGTAAATTCACCAATCTCCGTCTTTGATTTTCGCCCAAAGGTTTTTCCATTTAATAAAAAAATGTCTGCACTTTTGATTTTTGTTTTATGGGGAAAAATCAAATTATACCGGACTGCTGCGCTTGCTGGTTTGCCTCAATAATTTTGTTATTCCGAAAAACAACGAATTAAATTAACTTATATTTATTAATTGAAAAACTTTAACTTACTCTGTGAGGATTCGAACTCTGTTCCCTTGCACTGATATTCGATGAGTGACTGACGTTCTAGACGACAGGGCCACGGAGCGCGTCTGAGTCCAGGCAACTAAAAGCTTACTTATAGTCAATGGGATTCAGATGTGTGTAGAAAATGTTTGCATAAATGCCTGCTTGCAATTCTCAAGATCTAATTCCACACAGGGACCATATAAATACACATACGAAATTTGCAAAGCAAAAATCAAAAGTGTTAGCATTTTGAAATCAAAGGGGCACATAGTTAATTTTAAATGACTTTTGTCTTGATTGTACGTTAAAATTGGTAAAATCAACAAGAAAAATCATTAAATCAACAATTTTTAGTCAAAAACGAGAGAGCAAGTTAAACTCGGCTCCAACCGACTTCGATATACCCGTTACTCATGAAAAAACATGTTTAACAGTGTTCCTGCGTTCCTTAGGGTGAACATCTGAAAAGTATGCAACACTTCTTAAACTCGGCTATTTTTCACATTTTTGCTCATAACTTGAGAACGGTTCATCTGATTTTGATCATTTCTTCGGCAAATTTATTCATTTTGCTAATTACTAACTATCTCTAGAAGGTACGAATCTATCTTTAAACCGTAAGAGATATAACGTTTTTTCCAAATTGCGGGGGCGGGAGTGGGCGTGGCCAAAATTTGAAACAAACTTGATCTGCGTGCAGATAAAAGAAGCATTTGTCCCATACATGTCAAACCTCTATCTCTTACCATCTCTGAGATCTTGGTGTTCATACAGACAGACGCACGGACGGACAGACGGACATCGGCTGTTGATGCTGATCAAGAATATATATACTTTATATGGTCGAAAATGATTCCTTCTGCCTGTTACATACATTTGCACGACTTTAGTATACCCTTTTTACTCTACGAGTAACGGGTATAAAAATTTGGTTATCTAACTGCAACCCCCGTTATCTCTATTATCAAAGTCGGTTAAATACGTAAAATGTTTTCAGCCTGTTTTGAACTTCTGAAAAAACAGAATATGTTGAATTCTCTTCGGTTAGACTTCGACCAATGTGTTCCAATAAAAACTAAATAAGCAAAATCGAAAAAAATTTGTATACATCAAGAGTGTTTTATTCTTTCAGCAAATCGCATGAAATAATTACAACCGGAAGTGGAAACGCAGCGGCTGATGTAAGTTGACGGCACACGGAGGTTGCGGGGGCTAACTAGCATGAGCCGCACGGCCGTGGGGTTGTTACTTTTGGAGTTGGCGCATTACCTGCTGCAACTCCAGCGACCAACAGCGAAAGAAACATGATCTATTAAAGTAGCACACAGTGAGAGAGAGAGAAATTTGAATTCAAATTAAGAAACTTATTTACAGTTCCCTTCGAAGTAAAAACTTACACAATATTTGAAATTCATTTTCACCAAGTAACAAGCTTCTCCAAATGATCTTCTGACTAAGTAGAGCAAGTGCAGCCGGCTTATATAGCTGGTGGAAATCCAAGTGCAATCTTAATTAAAGCTTTTTCAAGAAAAATAATTGTGCTTAAGTAAGCACTAATAATTCATATGAATTGTTATTAAAAACTAAAGTGATAGATTAAGTCGGCTCTGGCAAAGTTTTTATACCCTTGCAAAACTGTGTTATAAGTTAAACGCAGTTAAAAGTCCATAAAAATAGGTATTTAAAACCGAGCAGTTCGGCCGCTTTCGTGAAGTCGTGGTTACCGACTTTGGAAATACAGTTTTGGGAAAAACGTCTTAAAAGTTTTAGCTGCACTGTAAATTTACCTCATACGTCTTTACAAATATGAGTGCATCTTCGAAAATAGTTGGCAAAAAAACATGATTTTTGAATATTCTAACTGTGTATAACTCCTTAACAGTACAAACATTTGGACATAAAGGGCCCTATCCCTAATTCTAAGTCGATTTTGATGTAAGCATTTCAATTTCGAATTCAATTTGTATAATTTCATACTTAAGTGAAAAGTGTGCTTCGAATTGAATTCACTTGGAATTATTCAACTCCGAGTTTTGTTTTAAGTATTAAATATTTGACACCTTCTATACAATGATTTTAAATTGAAAATGCTAAAGTTGACAAGAAAATCGAGTCGAAATTCGGAACATGGCCGATTAGCTACATTCTCTTGATCCTACTCTTACTAATCAATCCTTATTTTACTTATTTGGCTAGTCATAAACTTCCAAATTACAAACATTTATTTTCAGTACATTTCTAGAATGCGGGGTACATCAGTATTTTCTTCAAATATTAAAATTATTTGTTATTATTTAATGAACATTTGTTTTGATTTTAAGGGTCAGTTTCCAACTAATAGCTTAATCACAAATAGGTCAGGAAAGGGTTGCCAGACTCTGCTGAATTGTTTGCCTCTCTCTTACTCTTACTGTAACTAACTTGGTACTGCACACTATTCCGATAAGCGTGATAGTAGTTGGGTCCGTGCAGTGCGCAATTATTTTCAAAGTGACTAGTTTCGCGCGTTTTTCTAGGTCACCATACAAAAGTGTTGCTAAGCCAAGATCTTTTTTATGAGGCTTACTATTAAGACAAATTGCCTAATGGTCACCAAAAACCAAGTGATCGGTTTGCAGTCTTTTGCACTCAAAACTTAAACTGTACCGACGCAATGTTTAAATTCTCTGTCGTTCAAACTTTGCCTAAAGTTTTGTAAGGGTATAAAAAATTCGCCAGAGTCGACTTACTCTATGCCTTTTCTTATTAATAACATTTCATATGAATTTTCAGTGCTTAGCTAAGCACGATTATTGTTCTTGGAATTAGCTTTGATTAGCTTTCCACTTGGATTTCCATCTGCTATATAACCCAGCTGCACTCGCCCCTCTTAGTCAGAAGATCATTTTGAGAAGCTTCCTACTTGGTGAAAATGAATTTCAAATATTGTGTAAGTTTTTACTTCGAAGAGAACCGTGAATAAGTTACCAAATTTGAATTAATCTCCCTCTCTCTCACCGTCTGCTACTTTATTATATTATTTTGCTTTCGCTGTTGCTCGCTGGAGTTGCAGCATGTAATGCGCCATCTCCAAAAATAACAACCCCACGGCCGTGCCCTAGTTGCGATTCCCCCATCGGTCGGAGGTTTTTCATGCTGTTTGCTGAAACAATTAAACTCACATGATGAATACAAATAATTTTTGTTACTATTTGTTTGGTTTTTTGTGGAAAATATTGGTAACATTGATCGGACAGGGGGATATTTTGAAAAGTCGTATGGAAAGCAGCACGCCCAATGAACAGAGCTGCAAGCCAGATGGGTGTCTAACCGAACCGATACCAACTCCTCTGTTTCGGATGTTCAAGACAAGCTGAAAACATCTTAGGCAGGGAATTTTAATTACTTGTAGTCTGTGGACAACTAAACCCGTTGGTTTATTATGCAATTTTATGCCCCGATAGCTTTTATAACTCGGTAAATATTGAAAGTCAATATTAAGTTTTATTTGTCAATGTTTATTTTGACGAGAAAGTCAAGGCTAACTTCGCCACTGCCGAAGTTTTGATACACTTGAAAACGCTTGTCTCAACGGTTAGCGACTAGTTCGCGTAGAAACAGACAGACGGACAGACGGACGGACAAAGCTTAATCGACTCAGCTCGTCATGCTTATCAAGAATATATATTCTTTATGTGGTCGGAGATGCTTCCTTCTATGCGTTACAAACATCCGGACAATTTTAATAAACCCTCTCCAAGGGGAAATGCTTCTTTTATCTGCACGCAGATCAAGTTTGTTTCATATTTTGGGCACGCCCTCTCCCGCCCTCGCAATTTGAAAAAAAAAAACGTTGTATCTCATACAGTTTTGAAGATAGATGATTTGTACCTTCTAGAGATAGTTAGTAATTAGCAAAATGAATCGATTTGCTGAAGAAATGATAAAGATCGGATGAACGGTTCTCAAGTTATGAGCAAAAAAAAATTCCCACCCTAAAAAATGTTGCATACTTTTCGGATGGTCACTCTTAGGAACGCAGGAAACCTGTTAAACTGGTTTTTAGATGAGTAACGGGTATATCGAAGTCGGTTAGAGCAGACTTTAACTTACGCTCTCGTTTGTAGAGAATTTATGGAAAATCTAAAATCAGATATTTTGAGGTATGATGGCCTCGCCAAGGCTTTTAAAGTTCCGATTTCCGCTTAATTCTGTTTTTGAGCTGCTAAGCACGACATAGTAGGCGAACAAAAATTTTGTCAATATTGTAAAAAGCAGGGCTGCAAACCGGTCCGGAGTCGGAGACTCCTAGATTTTCGAGAATTCCGAACCGACCCTGAACCGGAGCGAAAAAAAATTTCGCGGCTGAAACTGAACCCGAACCGGAGCAAAAAAAAAAGGTTAAACGTGGTTCGGTTCAGAAAAAAATTCATATTACTTTTTTCGGGCTGACTTATGTATTGGTGCTTTAGGGTTTGAATGTTCGTAAATACTTAAGTTCTTAGAAAAACGTTTTTACTTTTTACATTCAATCTCAAATAAAATCATAGAACTTTTATAAGCATGCTCTAGGTCATTTAGGTTAGGATTTTGTCCATAACTTGTTTAAAACAAGACACGCACAACACCACAAAGGAGGCTGGTTGACAGTATAGCTATTTCATGAATACCAATTCAATCTTCTGCTGTCTTCGTCTGTCTTTAGTGTGTTGGCAGAAAGTAGTGCTATGACCGCTTGGGAATCCCAAAGGCAGGCTTGTAGCAAAATCCGACATCAGCAGCATAATACAATATATTTTTTTTTTTGAATCCAAGAAACTTAATTTGTTGACCTTGAAACAAAAACAGCTTGGAAAGAGACAAATTGCTGAATTGTATGAATCTTTAAAAGAACTCATTAATAAAAGCATTACTGATTATTCTTATGATCATGAAATGTAATCCTTAGCTAAAGAGCTAGAATATAAAGAATTAGTGACAAATACATAATAGAGAACGACATCGTAGCTTCATTTGAAGGAATTCCAAGATTGCCTAAAGATCCTAATGTGTTAATGGTTTGGATAAACAAACTATCATTGTAAATAACAAAAATATGTTGCATTAGCTGTTCCCTTAACACAAGTATTAGGCAAATTTTTCTTCAGTCAGTTAATTTTGTTTTATCCTTTATTAACTTAAGCATAGTTCGATTATTATTTGGAAAATATCAATAGTTGGCTAATGTTGTTACAATTTACATTACTGTTTCTTAAGGGTACTGTATACCTTCAGGTGTCATTTTTTAAAGGTTTACAAAAAATTAGATTACTCAAAAACTATAAGTGGTATTAAGAAGCGGTTTTTTCATTGGATAGGTAATCGGTAATAAACTAAATTTAGTACTTTTTGTTGTTATTGTTGTACCTACGGTTGTTGTTGTATTTCTGTATAAAGTTAACCAAAAATTTAAAACATAGGCCAATGGTTGCAAAAATTTTTTGAGAACGGGTGATCTTAATTTAAAACTGAAGACGGGGTTATGTTAAGAATTGATGTAATTCTGGAGTGAACTAGGATATTTTGGATCGGTCAATAATCGGCGGAGTTATGGGGTTTCAAAGTCAAAATTTCGAAAATCGACTATTTTTTCCCACTGTATTGGTCCTAGCTCCGTTATTTGTTGACCGATCAAAAATATCCTAGTTCACACCAGAATGGTGGGTATTGGGAGCAATTTAAGGGAAAGAATTTGAAAATCGGTCAACAGGTACTCTTTAAATCTTTGCAACCATTTTGGAAAAAGTGGTTCCGAGATAATCGCATTTAAAGATTCGACATCTGTTTTCGATGAAATAAAAATTATATATAATAAATGTATAAATCGGATTTGGTGCATTTGGGTGTTAACTTTCACCGAAAAAAAGATTATCAAAATCGGTTAAGCAGTTCTCCAGAAATTTGAGTCAAAGTGCGTCAAGACATGGTAAAAAATAAAATCTCAAAAAATTTCCAAGTAAAAATTTTTTTTTTCAAAATTTTTTTTTCCATAATATCGAACATTTTATAAATAATTATAAAGTTTTTGACCAAAATAGGGAAAAAAAATACGAATTTCTAAAAATACGAGGATCGATAGAAACAATTTTCATATAAAAGGGTCGGAAAAAATAATTGTTTTTGTTTATATCTTTAAAACTGAGTTTCGGATCAGCTTGAAAGTTTTGCAGGATGTTTATAAGATCCTAATAGAACGTTCAAGCAAATAAAAAAAAAATCCAAAAAAAAATTTTCTGAAGGTATACAGTACCCTTAAGCCAGCAAAAACAAAATTATTTCTGAACCTCGGTTCGAACCTGAACCTAGGTTCACCGACCTACTGAACCCGCTCCGTGAACCCGAACCCAAAAAATCTTACGGGTTCGAACCCCGAAGTGAACCTCCACCGTTTTTAGAGTGGTTTGCAGCCCTGGTAAAAAGAATATTTCAACATGTCTTACATTGTGAAGCAGGTACACAAACAGACGGCACCAAATTGATGAATATTGCTGATTATGGCATATCCCTATTGCCTTCAAACTACACAATTATGTAAAGGAAAAATATTAATTGCATATTCAACTATTCACTTTTAGATTATAGGCACTGATTACTAAAAATTTATTTATTTATTCGGGCCTGTTCCGAATTTCGACTCGATTTTCGTGTAAACTTTATTATTTTGCAGTCAAATTTGAAAACGATATATACAGGGGTGTTCTAGAAATCTCTAGAGATTTTCGTATAAACGATTGTACTTCAAACTAAACTAGGACTCTTTACTTGCAAAGTGTCAAGAATCAGGCCACCTACTAGATTATGTGGAAGGAAAACCGTACGCTTTAAATCTGCTTGGCTTTGAGCAGGCGGTTTCAAATCGCTCAACTTTTGTCATCTAATCTAGTAGCCGGGCATATTTGAGCCCTTAACTTATAAATTTAAGCAGCTTTAATATGAAATGCTAACGTTTACACGAAAACCTCTAGAGATTTCTGGGACACACCCGATAGAAGGTGACAAATATACCTGCGGCTACTAGATCAGGAATAACAAAACTCGGAATTGTGGCAGCAGCTGAAACCGATTGCTTAATCCCAAATGAATTTAAATCGAGAGAAAATTGCGACGGGATCTAGTAGCTTCAAATTAACTTGACAATTACGTTTAAATTTATACAAATTGCATTCGAAATTCACATGTTTACACGAAAATCGAGTCGGAATTCGGAACAGGCCCCATTATTATTATTTTTTTTATACCCTTGGAAAGGGTATATTAAAATTGTCCGGATGTTTGTAACGCAGAGAAGGAAGCATCTGCGATGAGCTGAGTTGATATAGCCATGTCCGTCTGTCCGTCCGTCCGTCCGTCTGTCCGTCCGTCTGTTTCTATGCTACCTCCTCCGTCAGTTTTAAAGCTATCATAACCAAACTTTGCACGAAGTCTTTTGGTACAAATACGCTGCACATTTTTCGGAACCGGCCGGATCGGATGACTATAGCATATAGCTGCCATAGAAACGATCGGTCGAAAAACTAGTTTTATTGAGAAAAACTTTTTTGTTTTCAAAGATATCGCTCCCAACGCTCGTATTTATAAGTTATCAATGATTTTACATAAATTCAACAAGATTTTTCGAAATCGGACCACTATATAGTATAGCTGCCATACAAACTGTCAGGCATATTTCTAGCTCCAAGGGTATATAAACTTCGGTCGAGCCGAAGTTAGCTGGCCTCTATTTTTTTTAATTAAAAAAGCATTTACATTCATTTTTTGGTACCTTTTTCCGGCTCCTGAATCTAACATTACGCTTTATACATTTGGTCCTGCTTGAGCTATCTCCTATTTAGATATTCGTTTTACAGTGTATATACATACGGCTTGTGATTTGAGTTTTCCAGAATTTTTTTTTACAGTTTAGTTTTGTTAGTGAGTGTGTGTTTCTTAATTTAAATTTCCCTTGTAGAAAGATCCTTAGGGTGGAATCTTTTCAGTCTTCTTTTCTTTTTTCGCCCTTGCTTCCTTCGTGATCGCAGTAGTTTCCTCGCAAGGTGGCTTGGTCTCAGTCTTTCTGTATAGTTTTTTGCCTGCTTATTAATAACATCGCCCACCTTATCGACTTAAAGGTTTTCTTCAATGATTCTCGTCCACATGTACCAGTGAGCCCCGGTTATGCTTCTTAGGATTTTGGCCTGCAAAATCCTTATGCGATCTAGGTAGGAGTATGCATTTGTGTATGAGTACCTTGTTTCTAAGTGACAGTTTGTTCCTGGAGTTCAACAGCCAGCTCACCTTTTGAGTCTTGAGCTGTATTGATTTGACCAGACCGCTAATATGCGGTTACGACAAGGAAAACTCCTAGGTATCGGTTACCTGTAAAGTGGTCCAACAGCTCGCCTTGAAGAAAATCTCCTGGGCCATTTTGAACTTCTGAAAAAACAGAATTAGGGTGTTCAACAGCCCGCGTAAAAGTGTAAAGCAAAAAGCGTAAACTCCAAAAGTTTACGCCACAACAACAAAACACATGAGAAAAAGTTTACGCTCTTTTTGCTGCCCTGGGGTATGTTTACAAAATCCGCGTAAAAGTGTAAAGAGAGTAAAGTGTTGAAGTGTTGTAAAATCATTCAAAGTAACGACAAAAAGTACTCGGGTACTCTTCAAAATATGCGGTCACCCCTAGAATAATTAAATTTTTTTTTGTCAGATTAACTGCATCTGGCCAGCAAATCAATTGAGACATCTTCCCCAAAATAGCTGTCTGTAGCTACACCTCAAGAGCAGTCATCACCTACTGTAAACATTGTTGTAGTTTCACTTATTGATGCAGCTTCCCCAAACTACCCCAAACAGAAAAGTGCTCCCTGTAACTCAAGTTCCACTTGGGGTCGAAATGCATTCGACAAATAGCATGGGGCCGCACAGACCCATTGGTCATTGAAAAATGGTAGCTCATTGGTTCGCCAGTTGACTCATTTGGGCACACAGAACTTGGATCCTCGCCGCCAGCATGCAACTGCTGTAAGAACCTCCATAACGTCGTCTACCACTTCATCGACAGTATCATGGTTGTATCTCAAGTTTTTTTGTATATTCATATTTCTTTATTTAGCTTGATTTATACACCAACAATCAATGCTTTAAAAATATGAATTTAACTTTGACACACACAAGCAACAGAAAAACTCACAGCTTGTCAAAAACAGCTGATTTACGCCAAAAATTACGAGGGCAAACCCTTTAGGGGCTCTCAATAGCTGCGTCGCGTAAACTTACACATTTACTTTTTTACGCGGGCTGTTGAACACCCTAAATATGTTGGCTTCGATTCGGTTAGACTTCGACCAATGTGTTCCCAAAAAAATCAAATAAACAGAATCAAAATCAATTTTTTATACATCATGAGTGTTTTATTCTTTTAGCAAATAGCATGAAATAATTACAACCGGAAGTGAAATCGAAGCGGTTGCTATTTGGCTGGTGACGGTACCCGGAGGTTGCGGGGGCTAATTAGCATGAACCGCACGGCCGTGGGGATGTTACTTTTGGAGATGGCGCATTACCTGCTGCAACTCCAGCGACCAGCAGCGAAAGCAGCATGATCTAATAAAGTAGCACACAGTGAGAGAGAGAGGAATTTGAATTCAAATTAAGAAACTTATTTACAGTTCCCTTCGAAGTAAAAACTTACACAATATTTGAAATTCATTTTCACCAAGTAGCAAGCTTTTCCAAATGATCTTCTGACTAAGTAGAGCGAGTGCAGCTGGCTTATATAGCTGGTGAAAATCCAAGTAGTATATTTATCAATGCTTGTTCCAAGAAAAATATTTGTGCTTAAGTAAGCACTTATAATTCATATGAATTGTTATTAAAAACTAAAGGGATAGATTAAGTCGGCTCTGGCAAAGTTTTAATACCCTATCAAAACTGTGTTTTATGGGCATAAACGCAGTTAAAAGTCCATAAAAATATGTATTTAAAAATATATCTGAGAGCAGTTCCAAGCAGTTCATCCGTTTTCGAGTAATCGTGGTTATCGACTTTGGAAACACAGTTTTGGGAAAAACGTCTTTAAAGTTTTAGCTGCACTGTAAATTTACCTGATAAGTCTTCACAAATGTCAGTGCATGTTCGAAAATAGTTGGCGAATTAAGTTGAAATTTTCTGTGTGTGTACTAAAATGTTACAATTTACATTGTACATTAGACTGAACATAATCGTATGGAAATTTTTTTTTTTTAAATGTTTTGTTCCTCAGGGCGCAAAAAATTCGGAAAAATTTATAGTTAACGAAATAAAAAACCAAACTTTGAAATTTTAAGATTTAATACTGGCGCCGTGGGTTTAAAGTTGCTAAATTAAATTTCAGTTTCCCCTTTCTAATTTTACTTTTTCGTAGAAGTAACCTTAGAGATGCCAAACATTTTTTGAACTAAAAATATATTTTTAAAAATATTTTATACAAAGCAAAATGCTGGATATAGAGGATTCGGACATTTATTTGATTGGCGCGTGCGGGTAGTGCTGGATTCAGCAAGCTACCATCTAGAAAAGCGGTTCTTCTGCCTAATATAAGAGGACTCAAATACGCATTAAGGGACAGCCTAAACCGCACTTTCCTTTAAATTGATGGTGTATTGAAATCGCTTGGGCTTACCATGAAACTAGGAAGAGCTTGAGGAAACTTTATGATCAATATGTGTTTCTCAGAAAAAATGCTGGTAGCGATAAAGAGTTGTACCGCAACAGAGAAAGAAGTTTTATGGACCATTTAGAGGAAATTTTTGAAGCTGCTTTAAAAAGTTCGATTGAATTAAGTCCTGATGCTGATTTTAAAAGACAGATGTCCGATGGCGAGGAGTCCCTATCAAGTGGAAACAGTCGCCATCCATATCAAATGGAAACAAAAAACTTATGAATAAATTTGAATAACTACTTTTAATTGCATTTTGCATTTTCGCTTTAAACCCTTACGAACATTAGAGTTTCTTGTTTCATTTGTTATCTTTTTTGCCAGCCATTTTGTAAATTGTTAAGATGCATATGATGATGCAACACAATGAGGACAGGAATCTGCATTTTCAAAAATGATCTTTTGAAAATTTGCTTCAGTGAGGAAGCCATTTTAGTTTTGTTTGGAGTTCGGCTCATATGCATATCCATGATTAGTACAAAAGCACAGCGCTTAAATTTGCACAACACTTTATTTCATACTTGGACAATGGTCAAATTATGAAGAATTCCAACAACAAACAAAGCTAGCGGAACATAGAATATTTGGGTAAAAAATGCCTACGCCCAAGGACCACTTCATCTAACGGTATGCCGATCCTGCAGTTTTAATTCAGCCACAGCATTGATTGTATCTGGCACATCAACCGTTTTTAAGTTAAACCAAAACGTTTGGCATCCCAGGTTGCTTTAATGAAAACGTAAAATGAAAAAGGGGAAATCAAAATTTGATGTAGCAACTTTAAACCCACGGCGCCAGCACTAAACCTACAAATTTCCAAGTTTGGTTTTTCATTACGTTAACTAGAAAATATTACGAATTTTTTGCGCATTGAGGAACAGAACAATTCCAAAAAAAAAATTTTTCATATAAGGGACGTTCAGTCTATTGTACATGTATGTGTTTTTGAAAATTCTAACTGTGTATAACTCCTTAACAGTACAAAAATTTGGACAGGGCCCTATCCTTAATTCTGAGTCGATTTTGATGTAAGCATTTTAATTTCGAATTCAATTTGTATAATTTCATACTTAAGTGAAGTGTGCTTCGAATTGAATTCACTTGGAATTATTCAACTCCGAGTTTTGTTTTAAGTATTAAATATTTGACACCTTCTATACAATGATTTTAAATTGAAAATGCTAAAGTTGACAAGAAAATCGAGTCGAAATTCGGAACATGGCCGATTAGCTACATTCTCTTGATCCTACTCTTACTAATCAATCCTTATTTTACTTATTTGGCTAGTCACAAACTTCCAAATTACAAACATTTATTTTCAGTACATTTATAGAATGCGGGGTACTTCAGTGTCTTCTTTAACTATTAAAATAATTTATTATTATTTAATAAACATTTGTTTTGATTTTATGGGTCAGTTTCCAACTAATAGCTTAATCACAAATAGGTCAGGAAAGGGTTGCCAGTTTCAGCTGAATTGTTTGCCTCTCTCTTACTCTTACTGTAACTAACTTGGTACTGCACACTATTCCGATAAGCGTGATAGTAGTTGGGTCCGTGCAGTGCGCAATTATTTTCAAAGTGACTAGTTTCGCGCGTTTTTCTAGGTCACCATACAAAAGTGTTGCTAAGCCAAGATCTTTTTTATGAGGCTTACTATTAAGACAAATTGCCTAATGGTCACCAAAAACCAAGTGATCGGTTTGCAGTCTTTTGCACTCAAAACTTAAACTGTACCGACACAATGTTTAAGTTCTCTTTTATTCTTATCGAATCCAAAAATATCGGTTTTCGGCAAGGCTGCAAACTGGTCCGTATCCGGACCAAATTTTTGCATTCAGAGTGCTTCAATATTGTAAAGCCGAAATGGCATAATTTCATTATTATTTTTATTCCCTAGGAGAGGGTATATTGAAATTGTCCAGAAGTTTGTAACGCAGAGAAGGAAGCATCTCCGACCACATAAAGTATATATATTCTTGATCAGCATGATGAGCTGAGTTGATATAGCCATGACCGTCTGTCCGTCCGTCTGTTTCTATGCTATCGCCTCCGTCAGTTTTAAAGCTATCTTTACCAAACTTTGCACGAAGTCTTTTGGTACAAATACGCTGCACATTTGTTGGAACCGGCCGGATCGGATGACTATAGCATATAGCTCCCATAGGAACGATCGGTTGAAAAACTAGTTTTAGTGAGAAAAACTTTTTTGTTTTCAATGCTATCGCTCCCAACGCTCGTATTTATAAGTTTTTATTGATTTCACATAATTTCACCAAGCCTTGTCAAAATCGGACAACTATATAGTATAGCTGCCATACAAAAGTTAGGTCTGAAAAAAAGTCTTAGTGGAAAAACTTTTTTGTTTTTAATGTTATCGCTTCCAACGCTCGTATTTATAAGTTTTTAATAATTTTACATAATTTCATTAAGCCTTTTCGAAATCGGACCACTATATAGTATAGCTGCCATACAAACTGTCAGGCATATATCAAGCTCCAAGGGTATATAAACTTCGGTCGAGCCGAAGTTAGCTTGCCTCTATTTTTATACCCTTGGAGAGGGTATATTAAAATTGTCCGGATGTTTGTAACGCAGGGAAGGAAGCATCTCCAACCACATAAAGTATATATATTCTTGATCAGCATGACGAGCCGTCTGTCCGTCCGTCCGTCCGTCTGTCCGTCCGTCCGTCCGTCTGTCCGTCCGTCTGTCCGTCTGTTTCTATGCTATCTCCTCCGTCAGTTTTAAAGCTATCTTAACCAAACTTTGCACGAAGTCTTTTGGTACAAATACGCTGCACATTTGTCGGAACCGGCCGGATCGGTTGACTATAGCATATAGCTGCCATAGGAACGATCGGTTGAAAAACTAGTTTTTGTAAGAAAAAACTTTTTTGTTTTCAATGTTATTGCTCCCAACGCTCGTATTTATAAGTTTTCAATGATTTCACATAATTTCACCAAAACTTGTCGAAATCGTACCACTATATAGTATATCTGCCATACAAACTGTCAGGCACATATCAAGCTCTAAGGGTATATAAACTTCGGTCGAGCCGAAGTTAGCTTGCCTCTATTTTTATATATGATTGAAGTTCAGACCAAAATGGTGAGAATTCTGCGTCGATTTCACTTTGATTCATCAAAATCGAATTTGTGTAACTGGGGATAACATGACCGCCAGTTCAAAAATCGTAGTTTAAAGTTTGAAGCAGTGATTAAAATCCGAACGAATTTCTGTTTCGGTCAAGGCATTTATATTGCCCTAAATCTTATTTCAACTGCATGGGAAACCGACAAGCAACCTGTGTCCGTTTCCCATGATATTTATAACCGCAAACAAAATTTAGCTACTTGTCGTGTTAGACACGCAACCGATATCTATATTCGTTCGGGTTTTATCTCTGGTTTGAAGTAATTTGAAAATGACTAATTTTATCGAAGAATGTCTTCGATGTCTAAAAATCTAAAAAATATTTTGCGCAGGGAGAATCTCCCCTTAACTAAATAAAGAAGCCATAAAACTTCTAGAAAGTGTCTCCGATTTGAGCAACTCAGAAGGTGAATAAAGTTAATTTTTTTATTAAAATTTACTTATTTTATTGTAAATAATTTATGAATGAATTTTGAAATATCCAAAATTTAATTGATTTTTTAAAATTTACATTAAAATTTAAGACCATAAAAAATCTTGTTTCAAAATTTCTTATGTTTATTTACAAATTCATAAAAAATAACAATAGAAATAATACTTAATTATTTTATATGATTTTAATAACTGCCTGCCAGATTGGAACAATCGACCACTGTGCCCTAGACCGAACCTTCTGCAAAATTTTAGAATTTGGCAGCTTTGGTTCTCGGATATCGGTATACAAGAAATTAAATATTTCAGTTTCGGCTCAAAGTTTTAATTGTTTCTTTTGGTAAGGGTTCCGGATTGGTTTACTTTAAGTGTTTGTTAGTCGGGATTTACACGATGAAGCAAACTTCATGAAGTTATCGTAGTAGGCTTGAAGATTAACGGAAATCTACTAGATTTGTTAAACAAAATGTATAGAATCTCACTTGTATGTTTCGCCTACTAAGAAAACATCATGAAGTTTGCTTCATCGTGTAAATTCAGTCTTAGTCTGATTAACAATGATTTTTTTATGTTTCCGGCAATTTTATTTGCCAATTTTGAAACTGTTTGCTCCCAAATTGTGACTACATTGCCCGGAATATATACATCAGCCTTATTCGGTTCTTTTCAGAAGTCGGTTTCAGTTTGTTTTTCTGACTTAGAGGACACCCAACGTATTCATATACCTAGTGTGTCCAAGGTTCATACAAAACTCTCGTCGTGACCTCCGCTGTTTTCTAAAGTAGCTATTTAAGTTATTAAAATCAGATTGGATTTCAGAGCGATCAAAAAACTTGCACTCATTCAATTAGCAAATTAATAAGAAAATCATGTTCTTCCACTTATGTAAAAATTTTGTTTATTCCTTTCAGAATTGGCGAAACTAATGGAGATCTGCTAATCTACCATGTCATACTCACACTCAAGCCCTTTTGTCACTCCCCTTTCGAGGTGGTCATTGACTTTACACACACCTGCTCCGATAATCGTTTCCGTACCGAGTTCTTGCAGAAATGGTTCTATGTGTTGCCTACGGTGGCCTATGAGAATGTGCATGCCGTTTATATCTATAACTGCAATTCCTGGGTACGCGAATATACCAAATTCCATGATCGTATTCTAGCCCCTTTGAAAGGAAATCGTAAACTCATGTTCCTGGAGTCACCCAATAAACTCACTGATTTTATCGAAGCAGAGCAACAAAAGCTACCGGGAGCCACTCTTTCGCTGGATGAGGATCTAAAGGTGTTTAGCAATGCTTTGAAATTAAGTCACAAGGACACCAAGGTGGCTATTAAAGTGGGTCCCACAGCTCTACAGATCACCTCGGCTGAGAAAACAAAAGTATTGGCTCATTCAGTGCTGCTCAATGACGTCTATTATGCCTCGGAGATTGAGGAAGTGTGTCTGGTGGATGATAATCAGTTTACTCTCTCCATAACCAACGAAAGCGGCCAATTGAGTTTCATACACAACGATTGTGACAACATTGTCCAGGCCATAATACACATACGGAATCGCTGGGAACTTAGCCAACCGGACTCGGTGACGGTGCATCAAAAGATACGGCCCAAGGACGTGCCGGGTACACTGCTCAACATGGCCTTGCTGAACTTGGGGTCATGTGATCCCAATTTGCGTACAGCTGCCTACAATTTGCTTTGTGCTCTAACCGCCACCTTTGATCTTAAAATTGAGGGCCAGCTGCTGGAGACTCAAGGCCTGTGCATACCCTCCAATAACACCATTTTCATTAAGTCGGTCAGCGAGAAATTGGCCACCAACGAACCACATCTGACCCTGGAGTTTCTCGAAGAGTCGATACAGGGCTTCCAAAGGAGCACCATTGAGCTGAAACATTTGTGTTTGGAGTACATGACGCCCTGGCTGAAGAACCTGGTGAAGTTCTGCAAGTCCAACGATGATGCCAAGAAGCTGAAAGTTTCACAAATCTTGGACAAACTGATATGCCTCACCATCGATCAGAAGGAGATGTATCCCTCAGTGCAGGCGAAAATCTGGGGTTCCATTGGCCAGATACCGGAGTTGATCGATATGGTCTTGGATAATTTTCTTCACAAATCGATTACCTATGGCTTGGGTTCACCGCAGGTGGAGATTATGGCTGATACGGCGGTGGCCTTGGCCTCGGCCAATGTGCAGCTGGTGTCCAAGAAGGTTATAACCAGAATGTGTCGTGTCATGGATAAGTCGTGTACAAATCCCACCCAATACCTGGAGCAGCATATGATGTGGGATGATATAGCCATCTTGGGACGTTATTTTGCTCATGTTGTCCTTCAACAATTGCTTGGATGTGGCCACTTCGGTGCCATATTTGTTTCATACCATCACATTTTTGGTCTGTTCGGGTTCTCTGTCGATGCGGGCCTCAACCCATGGCCTGGTAATTAATATCATACACTCGCTCTGTACTTGCACGAATCCATCCTTCTCGGAGGAGGCTCAACGGGTCCTACGACTGTCTTTGGATGAGTTTTCGCTGCCCAAGTTCTATCTGCTGTTTGGCATCAGCAAGGTAAAGTCGGCGGCCGTCACCGCCTTCCGTTCCAGCTGTCGGCATCCCACAGACAAATGGCTGGGCAATGAGCGAGTGACCCAACCCTTGCCCGCCGATCGTGAACGACTTTCGCTGCCCTCACTGGAGGTGATTACAGATGCCTTGCTCGAGATCATGGAGGCCTGCATGCGTGATGTACCCGACTGCGAGTGGCTGACCACTTGGACCGCCCTGGCACGCAGTTTTGCGTTCTGCTATAATCCTGCCCTGCAACCCCGGGCCCTCATAGTGTTCGGTTGCATTAGCAAGAGTGTGACGGATCATGAAGTCAAGCAGTTACTTCGGATTTTAGTCAAGGCCTTGGAATCGTTCAATGATTTGATTTTAATTGAGGCTTTGGTCATGTGCCTGACGCGCATACAACCACTACTGCGTCCCGAATCGCCCATACATCGAGCACTGTTCTGGGTGGCCATTTCAGTGCTGCAGCTGGATGAGATTACCCTCTATGGGGCTGGACTGGCTTTGTTGGAACAGAACTTGCATACGCTCAAGTCGCAGGGTTGCTTTGATAAGAAAGAAACCATTGCTGAGGTGATGATGAAGACGCGCGAGAAGTTGGAGTGGCACTTTAAGCAGCTGGATCATGCTGTGGGTTTGTCATTCCGCAGCAACTTCCATTTCGCTCTGGTGGGACACCTTATCAAGGTGAGTTGAGACTATCCAAACCTGTTCTAAGTTTACAACTTTGCGCTTTCACTTGCAGGGCTTTCGTCATCCCACACCCACGACAGTATCCCGTACCTCTCGAGTACTCACCATGTTGCTGGGCATCATAGCCAAACCTTTGCACCGCGATAAATTTGAGGTTACTCCCGACAGTGTGGCCTATTTGACCGCTTTGGTGGCTGTTTCCGAGGAAGTGCGCTCTCGCTGTCATGTCAAACATGCTCTACCACGCTGGCCTGCCGATTTAGGAGGCAGTGTAGAGAACGGCGAGCTATCCAATGGCGTACAGGTTGTACACTATTTAAACTTCTATAGATATCAAGGGCTTACATTAATTAAGAGTCGTTCTCTAGATTGGCCAACCCTTGTCGCGACGGCAAAAAAGTTGGGACATACTTGACCAATCGGCTTTACAATTTGCCCGACAGCATAAGGTTCCCACTCTGCAGGTAAGTTCCAGCCGCTGGGTTCACTAGAAGATTCGTTAAAGTCCATCCTACCAGCTCAAAATTCGTTGTACAAAAGTTGTTATAACCATTTGCTATAGTAACTTTTGGCTACCTACATATAACTATTTGATTCTATATTCTATATACCCTATACTATCTATGTACTATCAACTATCTATCGAGCTCAGCCTTTGCATAACTAATAATCGTTCAATGATTTTTTTCTTATCTCTTTTATGTTTGTTCGAAACAAAAATTAAAAATAAAACCGTAACACATATATCACAATATATACTCGTATATCTACATACAATATATATCTGCCTGCTGACTCCTACTTCTAATTGGTGCTTGTTACTCTCATCAAATGTATTTTTAAATAAATATACTACGCATGTGCTTTGATTTACTTTGGTTATGGTTATAAAAATAAAACCACTTCAACAACAACAACAAAACACAAAACACCCTCAACTCGCAGAATGCGCGAGTTCTATTCAAAACTCAACGTTCGTTTTCGGTACCAACAACCAAAGATCCGAATAATGCAACCGGCATCGAAGAACGTCAGGTATATTTATGCTAAAACTTTCCACTAACCCTTAGTCTTATAAGTCCACTACTAATAAAAATTCAAACACTTTGATATAAACTTCTTAATATTATTTTCGGCATTGTTTGTGGGTATTAAGCATGTCACTGCCTGCATGCTAAATATATATCATCCAGCTCATCTCAGCACAAAATCAAGCACATTTTCTACACTATTTCTTTTTGGTAGAGCAACCGTTTCACACATAAAATACCTTTTTTGAAATAATTGTACATGTGTGTCCTTAGCTGACTCTAGGATTGTTGACTTTGAGGAATTTAAAAAATCGATATATCTTAATGACGTTGCATGCTTTTTACTAAAATACAAGTTGGTCCCACTGATTTCTGGTGAAAAGAATTTTATTTACGATTTTAGTAACAAGGGAAACCCACGAAACAATAAAATAATTTTAGAACCTATATAATATCGAAAACGATAGTATCAATTATATCAATTTTTAAAATCGATATTTTATCGAATCGCCCAATTGCAGATGTAGTGATTTGTCATTATTTTTTAAAAACTATAAGAGCAAACTCGCAAAAAGCTGTTAAAGACGAATCAAATTGGAGATGTTGGAGCTTTAAAAATATCCTAATAGACTTTTGTTTTGATATTATAAAAATAGCATATAGATGTCAAAATATTTCTTTAAATATTCAACACTTTAGCTCTTTCCGATATTTTTAAAACAATGACATATCTTTAGAACAAACAGGTCTATTTAAGTTTTTTGGTGTCATTTGACGCGATAGTAAAATCTTTTTTAGACAAAAATGATCGATTTTTCGATGAATCGATATATCACAACTTCTAAGACGGACAAAATATAATTATACCCGTTACTCGTAGAGTAAAAAGGGTATACTAAAGTCGTGCAAATGTATGTAACAGGCAGAAGGAATCATTTCCGACCATATAAAGTATATATATTCTTGATCAGCATCAACAGCCGAGTCGATATAGCCATGTCCGGATGTCCGTCCGTCCGTCTGTCTGTATGAACACCTAGATCTCAGATATGGTAAGAGATAGAGGTTTGACATGTACGGGACAAATGCTTCTTTTATCTGCACGCAGATCAAGTTTGTTTCAAATTTTGGCCACGCCCCCTTCCGCCCCCGCAATTTGGAAAAAACGTTATATCTCTTACAGTTTTGAAGATAGACGATTCGTACCTTCTAAAGATAGTTAGAAATTAGCAAAAAAAAAAATAGAGGCCAGCTAACTTCGGCTCGACCGAAGTTTATATACCCTTGGAGCTTGATATATGCCTGACAGTTTGTATGGCAGCTATACTATATAGTTGTCCGATTTTGACAAGGATTAATGAAATTATGTAAAATCATTGAAAACTTATTAATACGAGCGTTGGGAGCGATAACATTAAAAACAAAAAAGTTTTTCTCACTAAGACTTTTTTTCAGACCTAACTTTTGTATGGCAGCTATACTATATAGTTGTCCGATTTTGACAAGGCTTGGTGAAATTATGTGAAATCATTAAAAACTTATAAATACGAGCGTTGGGAGCGATAGCATTGAAAACAAAAAAGTTTTTCTCACTAAAATTAGTTTTTCAACCGATCGTTCCTATGGCAGCTATATGCTATAGTCATCCGATTCGGCCGGTTCCGACAAATGTGCAGCGTATTTGTACCAAAAGACTTCGTGCAAAGTTTGGTTAAGATAGCTTTAAAACTGACGGAGGAGATAGCATACAGACGGACATGGCTATATCAACTCAGCTCGTCATGCTGATTAAGAATATATATACTTTATGTGGTCGGAGATGCTTCCTTCTGTGCGTTACAAACATCCGGTCAATTTTAATATACCCTCTCCAAGGGTATAAAAAATCGAATCGAAAAAAATCGATTTGCCGAAGAAATGATAAAGATCGGATGAACGGTTCTTAAGTTATGAGCAAAAAAGTGAACAAAGCCCCCGCTAAATAAAAAAAATTGTTGCATACTTTTCGTATGGTCACCCTAAGGAACGCAGAACCGGAAAAACGAAGTTTTCGTACAGCAACTGTTTTATCAAACATAATCTGTAATATTCTAACTTAAACTTATCCACTTTATCATAAGTTTCAATTTAAATGTGATCAAAAAGGTGTAGAAACCAAAAAAATTATTTTTTAAAAAATAGTTTTATTGCTTCTGTGTCGAAGTTATTGTACCCTTGCAAATGCGGAAGGAATGATATGGATCCGATAAGCGGGAGTCAATTTATGAGCAAAAGAAAGTTCGCTTTTTTCTAGGTACAGGTTATATTAAACGTGGCTTGTCCGACTTTCCCTCTTTTTTTAAAAATAATAATTCAAAATAAGTTTAAGCTTAGTACTCAGACAAACTTAATCAATTCCGATAGTTATCAACTCCTTACTAAAAACCGACAGATAGTCATCCGAATTCCTTTAACTGTAATCCTATAACTTTATTAACATAACCAGTTATCAAAACCGAAACAGAAACAAATAATGCCCATTTTCTCATTTCGATCGATACTATCAATCGATAGACTAATTGCCAAAACAAAATGTTTAGTCCAACAAAATGGAATTGAAAGATGCAGGCGGTGAGACGGGAGGCGATCTTTAACAGAAAGTCCAGGAGAATGGCAGTCGCTACCAACCACTCGCAAAGCAGGAAACGAATTGTCAGAGCTCTGCAAAATCAAAATCACAAATTCAGCATGTCAAATAATTCTTGTTGGAATTAGACATCAAGTGTCTCTTCAAAATAACAGGTTAAACCTTAACATCAGCTATGATTTCATTTATTCTGATTTGGATTATTAAGAGGATTCATGGATTGCTGACTCGGCGATCTTATGCAAGTGGCGCTTCCTCAGAGGTCCTTCGGCGAACGGTGCAGTTATTCAAGTGTCCCTATCGATCACAAACAGACACTGACTGATTGATTTCTGCTCAAATTTTAGAAGTCAAAATCCCAGCGATAGCAATTAGCCGGTATCGGTTACCGTGGATAAAACCAAAAGAGTTAACCTCGGGTAATTCCGACCGGAAAATTTGACTGGCCGTTACCTTACCGCAACTTTTGAGAAATCGGGCCTAAATGGGCTAATTTCGGTTTTTCATCTACGAGTAAAAGTTTCGAAAAAAAAAGAAAAGATAAGTAAGGTAACGATTTTTGCTTTCTGCGTTTCCTCGTTCTCGTTCCTCATCTTTTCCCTAATTTTTTTTATCCCAATTAGTTTGTATGAAATCGTAAACGCAACGTTGTACTTTGCGCGATCGCCTTTGTCAAGATACTCTCTTCCTCTGAATACATAAATACATACTAAACTCTGATGCAAAATTATGCAAAATATTAGCTCGATAGCTTTAAAACTTATAGACTATTTTGTGTCGAAACAGGCAGATAGAAGGATGGACAAAGGTAACTCAACTCAGCTCTTTGCTATGATCGAGAATATATATAGTTTTTGGAGTTGATAACTAATATTTCTGTGCGATGCAAATTTCTGGTCAAATAAACAAACTCTGTCGTCTAGAATAAGTATTTTAATCTGATTTGATTGATTTACCAAGTAAACGGTTCATAGACTCAATAGCTGTCCCATTTAAGTGGTATTTATAAAAACAAAATGGGTAAAAGCCGTGCCTTCTGATAATTAAAAAATAATCTCATCATTCCTTGAATTTCTTATTTGTGTATCGATTTTCCTTATCAAAGTCAGCAATCCTAGTTTTCTGTAATACTGGTCCATTAATATAACAAGTTTTTGATCGAATTTACAGGAACGCGGCTCTCGCTCATCCGTGTCAAATGAGTCAAATGTGTTGCTAGATCCCGAAGTTTTACCGGATTTGTCAATACAAGCCTTGGTCCTAACTGTATTGGCCACTCTAGTCAAGTACTCATCGGATGAGAGCGAAACCCGTGTGCTATATCAGTATTTGGCCGAGGGATCGGTGGTGTTTCCGAAAGTGTTTCCTGTTATGTAAGTAGTATAGAAGCTATAGAACGCAACAATTATATATTCTTTCCTTATTTCAGCCACTCTTTGCTTGATCAAAAGATTAACAATATTCTATCGGTGTCTCATGATCAAGTTGTTTTGAATTCAGTGCAAAACATTATACAGAATATGCTGGCCAGCGAGGATCCCTCTCAGCAGCAATTGCACTTCTTACAAAGCTGTGGATTTGGTGGCCTCTGGCGTTTTGCTGGACCCTTTACCAAAGTAATCACTTGACCCAAATCTCTGAGGAATAACTTAAAGAAATTTATTGCTTTCAGTACAATATGATGGGCGAATCGTCAGAACTTTTTGTCAACTGTCTGGAGGCCATGGTGGAAACCTGTTTGCCTGGCGATGAATCTGCACCAGTGCCACCCTCACCACGTCCCTATAACTTAAGCTCCAGCCTGAGTAGCCTAACGCTGGGCTCTCCCACGGACAAAGGTACGTTTTAAATATGTTTTGCCATTTCCAATGTTATGCCCACACCGCCTTAGCTGCTTTAATCTTAGCTTTTGGTTCTTATAGCCCAATATTGTATTTACTTACTCTATTTAACCTTTTCTTTATCACACAATTTGCGTTAACTACAGCATTCTCATCGGAATCATTAGATTTTTATGATAATTGCGCGGGCAGCGTTAGCAGCCTGCGTCGCGCCTCACACAGCAAATCACGCGCCAAACATCGAATTAACGAAAGTCCATCACATTGAAAGTTCCAATAAAAAAACTGCAACTAAAATCCTAACACTCAGAATCGTGTATGTTGAACAAACACACAACCTTATTGGAAACAACTATATGTATTCGGTAGTAATCTAAGTTTAAATCAAATTACAAATTAAAACATTGTCCCAAACAGCAAACATTAGGCAAATTGTATAAACTGTTAACAACAGTTTGCAAATTGTTATTAAAAGAAACATAGATAAACAAATGCACTTATACACACTGTACACAAAAACATATTAGAATTGGAGAATTGTATTTATGACACTTATTGGTACCTTAAAGCATTTACAAAACTCAATCGATTCTATATAAAATGTGACTCAAATCCAGTAGGATTGTTGCAACTATGCCATATATATCTTATAAATTGAGATGAATTTAAAGAAATATTTTTAGCTTACAATTAGTTATGTTTGACTTGTAATTCGCTGAACCACTGTTCTCAACTTTAATCACAACTTCACGCTTTAATCTGTTTAATCCAGAGTTCGTAACTTGATCATAACAAAGCTATAAAACAAATTGTGTTCATTTTTGAGAAAATATCAGCTGATTAACTTAAATTAATAGTAAAAAATCGTACGGTTTTTTTTAAATTGACATTCCAACAAAATGGGGCTGAATAAAAAATTCTTGGATGATTTTTAAATTGGTGAGTCCTATTCGTAAAGGAAGAGGAGCTCAAGTGGTTGGCAAAATTTCTTCTAAGTCTAATACAGATATACTCGTGCAAATGATACTCCTACGAAATTATAATGATGTTGGAATGACGGAGGCAGATGACTGCAATAAATTTAAAGTAATTTATCAGGCCTGTTCGCATTTTCGACTCGGATCAAATCACACGGAATCGGAATTGTTAAATGAACTCTCTTCCAAAAATCGACAGTGTTCTTCGGATTTTAACTTCAAAACCCTATTTACCTTTAATCGACCCTCTTGATGACAAAAGACTTGCAAGAATTCTAGAATCTTCTTACAGAAATCCCAGCTCTTAACAATTCCGATCAATCAAATTTGGAAACGGGCACAGGGCTGAATGAGAATATCAAGTCTTTTTCAATTGTGTCTCATAGGGAGGTGATAAAAAGAACTTTCCAAGCTTAAGCGGTCAAACGGAATCCGAAGAAGAAAAATATAAAAAGCTTCGGCCCGAACGTTTTGCCATGAAAGGGTTCAATTTAGATAAATAAGGTTTGAAGCGAGTTCCGCATGATTTCGCTGAAATCGAAAACGGGAACAGGCCTGTATACTTTCAGCAGAGTTCACTTCCAACTCTAAATTTAAGCATAGTAGTAATCTTTCTTTCTTTCTTCCAAAGGTAAACAGAGTATATTAAGGGCCGATTTCTGTTCTCCCAGATAGCTGCTATGTGTCAGATAGTCATCGATTTTACACTGTTATATGTTAGTTAATGTGACAGATAGATCTATGTAGAAGATGTGAAATCGGCCCTAAGTTTGTCAAAAAGTATGTAACAGAGAGAAGGAATCATATCCGACCCTATAAAGTATATATATTCTTGATCAGCCGAGTCGATATAGCCATGTCCGTCCGTCCGTCCGAATGAACAAACAGATCTCAGAGATGGTAAGAGATAGAGGTTTAACATTTATGGGTCAAATGCTTCTTATACTTGCAGGCAGATCAAGTTTATTTTCAATTTTTGCCACGCAATTTAAATAAAAAACCATCATATCTCCAGCAGTTTTGTAGATAGAGGATTTGTACCTTCTAGAGATTTCGATTTCGATTTACTGAAGAAATGATAAAGATCGCATGAAGGGTTCTCAAGTTATGAGCAATAAAACACCCAATATCCCCTCCTCCACCATCATAGCACAACTAAAACGCATTTCATTCAAAGTCAAAGAGAGAAAGAGAGCGAAATAGAAACTTAGAGATGAGAGCAGCAGCAGCACTGCATTCAGCTCCAACTCCAGGTACAGAGTATGTCACGGACGGGTTTGACCGACTTTCTTACTTGTATTAATTGGCAATTTGCCTTAAATCATTCAAAAATACCATATTGAAATATAAATTCCTCATTTTGTTTCTTTTATATGATGAATCGCGAGATTCCGCAGTAGTCCAGAAGTGCGCACATGAAGGGCGGGGAGGAAGCATTGCTACATAACACCCACACATCCCACCCTATTTTCTAAGCTATGGCTAAATTTCTCACCATTTAAACTTAGTTATTTTTGTGACCTTAACTCAGGACCTCGAAGACTATACAGGGTTTGTCCAGTGCTTTTTTCGGCTTGCACTACTCACAGAAACACGTCGTGCAAAAATGCCTGTCCTTACTATCCAGGCGCTTAGGGACAACTGACCGAATACAGTCGTTGCGCGCACGCTCCGAAGCACGGTCGACGGCATCTAAGCACTCGCAAGAGATAGCTATAAAGTCCTAGTAAAGAATACAGAAATTAGACCTAAGCATTTAGAAACTCAGTCATAAACAAGACCTGTAGCCCAGCTGGTAGACATTCGATTGAAACGTTAAGGTCTTGAGGTCGAACTCCCGTCGACTTCGTCGATTTTAGAGTGAACATATAAGGAATCATCTCTTTAACCTATTGTGTGTTCGCTCCGTTTCTCCGTATGCAAGCTTAAATCTATAAAAGGAATTAAATCATTAAAATATTAAGATATTAATTAATTTGTATCTATACTTTTACTTATTTCATCTAACTGTATGTTTTATGAACGGAAAATAAGAACAAAAATGGTTTTTGGTCCATTTGTTGGTCTCTAATACGAGTCTAGCTTAGAGTCCTCTAGTTCCCATCGATTAGTCTTTTAGTCGTTTTCATGGTCTCTAGTATAGTATATGATTCTGTTGTGTTTCCATTAGTTTTTGGAATCCATAGAAACAATTTTGTGTTTAATATTTACTTCAAACGATATATTGGGCAAAAACAACAATCCTACTTAAAAACAAAATTAATATCCCTGGCACCTTTCTATAGCATAATGTAGTTGTCATAAATATTTGTTAAATATACCAATACAAATATATATATTTAAAACGGATCTATGTTACTGCAAACTAAAGCGGTAATTGAGATACATTCGAAAACATTTATAAAATGTATTAACATGGATCCAAAATATTTCTTATATGCATGCAAACGTTTTTAGAATTTTTGCATAATTAGAGCAACGTTAAAAAGAATAAATGTTAATTCCATGCCGTACAAAAGTATATACCAAATTCAGTTTAAATGACGGTAGCTTTAATAACTATATTTGATAATCACAAGAAAAAGAACAAGATACAGCGAATTTTTATACTTTTATGCCATATTTATATTATGATAAATATTGAATCAGTTATATAAAATAGGAAATCAAACTGTGAAATAAACCAATTTTTACTCAAATCTTAAATCTGATACCAAGGAGTGTACACAAACAACTTTAACAAAAACTATCTGTGGCACTTTTTTATAAGTCTGGACAATCCGACCTTCTAAACAAGGCTGCAGCAGCTCAGAATTTTCATTTTGGCTTGCCTATTGTTTCTAATACGAGCTATACTCGTGACAAATGCAGCTGAATTGCTGCTGCCTCGTTTCGGTAGTGAAGAAGTGAGTTATAATTTACACTTGTTTGTCGAAAAACTTTATAACAACCAAAAATTAAAACTTTATGAAGTATAATCGTACAAAAATAAAGCTTTTTTCGTGTACACTCCTTATCAGAAGGTTCAATCATAGTATATATAGGGTCTTGAGTAGTTCATATACAACGTGCTGGTTCACGTATAAGAACTACAATTGCCCTCTCTAAGTTTTTTTTTTTTTTCTTTATGCCTTCATTATGGTTTCCTCTTTCCACATGTTTATGCATCTTTTATCTTACTTTCAGCTGCATGAATAACAACAACAAATCCGCGCTCTAGACGTACCACACTAATCGCAAAAGTAATGCGTTTCTTAAATCTGTTTAAAAAGTGCTTTTAAGAAACAGAAAAACCACAAAACAAAATATCGTACAAAATCAGAGAATCTTTAGGAAGGATATATATATATATACATATATATTTTGTCAAAAAGAAATATTTTTAAACGAATAACTAATTTACAAGTAAGCACGTACACCAAGTTCACCAGTTCCTGAGAAGATCATGGCCAAGGCGTAACGGAGTTAGCCACAAACAAACAAATCGATACGAATACCAACCCAAAGCTTTAAGCAATTGGCATGCTCAACATGTCGACTTAATTCAAATGTTTTTTGTGTCTTATATACAGAAAAATCTCCCGCATTTATTGTTTCCTTTTCTGTTTTTTCTTTAAGTTCACCTGACTAATCATATAACTAATTTATTTTATGCCATTCAAAACTATTTAACATCCTCCTCCTCATCAAATGAAATTAAGTTCTGTCCGCTTTTAAGGTAAAACTAGTTTTAAGTCTAAAGAACATGTTTTAAATCGAAATAGATATAAGTTTAACACATTTGTACCTCTTATTAAACAAAAAACGCAACAAATTGATCCGTTACACTTCCTATTCTAGCACAAACAAGTTTTTGTATTATTAAACTAAAGGAATTAGAAACAAACAACGTTACTTTGCCCAAAATCATAATCGCTATGTATTTGTAAATGTGTGTGTTGCTATATGTGTATATTACGGAATTCATCCTTGTACTATATTATGTGGAAAACTTGCGAAATACTTAGAAAATATTTATGAAATGTTAATGGTTCAAGTCTATCAATGTACAATTTTGCTTTCAAATAAAATATGTTTCAACGGAAATTCGCAAATATGTTTGCCTTCTTCAAATCCTCCCCCAGCGACTCGAACTCAACCTCTCGATTTCACTTCGACAAGCGCTCAACCCTCAACCTCTCGGCTGGACTCGGCTCACCCGAGCAGGTGAACCAAAACGCAAATGTGCCAAACAAGTGCTGCCGCCACAGCTGACCGAGAGTCAGACTCAATCCCAATACTTGTGGGAATGCCCGAAGTAAACTTTCTCACGATGCACCCAACAAAAACAAAAAAACGAAACACAGAACACCGGCTGCTGCTTGGTACGGGTGGTGGTTGCGGTGGTTGCTCCGTTCCGTAAGTGTAACGCAATGTCGCGCCAAAGAGGAAATGAGGTCTGGGTCTGTGACAGCGCGCCAAAGGGAACTCTGAAAAACCAACAATGCGTTGAGATTGGCTCTTTGGCTTAAGTGAGGACGGCACGCATGGGGCACGTTTGGCAGCGAGAGCCAAACGCAGGGAGAGCAGACATAGACATGGCAGGTCGAGGTCATGTCGCAGCCCAGCTCGTGTGTGTGTGCGTGTGGTGCGCTGCTGGTGGTGGTTGTTCTTCGTCTTGGCTTTGCTTTTGCTTTGACTGTTGCGCAGGCGCACGGCTACAGCACGAGAGAGAGAGAGAGAGAGCGCCGCTCGCTTGGTAGGCTATGAAAAGAACGTGTTATTGGACCTTAGACATTGCACTGAGAGAAAAGTTTGATAGAAATTATGCAAATTTAGCTAGATCGGCATCCTCGTTCTTGCCACTTGCTGCCTTGCCTTTCTTATTGATCAATAAAGAAACCATTAGTATTTTTTTTTTTAATATTAGTATTTAAAATATAGCTAAAAATGTCCACTTCTGTATTGTTCTGAAAATGCAATTCTGAAATCTATTTACCTAGTGCTGCAAACCCAAATATTCTAATGGTCAATGTTTGGAAATTTTATGTTTGAGGTTTTTGATTTTGGTTTTGGACAGCTGACTAAATGGACAGAAAGCCAAATTGAACTATTTGCAGGTAAAAATCTTTGAAGAAATCGACAGAAAGCCAAATTGAACTATTTCCAGGTAAAAATCTTTGAAGAAATCGATCAAAAGTTTTGAAGACTTTATGGCTCGTTCGTTTTTAGGATCCAGTTCCGGTTCAAAGCGCTTAGAACAGCAAGAAGAACTTTTGATAGTTCATAAAAGTCTGGTGACTCTGTCGAACTTTATGACCACCACTTAAGTACTGCCTGCACAAACAAATTTTATAGGATTTTTAAGAGATGGCTTCACTAGTATTTAATCAAATCGGACAATGATGCTACCAAATTCATTTTTAAGCCTTATCAAAAGGGACTACTTTTCATTAAGTGTAGCTTCGCTAAAGTGAATAGTTTTTGTGTGCTCTGAATATGTCAATTTTTGTATTTACAAAACACAATTTGCGGGAAAGTTTACTTTTCTGCTTTCATTTGAAGGAGAATTCCACTGAATACCTTCGAATGCTGCAAGAACGGGGAACATGTTCTAAGCGTTTTTTTTTAGATGTAAAAGGATAGTAAATGTATGTAACGAAGGAATCGTTTCCGACCATATAAGTATATATATTTGATCACCCACACCGAGTCGATATGCTGTCCGTCTGTCCGTCCGTGCGTTGTCTGTATAACCCTAGATCCGATGGTAAGAGATAAGGTTGGACTGATGGGACAAATGTTCTTTTATCTGACGGTCAAGTTTATTTCAATTTTGGCCACGCCCCTCCCGCCCCGCAGTTCGGAAACGTTATTCTCGTTTTAAAGATGGACGTTTGTACCTTTTAGAGATAGTTTAATAAGCAAATGAATAAATTTGTAATGATAAAAATCAGATGAACAGTTCCAGTTTGAGCAAAAATGTGAAAATAACCAGTTAAAAAAGTTTTGCATACTTTTCAGATGTTCTCGGAACGCAGGAACACTGTTAAACATGTTTTTTCATGAGTAACGGGTATATCAAAGTCGGTTGGAGCCGACTTTAACTTGCGCTCTCGTTTAGATAGTTGGGCATTAGAGCGGTCCCATGTATATGAAATTCTTAAGGTCATGCTCTCACCCCCCTATCTGATACTTTTTCATGCATAATTAGCGTAAATACAAACAACAAATAAAAACGAGGAGTTTTAACGGGCGCTCATGGCGTCTAAAGTTTTTGTAAATAACTCATACGCAGTGTTGCCTCTTATCATATTTTTGTATACCCGTTACTCGTAGAGTAAAAGGGGTATACGAAAGTCGTGCAAATGTATGTAACAGAAGGAATCGTTTCCGACCATATAAAGTATATATATTCTTGATCAGCATCAACAGCCGAGTCGATATAGCCATATCCGTCTGTCCGTCCGTCTGTATGAACACCTAGATCTCAGAGATGGTAAGAGATAGACGTTTGACATGTATGGGACAAATGCTTCCTATACTTGCAGGCAGATCAAGTTTATTTTCAATTTTTACCACGCCCCCTCCCGCCCCTGGAATTTGAAAAAAAATCATATCTCCCGCAGTTTTGAAGATAGATGATTTGTTCCTTCTAGAGATATTTAGTAATTCGTAATATGTATTGATTTGCCGAAGAAATGATAAAGATCGGATGAGCGGTTCTCAAGTTATGAGCAAAAAAGTAATAAATAGCCGAGTTAAAAAAATTTTGCATACTTTTCGGATGTTCACCCTAAGGAACTCAGGAACACTGTTAAATATGTTTTTTCATGAGTAATTGTTTCAGATTTAGAAAATTCCTCCTCCTCCGTCTTTAAACAGCGAAAAACGGTCTTTTTCTCTGTATAAACGCGTTGATCTCACAGACTATAAGAAGGCACAATTTTTTGCTCCAGGTTTGGCAAATTCCTCCTCCATCTCTTCTAACCGCGAAATACTGTCAGAGCTTCAATTTTTAAGTTTTAACCTAGTGACTTAATATATGTATATTTAGTGAGGCCCAACATCTATCTATTCTGTGTACCACAATGAGATCCGAGCAAAAACACCGAAGATATGTACATAAGTGCGCCTGCCCATTTATTGAAATAAATTTTTAAATAAATGGAATTCAAAGCTATAGGAACCACATTACTTGGGACAGGGTATTTTGCTGTCGGGGCACTCGAACGTAACAATCTTACTTGTTTTTTTTTAATTCAATAACAAACCTTCTAAATTGAATTACCTTTTTCATATTTGAATATAGAAACCATTATGTTTTTATTTCGAAAATTTTTGTTGAAAGCGGAAAGTCTTCTTTATAAATCTCTGTTCAACAAATATTTATTCCTTGTCACAAAGAAAGTTCAACTGAGTTTCTTGCAGTGTAAAATGAAACGGCTTCCGCTCGAATGCCGTTGGCCTGATACAGTTTCTGATGTTGCACACGTGCAGGGCCCGAGCGCCGAGGGAATCTTGCCACAAGCAGAGAGACAATATTGTGGATCGACCCCGACCCGATTGATGCTTCGTTCGACTTGTGATCGTCGGAGTGCGTGGTAGCAGTTAGGGGAGGATTTTGCAAGTGTACGCATCGCTGCCGGTGCTGCTGCCACCGCCGACGCTGCTGTGACTACAAAAAGGATCAGTTTACCTTGCGGCAAGATCATTTCTCAAGTGACTACCGTGCAGTGCAGTACACTGCAGAATTCAGCATTGCCAAATTCCAAAATTTCCAAATTTATTTATCACCATCATGGCCGTGCAGGGTCAAAGATTCATGACTAAGACGCAGCATTATCGCAAGGTCACCAAACCTTTGCTCGAACGCAAACGACGTGCTCGCATGAATCTCTACTTGGATGAACTGAAAGATCTGATTGTGGATACGATGGATGCGCAGGGAGAGCAGGTCAGCAAACTGGAGAAGGCAGACATATTGGAGCTAACGGTCAACTATCTAAAGACACAGCAGCAACAGCGGTTGGCCCACAGCGCTAGCACATCCGCACCCACATCTCCGACTACCTCAACCTCTACTCAAGTTAACTTTGATAAATTTCGAGCTGGTTACACTCAAGCCGCTTACGAAGTTTCGCATATATTTTCGACCGTACCCGGTTTGGATTTACAATTTGGCACACATCTAATGAAGCAATTGGGTCATCAGCTAAAGGATATGAAGCAACAAGTAAACAGCCCCGTGCCCAGTGAGGAGGAACCCGTGAATTTGAGTGATCGCCAGGAGCAGGAGCAGCAGCAGCAAGCTGATGAGGATAATCACAATGGTGAGGATGTGTGGCGTCCCTGGTGAAATATACAGATATATATATAGTTCACAAATTGACATACAAGTGTAGAAATTGACAGCTTTATTACTCTGGTTTTATAGTTATATAGACCATCGATCCAAGTTTTCCAAGCATTTAGTTATGATATGATGTGATGTTCCTGTGATAGTTTTTAAGTGTGTACTTTTTTGTAATTGATCTCCATTAGCGATTAGTTAATAATTTATTTTATTAATTCTAACCTTGAGCTTCCCACCCTTAGAGCTTCCAGATAGTTTTTAAGTTCTTTGTATACCTTGAAATACAATTAAACGCTTTAAAATCCATTATACATAAGATGTACAAATCTCCACACAAATAAAAGAAAATTATTTTATAATTTAAATAAGAATTTCAACTTAATGTGTTTTGATGTGAACTTCCAGCTACTTGTAACCCTTAAAGGTTTTCGAAAACCTGCTTGGATTGGTAATGCCGACCTCACAGTTAAAAGCCTAAAAACTTATCACAGATTGAAAAATTTTCATTCAATACAATTGTAGACATTTATGATTCAAAGAAAAATTCTGACTTTAGGGCCGATTTTTTTTATCCATCCAAATCACTGTCGCTCATTAAAGGCCACAACTTGAATATTTTTATATGGCTATAAAATTAAATCATAAATCAAAAGTTTAATAATTTTGTAGATTAGATTGTGGTAATTTACAGAGTCATAACAGAGAAACTTGAACTGAACAAAGAAAAACATTTTGGCAAATCCCAATCAATTCCCTTAAGTCAAATAATTATATTTTTAGCTTATGATTACTACTGTGATTATATAAAATGTGGGTTTCCCCGAAAGCTGAACATTTTAGCAAATATCATATAAAAGTTGACCTTTCTAATTCGCAGATTCAAATATAATTTTAATTATTAAAATTCATATCCTTTTGTATCAATATAAAGATTTTCTGTAGTCACAAAAAGACAGGCATTAGTCACAAAAATACAAATTTTTTATAAACACTGACATTGTTATTGGACCGTAACTTAAGTGTTTTGGCGCGGATCTTTTAATGATATACAGAAAAGATAGCAATTGGGCCTAGGTTAAATATATATTGAGTCACTAGGTTCAATATTAAAAATTGTGGCTCTGATAGTTTTTCGCAGTTTAAACGAAGGGGAATTTTACAAATCTGAAACAATCTCGATCTGGATATGGTATACTCCTACATACATGCAAAAAGTTGTGGCTCGATCTATGCTACGCGTTTATATTGGACAGATGTTTTTAATGGGTATAGGGTATACAAATATGTAACGGAGTAAATTGTTCGATTATCTGTCACACAGCAGCTATCTGGAAGAAGAGAATTCGGGCATTAAAGTATCTTCTCTTAATCACTTGCTTTGTGTTTGTGTAATTTTCGGAAAGGCTGAATCCGAACTGGTCGGGTTAGTCGGGCATTGGAGTATGACTGTTTTTTTTTGTTTATTCCATGACCCATTTATAACCATCCAAACCGTTCCCTCCTTTTTGGGAAATAGTTTGCTTTAAGAAATAACTTAAATCCATTTAAACAATATATTTGATTTGTTTTCATATTAAAAGTTTCGATTGAATAATGGTTCGCAAAAACACCCGATGGCTATATTAGCCAAGACAAAAATGGTCTTAGAGTTGCCAAGATTTACTACATTACTAGGCGAGAACAGAACTGATGAGTCTACCACACCCAGCCAATGCACACTCTGCAATACCGGATAGAGAGAGTACACTGAACACTTATTCTATACATGCATCATAACACAACTAACAAATTCTGTTAAGCTGTTATATAAATATAATTAATTTATATAATTTGTGAGAGAAGCAACCCTTATTGAAAGGGACCATTCATTATCATGGACACAAACCTTCTAACTAGATTTTTCAAATAAGAAAATGAAGCCTTCCGAAGTTCTGTGAAACCGATGGATTTTTCAAGGGTTTTGCGAACTTATCTAGGTCAATAGCTTTGTGACAAGAAAAATGTTTCATAATTTGTAACGAAATATGTGTGGACGCCGATAAGGAAGTTAACTGATACCATCTTAAATGATGGTACATAATATATTAAAAAATCAAACAATTTTAGTTCATGTTTTAACCACTGTTCCACAAATATTACGTATACGACATGTTCACCTAATCAAAATTTTGTCAACGCATTCTCCGTATCATTTTAAAAGGTGTCAAATTTGAATTTAATCGAGCAACAGACAAATATGGAGCAGGAATCGAATGTTTTAATGGTCGGTAAAGTAAAACCTAGTCTTGCAACGAAGAGATGCGATTTATCCATGCTCTTATATGGGACTAAATTTTTAAGACTTTCCATTTCAGAAAGTGCAAATAGTGTGGCTTGCAGGTTGGATTTACTTTGGTCCACGAGCGGGGTTACAACAAGAGCCATGTCCGCATGAAGAGACGGACCTTCTAGTCAGATACTACCGACAACCATGGGCAATTCGCTAAACTTAAGAGACCGCTAAATATATATTTAGAAAATATTATTTAGATTATTGTGTTGCTTGTAGAAAAAACAATTTTTTCAATAGTCATGGCACCGTTTTGTCAATTTGAATGACTTCAAACCAAATGTACGCCATCTACTTAAAAATGAAACATGTAGGCAAGGGCAACAGTATGTATGAGTGATAAATTTTGAATCCAAGTCGCAAACTAGTTTTTTCTCAAAAATTTTTTTGGTTATGTATTTTTTACATGGTTATTCATTTTTTTATACATCAAATGTCCGACCTAGTGTTCACAATCGAAAAATATATGAATCATAATTCGAACCACCATAGGTTCAAATGGCTTGAACAACCTGGAACGTATCTTAAGCACAAATTGAAAGTTTGCCAGCGTTGATGGAATCAATGAGGCAATGAGCGAATTGCGGAAAAATACCAGCCCACCACCCGCCCAACAGACAGAAAAATTTTTTTAACTTTTTCTTTTTTTTTCATTATAAAAAAAAATTGTAATTGGGTTTGATCAACTCTTGCATATATCTCTATATTTATAAAAGAGAGTGTTCTGACTGATTGATTCACTGACTGAGGGCTAAAAATTTTGACAGGAGATGTGGGCGGGAAGTGGGGTGTTTGTGGGTATGATGTGGGAGGGATGTAAGTGGAAACTGGGTGAAAAATTGGTGGGATTAGGGTATGCATTGGTCCTATACTGTTGAAGGCGCAGCGAAGCGCGACGGGATATTTGCTAGTATATATGTAATACTATGTAAGTAAGGTCGGACATTTTATATATGGAAAAATGTTACGTCATTCTGATACCCGCTTAAACGATGCATATTTGTGTATAAAACGCATAGCAAAAAAAATTTTTGAGAAAAAAAAAGGTTTTCATTAAGAGGCTATCAAGATATCTTTGAAGTCAGGTCCCACACTGAACTGAAGTGCTGCGCATCACGGTTGCAGCCGTTCCTGCGAATAGTCTACTTTTACTGGGCTGCTTATAAATAAGCTTCTTCAGGATCGAAAAATAATGGGGATTACAATACTACTATGGGCAAAAAATACAGGGAAATTATTCATAAATCAAAAACTATTTAATATTGTCAATTAATTTCATTCCCTTGAAAGTAACCTCCCCCCCTGCTTTACACTTGTGCCAACGTTTTTTACAATTTTGTTTGTGTTTGTAGGACAATTTTAAGAACATGCTGCAATGTCTTCTTCTTGTATAGTCTTTAATTTCTTCTTCGTTTGGGGCTCTGTCCCTTTATCGATTTAAAACGGTGTCCACGGAGCAATCACTTGAGTTTATCGAATTGCCCATAGTAGCCAAAATGGACACTCAAAATGGTGTTCACTGTTATGTCTGTAGTATCTGACTAGAAGGACAGTGCGTTTATGCGTGCATGGCCCTTTGTTGAAACCCCACTCGTGGACCGTGCTGACTTCAACCTGCGAGCCACTCTAGTCACACTTTCTGAAATGGGCAGTCTTAAGAATGTAGTCCCATATAAAAGCGTGGAAAAACGCATCTCTTCGTTGGAAATGGGTTCGCTTCGTCAAAATTTGGTGCTAGTCTACCAACCACAAATACATTCGATTCCTGCTCCATTTTTATTTGTTGTTCGATTAAAGTCAAATTTGACAACTTTTAAAATGATACGAATAATTCGTCGACAGAATTTCGATTTGGTGAACGGGTCGTATTCGTAATATTTGTGGAAACTTTGAAGGCTTTTTGCAGAGGTTAAAACATGATATAAAATTTTTTGATTTTTTAATTCAATATGTACACCCTAAAAGTAATCGTTTAAGATGGTATCAGTTATATTTTTTATCGGCGTCCACCCTAATGTAAGTACCAGATAACTAAGAAAATTGATATGTTATGACATGTCTAATGATTCATGAGATATTAACCCAACAATTACAGACTTTGCTTGCCTGCCCTGTCGAGGATTTTTAGTCAATTACCGATATTTCCATCAATTTTACCTACTCTCTAGATTCAATACTTAATACAAAACAAAATGAAATAAAAACTTAATTAATTAAAAACCAATTTTTTTAATATATTGCAATTAAACATCAGGGCTTCTAAGAGATACACATACATTAATTCCGCAGTTAAGAAAAAAAACATTCTTTTCAGCTAAGTGTTTAAAAGTACTTGCTAGTTTTTAAATGGAAATATAATTCTAAAAGCGATTTTTTAAAAGTTTAAAGCAAAACCTCGCAAAAGCGCACGTCTTCAGCTATAGTACATAATTCAAAGAAAATAATAAGCATTATTGCAAGAAAATTAAGAGAGGTAATGTTGCACTTAACGCAAAGTTGCCAAATGTAAAAAACCCACATCATTTTAGATTTTTTCCATTTTTTATGTAAACGCTCACAAATTGAAACTTTTATATATTTTTTATGGCAAAAAGTCAAAAAAAAAAGAAATCAAATTTCGGCAGCTGGAGTTTTTTTAATTTTGCCTACAAATTTTTTTTAATTTTGCATCAATTTTAAGAAAAATCAACTTTGAACGGCTGTCATTCAAAAACTATTTTGTAAAAAGGCTTAAAATTTTGCCATAAAATAGCTACATGTATTCAAAATAAAATTTCGGCCCGCAGCTTGCACTGAAGAGTTTATTGAAATTACCACAAAGGACAAAGTGCCTCATGCAAGACATAGTTATTAATAAATAGTATTTACTAATTACACTGAGAGAAAAGTGCCAAATCGCTGCACTTTGTTTAATTATTTAAAATAGTTTGATTCTCTCAAACAATCAACAACCTTTAAAGTAATCTTCAATTATTTCTTCTTTAAGCCCATAATTCTTTCTCCCATCAACAATTGTTACAAGATCCCTCTACACAACATTCAATAAATTACCAAATTTACAAAAGTCCTGGAACGTGCATAACTTACAGCCTAAAGTGTGTCCACCGTGCGCCACACGCGAGCAGAGAGCAGCGCATCGACAATATTAAGGCTTGGCCCCTCGGCCGCGACCTCGACTTACAAACACACACAGAGAGATCGCCCAGGAAAACATTAAGCACACTCGACGCACACGAGCAATGTTCCCACAGGATCAAGTGCGATCCAATACATAAATACCAACACTAAACAGGAAGTCGTCGTCATAGCCGTTCCCACGCCAACCTACCAAAATGAGATGGCATAAAGCGTACTGCAGTTCATTATCCTTTCGTGTACAGGCAAATCATAACACACAAATCTAGAAACGGCAGCTGTTCCATGCCAAAAATTCCCATGCTCTCCGTACAGGGGCAGGTGAGCGCAAAAAGCGAAAGAAAACAAAATGTTGGTGTGAGAAACTGAGGAGGAAAGTGTTTCCCACGATCCCCGAAGCCGGCGATCCTTGCTGCCTTGATAAGGGTGCCAACAACAATAAGAACCGAAAAAACGGACAAACAATAAGAAGGCAGCCTCAAGAAGCGGAAGGGTCGAGCAAACCAACCAACCCTCAGCACACGCTCGGGCGAAATGCCAGCGCACAGCCAAACCGAGAGGACTGGATCACTGGGGGTTGTTTTCTGTTGGCTATAAAAGGAAGGGCCAAGACCCAAACAGAGCACACAACGTCTTGCACTGTCGGAGCAGCAACAACTCAAAGGAAAAATGTCCTCACTACAAATGTCGGAAATGTCCAAGACGTACCAGTACCGCAAGGTGATGAAGCCCATGCTGGAGCGCAAGCGGCGGGCGCGCATTAATAAATGTTTGGACGAGCTTAAGGATCTGATGGTGGCCACTCTGGAGTCCGAGGGCGAACATGTCACACGGCTGGAAAAGGCCGACATACTGGAGCTGACGGTGACCCATTTGCAAAAGATGAAACAACAGCGTCAGCATAAACGAGCCAACGGCGAGGAGAGCACTTTAAGTCCAGCCGAGGGTTTCCGGTCGGGTTATATACATGCGGTCAATGAGGTCTCCCGCTCGTTGTCCCAACTGCCGGGCATGAATGTCAGCCTGGGCACACAACTGATGACACATCTGGGTCAACGCCTCAATCAACTACAGCCGGCTGTTAAGGATCTGCTGCCAGTAACGGCTCCTCTTTCGGTACACATAGCCACACAACGTGATGCCTACTCCGTGCCCATCTCACCCATCTCCAGCTATGCGGGCAGTCCCAACTCGAGTTCGCTCCTCACCACTTGCTCTTCCAGTAACATAAGCATCGATGTCAGCAAAATGGATGAGGTGGACAGCGAGGATGAGGAGAATGTCTGGCGACCTTGGTAGTAGCTTCCAGCTGATAGAAAGTAAAAGTCTTCCAATTAGTTTAATAAGATGAAGGAACAGAAAAGCTTTAGATGAGAGTGTGATAATATGTTTAATAATAAATTATATAGAAAAATTACTATAAAACAAAACAAAACACTTTTTTTACGCTTGGGCGGAAATGCTAGTTCGTGATAATTTTCTTCTTTTCAAACACAAAGGGAAAGCGAAAACAAAGCCAAGGCCAAAGAAGAGGCTCCCCTGGAACACGTGTGCGCACAATAAGCCCAGGTAACATCAAAAATTAGAGACTTATCTCAGTGTGTCTAATCGAGTTACGACAATGTCGCTCAGTCTTAGGAGGCACAAAAGCCGAAAAGGGATCGAGTCATCGCCCAACCGTCCAGCCATCCCTTTTCCTTCTTTCTTTTTAGGTTTTTGTGTTTTTTTGTTTTGTGGCCACTCAGCTAGAAAATCGTGTGCACAATGGTCAAGGCAAGGCTACATACACACAAACATAAATACTCGCACATAATTGCTTGGGATCTCAGGTAAATGATTGCCTGCCTTGCCCTAGGGCTGCTTACAAAAGATGGGGCTCTCTTTCGGGGACAGGATATCACTTTTTATTATGTGGACTGGGGCCCCGCATCATTTGCTTATCTCGGCTGTCGTGCAAGACCAGTAGCCTCAGACGCCTTAAACAATCAATGAGAAAAATAGTCAAAGAGACCCAACAAGATAAATATCAGGGCTTCGCCTTTGTACAGACAGTTGAGATGGGATTTTTTTTTGGAATTTTATGGCGAATTTAAATTGCAGTGATTAACCGAGGACTTACTTGCATGAATGAATGTATGTGGATGTACGGGTTGAGGGATTGAGATCTGATTGTGAAAAAATGTTCAAGGAGAATGATTATCAGGACTGTAAATCATAATAACAGTTACGATTATAATTTTTTTGGTAATTTAAAATTTAATTACAATTACAATTCTTTAGTACTTAATTATTTAATTAATATTACTACTTACCAACTATTTTTGCTACACTACATCTATATATATAAAAATGTCTTGTCGTGATGGACCAGCTGTCCCACTGCAGAACATTCTTTTAAATTGAAGGCGCTCTGTGTTTCATTATTGTGAAATTCGTTATCGTTATCGGAATATCGTTTCTCATCAATAGCTTAAATTTGGCCTATCTGTGTGTGTGTGTGTTATAGTAAACAATGCCAGCAACACGTAGGGGTGGATGTTTGAGCCGTCGAACGATTGCAGGAACACACGTGCCAAATATAAGAGCGAACAGATCAACAATTACATGAACGGTATGAATTTTCGCGTGTCAGAATGTCCCAACTGCGTTCTTCTCAGTCACAAGAGACAACTGGAGCGGAGACAAGCGCGTCAGACAGATGTTAACACACGCAGAACAATTGACCGACTACAAGAACGTCGTCCGAAAGTCCTGATTGGACAGTTGTTAACACACGCAGAACAATTGACCGACAACGCCAACATTACATCTGCTTTGTTCCTTCGTCTCGCATTTGAGTATGAGCCAGATATCGAATCATCGGCTCATCCGAAAGTCCTGATTGGTGCTATAGACAAAGAATGTTCCAATTGTCAAGCCCTTAAATTCAAAAATGAGTCAGCCGGGATTTGTTGCGCATCAGGAAAAGTGCAACTTCCAAAAATTGAAATGCCACCAACCCCATTGAACGGCTTGCTCATCAGCACGGTTCCCGAACCTGTTTCTGAAGTCCTTTCGTAGATTATTTTCAAGCTTTCAAATGATTCCGTTCGGAGTCACAAAAATAATGCAGAATACAGCGGCAAATGGTGAGCAATAGGCTCATTGCTGTCGATGCCAAGCGAACCACATTAAATTTTACAAATCTACTTAATAAGCGGTGAGGACGTAAATCGTTTGGATGCACGTTGGGGCTACAATAACCTCAATTCCTCTAACGCCAGGCGCATTGTCGGCGATGAACTCCAGATTATTATTTCTTACTTAACAACCGAAATATTCTTTAAGATTCTTTAAACAATTGATATGGCAGAAAAACGTTTGCCGGGTCAGCTATTTTATTGAATTAATTGTAGTGATCGGAAACAAAATCCTTGAAAACTTAGTTGTACAGTGTTATTACCAAAAAATTGTTAATGGTAGTTGCAAGGGTAAGTTCAATTCACAGCTCTGATGACTATAAGGGAATATTTTCAGTAATTTCGTTTTCACTTCAGATATATTTAAAAAAAAAAAAGTGTGTATGTCATGAGACGCCCGGAACGAGCGAAGCTCTTTTCGTCGATGAATCCGATTTAAGTGGCAAAGGACACATTCTGTATAATTAAATGTTAAATTATTAAAAATTAGGTCACAGTTAAGTCACTGTTAAATCGCTGTTAAGTCACTGTTAAGTAACTGTTAGGTCACTGTTAGGTCATTGTTAAGTCACTGTCAAACAAAAAACATTATAGTTTTCAGCTAGGAATTCACAACTTGACCATAATGCCTTCACTTTTTGCACCCCCACTATATACCCACAATAAAAAAAATAAAATAATGACCCCTCCCTAGATTCGAAACATAGCTTACACTTTTCACCTCATTATGGAAACTGAACTGTTGTAGTTACGATATTTCTTAGTTTTTTGGATCGGTTCGTCTACCGAAATTGTGCCTTTAACATACCTTCCACTAGGCCGCAGTCTTAGTTATAGAACTAATTGAATGATTCTATTATTTATTTTGTAAATTCTGATCGAGGCTCACAGTCTGGGAAATAAAAAAAAACGGTGACACGTCTATAAATCACACAGTCATTTCACTCAACAACACAATTCAACAATCCGTCAATTCAACACAAAACAAAGTCTTCACAAAACAATTTCAACACACGTCAATACAACACTAAGTCATTTCACCCAACACAACAATTCAACACACGTTAATTGAACACAAAACAATTTCAACACGTCAATTCAACTCAAAACAAAATAATTAATTTATTATTAAATTTAAATTTGGTTTGAATTGAATTGACGAAGTGTTAAATTGTTGTGTTGGGTGAAATGACTTATAGACGTGTGTTGACTTTTTTTGTGAAAACTGTTTTGTGTTGAATTGACGTGAGTTGAATTGACGTGTGTGAAATTGTTTTGTGTTGAATAGACGTGGAACCTAAAGTTGACTAACGATGACTTTTATTAGTGAATAGTGAATAGTAAATATAATGCAAGTGTGTAGTACCATCAGAGATAGAAGGGGTACACTAGCTGCAGGTAAAAATTTTATTGTAAAAAATCGCGCGGTTTTTTCGAAAAAAAATTTTGCCTCCGGCGCAATTTTTCCACAATCGCAACCTTCATCCCCCGCCGATTTAATAAACCAATTCCCAGTATAATCAACACATCAATTTCAAAAAGTCTATTAAACATACATCATTTCAACACATTACAAATTAAACACAAACAAATTCATGCTGGGAAAGAAGGGTGACACAAGCGGCAGCCAAAAATTTTACGATATTTACAACGTCTGCACTCGGATGAAATTTATTTAAGTTGTGAACAAAAGAATGTTATCACTAATGCTTTCAAATATGCGTACACTTTCAGAGGATATTAAGGCTCCACGTCTACTCAACACAAAACAATTTCAACACGTCAATTCAACAAACGTCAATTCAACTCAAAACCAATTAAACACGAACAATATTTACAACGCCTGCATTCGGATGAAAGTTATTCAAGTTGTGAACAAAAGAATGTTATCTCTGTTGCTTTAAATGTGCATACACTTTTTGAGGATATTACAGTCAGGTTCGACTGACATTGCCACATGCAGGATTGAAAATATAATTTTTTTTGAATTGTTTTTTTTTCCAGTGTTGAAATTGTACTGTGTTGAAATCGTACTATCTTGAAATTTGCCGATGTTCAATTGCTTTGTGTTGAAATTGATTATGTTGAAATTGTATATGGGCAATTCTCCAGAAAGGTCAACCTGGGCCAAAAGTTAAAAGTGGTTAAAAAACTATATTTTATCGAATTTTTATAGGGAAACAAACAAATTAAGCTAATGTAAGCTAATTTTACATTTACTAATAACCCAATTGGTTATATTCGGTTCCACGGCCGTGCTAGCTCAATTTTTCTCATTTTGACATTAAAATTGCTTAATTTTTTGGAAAAAAGTGACTTTAGATTACATGTACTTTCGCTATCTAGAATATTTCTGATGGTACAAAGGGGTATTCATGAATGCATAAGAGACCATGAGAAACTATTTCAATGCAATTACCTGTAAGTTTTTGCTTCGCATTATAGCAGAAACCACATATATATAATGATGGAAGAAAATGTCGCGTGCGACATGTAGCGTGCGACAGTGATTCAAATTCAATTTAAAAAAAACTACTTAATATTTTTAAGTGAAATCAAATGCATTATTAAGAAAAATCCATACATAACATTTGAAAATTAATGGCATTACAATTTTCCATCATGTTTCGCTGAAATCAGTGCTTGAGCTAGTTTTCGAAAAAGTGACTTCTGTCTGTGTCGCGTGCGAATGCCTTACATTTTTGTGATTATCTTGAAAAAGAACAAATGCCCAAAATCGATCTTAACACAGATTATAGTGCTAACCAAGAGCTTTAAAATTCGCTTTTAAAAAATATAAAAAAAATCTAGGAACATGTTTTTTTTCAGTTTGATTGCGTACAAATGTCGCATTCGACATCAGAGAATTGCCCATATGTGTTATAACTGTGCTGTGTTGAATTGACGTGTGTTGAATTGACGTTTGTTGAATTGACGTGTTGAAATTGTTTTGTGTTGAGTAGACGTGAGACCTTAAACCGCGGTTCAACTAGATCTTAAAACCAAGTTTTGAACAAAGGTTGTCAATATATTGATATATCAATAATTTTTTGGACGATAAATGTTATTCCGATATGATATTTTGTATGACGAGATAGGAGATTATCGATATTTTTATAACCGATATATGTTATGTAAAATTACAATGCCAATAGGTGCAAACTAATATGCAAGGCTGATAAAACATCTGGTACAATTTAAAATCGCATTTGAAAACTAATCATACGGAAAGCATCCGCAAGCAAACTTGTTTGTACAGACACCCGCAGCAGAATGACTGGGGAATACATTAAGCAGCGGGGTTTCTTGAAATCTTAGTCAAACCACTATTGGTAAACTGCAACTGATAGAATAAATTTTCCATTAGTTTCTTTTTTTTTGTAATCGGTTAATCTTTAAGGCTTTTACTAAAATAACCAATACTTCACATGAAAAGCAACACTTTTGACATTTATAATAATAATAATACCTAATAATTTTTATGAAAATAAATATTTTTACTAAGTATTGTGTTTTTGTAAAGTATCTAACTGAAAAGGGAATTTTGGATTTTGTAATTAAGATCATCCTTGGTTATTTTCCACGTCCATATAGAATCAAGTGACTTGATTGTGCTGGCTGTCAGAGCAAATGAAGACTATACTCATCGTCTGTTTTAAGTGCTTTGCATATGTCAGCGGAAAACATTCCAGTAATTAGACTTTTAACGCTCTTCGCTCTGCTCCTCCGACAAGTTTCTATTCAAAATATGCAGCTTTGATCCTTATTGGATTTAACAATTTGCCAGCCCGTATTGTCATCTTTTATTATTACCCATCTCTAGGTATGGTGCTGCTCATCCAGCTCCGAGTATAATTGTGGCATGACAACGACAAGAACGGACAACCACGAGTACACGGGCTGGACAATGGACAATAAGCAGAAATATGGCTCTTGCAATACGGCACCAACCAATTCGAAAAGGAAATGCCAGGCAGGCAACAACAAAAGATACTTAATCTTAAAGGTAAACCCGATGAATGATGAACGAATGGCGGCGACGGCGGCGATGTAACCGAACCCCGGACTTGAAGATCGCAGCTCGAACGCAAGCCCAAGTCATTAAAAACAACAATACACAAACTGCATACGAATCACTCGAAGGGCCAGCGCACACGCACAGAGTAGAGTACGGCGGAGGGAGGAGGGCAGGGTAACAAAAAAATATCAGAAGCGAAGATCGTGAGAAAATGGTTTGGAACGTGGTTCTCACACGATCGACACACCTGCCCTTTTTGAATGTGTGTATGTGTGTGTGTATGCACGAATGCAGCAAGCACAAGACCGAGTCGGAGTCGTTGTGTGTATTCAAGATACAAGACCACTTACGGGCAAGATCACGACCGAACCTTAGCGATCGACATGAAAGAGAAAAGCAGCGTGCGGTAAGTGTGCGGCGGCGGCTGCGCCGTGTCGTTGAGACCAAGTCGTTGTGCATTGGCCAACATTGTAATGACTGTGGACACACGATCGTTAAGGCCAAAGCAAAAGGGGTAGGGTAGGGTAGGCTAGGCGCGGCGCATGCGCGGTCGACGTCGCAGTTTTGTTGAACGAACTCAATTTAGTTTGTTTATGACCGGCCAAGAGAGCCAGGCAGCACACACACCACACACACACACCATGCTTATATGGTGTGCTATTGACTCTGTAATATCTTTAATATGGGATGTTGTTACACTACATTGGCACACGCTCTGCCTGCCACTGGACAAGCTGCCCACAGCTTTTGACGGTGTGTGTGTGTTTGTGTGTGCGCTGGGATGGGTATGGGATGCGGCTGGCACGGGGCCCCACTCCCAGCATCAACCTCATCCAGTCCGGTTTTGTTTTTGTTGTTATTAAGTGGTGGTCTTGCGCTTACTTTAATATCGCTGCATTAAATTTTGCGGCGTGTATATTATGACTGAAGTAGGTGGCACTACCAAGTGCCAGCCCCGCGGTGAAGCTGCGAGAGTGCTGACTTGAGTGAATGGGGGGCCCAAGTCCACACAGAGGTCACGTGATGATGACGATCGTGAAATGGTCGATGTGTGTACCGAACTGTACTTTGCTAATGCCACGGCAATGAATATAGAAGTTTGCATGTAGCATCACGATTCACCACAGTGTGAAGGGGGAGGTCTTGAGGTGGAAGACAACAAAATCACTTTTTTAGCAGTCTTGCACGGTAATTTCTTTATTAGACTAGAGTATGATATAAGATTTGGACTTAAGCAAGTAGAAATTTGTAAGGAAAAGGGAAGAAAACTAGTGGAAGGACTACGCTCTTCAAGGTTAATGTCTTTGAAGTAACGAGATGGGAATAGTGAGAACTAGGGTTGTCGAAAATATATCAAAATTTTATTATATCAATAATATTTTTTTTTTTTTTTTTTGGCTTTAATCACTGTATTAGTGATGGGGGTTGGTCGTTTTTCCAAACAGTGACCAGGTACGAATATCGAAAGTGTGCGCGACACAATCGATTGGTAATACACAAATTTAATGTTTAATCCAACTAACACGCTATTGTTCGCGACAATAACGAGTAGTTTACACTTTAATGTTTGTTGTAATAGATGATTGTTGGTCATTGACCATTTTACGATGATGATGTCTTAGATATACTTCGATGTAGTTCACAAATCAAATTTTTTGGTTAAAACCGGAAGAACATGAGCCTTGAAAAAGGCTAGCATGCCAAACACGTGCGCCTTGAAAAAGGCATGCGCGGAGCCCTCCCTCGAACGATGCGATCAGCTCGAAGCTTCCAGAGCGACTGTCAATAATATTTTTTAAAACTGATATATTTATATCGTGATATTTATTTTGTCTAAACATCGAATATCGATATTATTTTGTGATGTAAATGTAAAATTGGCTATACAGCTCCTCGAATGGGGCTCAAGCTTCTCACGATCTCTTGGCGTGTGTGCTTTAAATTTTTTGCACAAGAGAAAGGGACCTACAGTTTAACGCCGGATCCGAACGGCAAAGTTTGAGAATTTGCGTTTTTATGGCTAGTTACTTCACAACTGGCGCCAATAGCTGGTGAAGGTGACCGTATGTGAAAAAGCTATTTTCTAAAGAAAGAAAAAACTTTTATTATTAGATGTTCAGAGGCGGGATCGAACCCACTAGAGAACGCAGAAGCAGAGAGATTAAGAGACGTTGTAAATTTAAAGGACAGCGATAGCCCGTTTTGACAATGTAAATAGTAACCCGTGTAAATAGTGTGATAATAAAAGTCTTTAACCCGAAAAATGCACCCGTTCAAATAAAAAGTTTTCTAAATTTACCTAACTTAACTTACTAAGAGCTACGTCAAAATCGTCGATGATTAAAGCGAACCAAACCATTTTCTTCTGCGGTTTTTCTTTCGGTTCAGCGTTATCCAGCATAAGCTGGTTCGGTTCGCGGTTTTTATTAAGCGCTTGGAATAGCGGTTTGGTTCGGTACATAACCGGCTTGCATTCCTGTTTTTAAACCATATTATAATATTTAAATACTTTATTTAAAGTTTTAAAGTTTTACTTTTCTTGGTGACCACGACGAATTTTACTCATAAGCATAATTTCATAATTTTGGGGGAGCTTGTGATACCCAAATGGTCAATGTTGTTCAAATCCAATTGCTAATACAAAATTGCCTATGATACGCGAACCAAAGCTTCCTTGGTGAAGCTGAAAACACAGCTCAGTCTATTTATACGTATGGTTTATAGTCCATATGAAGTGTAAATTGGTACTCTAATTCGCGGTTTTTTGGCTGTTGATTACCATCTTTTAGGGGCATGCTACAGCCCATTATACCTATTATTGTCTACTGTGCGCTTTCAAAGATATTCAAGAACAAAGGTTTAACTCCTTCTGGAGGTACCTTAACCGTTTGCTCGATTTAATTGAATTTTTTATATGGCATTCCCAGTCCAAATTTGCTGAATTTGTGAGAATTTTATCTTAAGCCATTAAAAACTAAGTTTAAATTTTTGTCGTTGTGTGTTGCAAGAACAAAAGTATCCATTTAACGCGAACCGAGGCTTCATTTGAAAAACTGGGTACGAGGTGATGCTTACAGAGGTCCCTTTTATCATAATTTATGGGTCTTATGCGGGGCTTTTCTTTAGTGTTGTACTGTGTTATATTTAAATCAATATTAATTATTTTTTTATTAAGAAAATGCGAGAAAACAAGAGGTTATTGAAATGCTGGAAATCCTAGTTCACTCAAGCGTGCGCGTAAAGGTTCTCTGATAGGACATCTTAACAAATTCTCTTGTTGGATTTGAAAAATAAAGGCTCAGCTAATGTAATACAATAATTTTCTAGAATGAAAGATTTAAGGGCTTTTCGATTGGCAAAATTTAGCTCTTTATTAAAACGTTTCACATTGATGTTTATTGAAAAGAGAAGTCGTTTTAGGGCGTTTAATTTAACAAACAAAGCGGAGTACGTGTACCCATATGTGTTCCTTCGTAGAGGTTGTTGGATCTACTTATTCAATTAACCAACTTCTGTATTGTCATCTAAATATCAAAAGCTTTAATAAATGGTCTTGTAATAATTTTGGCAAATTTAATAATTGAAAGCTTTGTAGCCTATATTCAACTCCAGGTGTGCCAAGTTTCATCCTAATCATTTCAGCCATTTGTGCGTGAAAGCGCTTTCATAAATATTCTTGTAATAATTTTGCAGTTTTTTGAACCATTGATTAAATAAATTTAAAAACGAATAAATGGAATTAAAAACCATTGGCACGGCTTAAGATTTTGGACGATTTCTGTTAAAAAAATATCAGAGATATCTCAAAGTTCTGCTGATTTCAAGAATATTAAAAATAAAATATAAACAAGTGAGAAAGTCGGTCAAGCCCGACTATAACATACTCTGTACCCGGAGTAGAAGCTGAATGCAATGCTGGTGCTGCGCTCATCTCAAAGTCTCTCTCTCTTTTTCCCTCTCTCTCTCGCTCTCTCTCTCTCTCTCTAAGATTGTGTGGTGTTAGTTGTGAATGGGTGGGAGGGGGTGGGGCGAGGGAGATGTACTTTTTTGCTCATAACTTGAGAACCGCTCATCCGATCTTTATCATTTCTTCGGCAAATCGATACATTTTGCTAATTATTAACTATCTTTAGAAGGTACGAATCGTCTATCTTTAAAACTGTAGGAGATATAACGTTTTTTCCGAATTGCGGGGGCGGGAGGGGGCGTGGCAAAAATTGAAAATAAACTTGATCTGCCTGCAGCTATAAGAAACATTTGTCCTATACATGTCAAACCTCTATCTCTTACCATCTCCGAGACCTGTTTGTTCATACGGACGGACGGACGGACGGACAGACGGACAGACGGACATACGGACAGACAGACAGACGGACAGACGGACATGGCTATATCGACTCGGCTGTTAATGCTGATCAAGATTATATATACTTTATATAGTCGGAAATGATTCCTTCTCCCTGTTACATACTTTTGCACAAACTTAATATACTCTATGTACCTTCGGTACAGAGTATAATAAGACATCTGCATCAGCAGAGGGCTTGGAACTGAATGAAACTTCCATGAAGTCATTTCCCTTAGGAACGAAATAATTTAAATGTCATAAATTCAAAGCGATTATGAGCGACTTGAACATATCAATATGTATGAATACTCTATTAGGGTGTTCACTTTGTTGAGCACTTGGGGAAAAGTGTAAACATTTCCAAAAACAATTTACTCTGAACAAATTGTGCACAGCTTGCTCGACCGAGACCCTGACTACGAAAAGTAGGACACTTGTACCTTAGTGCTATTTGTGTTATATGTACAAGCTAAAATCAAATGTGTGATCAAACATTCATATAAATTGTATGGAAAAAGCGCCAACTTTGAATGAGCCATGGATTACTGCCGAATCATATCTCAAACGTAGTTGTGCACAAATTTCGTGCACAGAGGTCTGCTCACAATACTAGTCAGGCAAAACTGCTCAAGTGCTCAACAAAGTGAATACCCCATATGTATTGAGATGAAATCAAACGGCGCCATTTTAATTTTCTTTTAAAACGCTTAATAAAATTTTAGTTGTAGAGTTACTTAAAACTTACCAAAGGACATTGCAGAATAAGCATACAAAAACTGCCCCCAATCCGATCAGCACCAAATTTAGATATGTTGTTACTCCCCTAAGAGTCATGAGTCATATCCAACGAAATTAATTTTCTATCGTTCTCCGTACGAGGCTTTAATCCCAAATGAAGGGATCTGGTAGCCTGAAATTAGCTTACTATAAACGCAATGCCCACTACAACTCAGAGGGTGGTTTTTCCACAAGTTAAAACTTGGACGTGAGATTGTAAATTTTTAAATGCTGGCTTCCAGCCTGGCAGAAATGGTGCAAAATAGCTTAACCCTAATCAAAGTTAGAACCTGAACCAAAGGTTTAACAACCTTTTGAGAACGTTCTGCAAAACCCACACCCGCCTACATTTCAGAGGCTTGCAGCTCTATTTCATGGCACCTAAAATAGCACGAAAGAATGTCGCTTCATTAGTTAACACAAGAAACGACTTTCAAAGTATGCGCAAATGTGTAAATATTTCGTTGATAAGAATACCGTTTTGTAACACAAACATCAACGAAGTCATGCGATCTCATTTATATTGTCAAAAATTGAACATTAGAGAAGGTCTTCCCCTCATACCGTTACCTACATGTGTATCACTTAACTGCTCATAAATAAAGCTGTTATTTAGCCCAAAAAAAAAAAGAAAAAATCAGTAGACGAGCTACATACCCAAGCGCCAAGTTACGTGACTAATCACATTTCTCAAAGATTAACAGCAATCAGCGCTAGCTTGAACGGTCCCAGACTCTGGGGTAGTCATCATCAAACTTGAAACCGAAGTTCCGTAACTGAAACCTCTCGCACACATGCATGCCTGAGTGGGTACCCTTTATGGGGCTTAATTTGCCATGTCTGTGTCCGCCGGCATCGGCGCGCATGTGCCAAACGGTCAAGCGCAGTTAAAGCTGTCAAAGCGCCATTGACAGGCGAGCCGAGGTTCTCACACTCATAATAAATGACGTTTTCCTAGAATTGAGTTTTTTTTTATGTTTTTATTATTTAATTGCGGCAGCGCCAGCCCGCAGCCGCGACCATAATGAGGCCAACACCAGGCAGACGTAGCGACGGACGACCGAGTCCGAGTGTGGGAAAATATTTAGCGACTTCCGGCTGTGGTTTTGATTTAAAGTTAAGGTCTGACGCCTCCGGAAAGGCGGTGATTGTGAAATTGAACCACTTCTAAGTGACTGGAAACAAGAAATAACAAATGTTTGGGTTTTTTTTTTTGTCAAAATTTATTTGCATTTTGGCCACTTTTGCAAGTGTGCGTAGGGCTGGAGCTTTTTGGCTCGCCAGCCACTGGTGGAACTTCCACAGTTGAGAGTGCCGACTCCCGGCGCGGTTTCATTCCAGCGCCTGGGTAGCAAGAGAGTTTCTAGAGGCCTTCCGCTTGAAGGCTAGAGCACTTGAGCACCGGCTCACCAGGGACGCCACATAGGTCCACCCGAGCTGCTGCTGCTGGCCTCACTGGGCGCCGGACTGCAACTGCCGCTCTCCAGGCTTCCACACTCCGAGGGTGGTGGCGTTACCAACGAAGAATCCTCATGGACTGCAGCTTGCAGGGGCACGCCAATGGGCAGGGTGGGGACCACCACTTGCAAATAGTTCAGACGATGGCCCAGATGACTCATCAGTTGTGTGCCCAGATCCACACTGACTCCGGGCACAGCGGCCAATGTCTTGGACACCTCGTTGGCTGCATGCACATAGCCGGCACGAAAACTTTCCGCTATGCTCAGCTTGGAGTCCACGGAACTGGAGGAACCACTGCTCAGTCTCAGTTGTTTTTGGGCGCGCAGCTTCTTCATATGCTCCACGGTCAGCTCCAGTATGTCAGCCTTCTCCAGGCGTGTGATATGCTCGCCCTCTTGGGTTAGACACTCCACCATGATGTCTTTCAGCTCATCCAGGCATTTGTTGATGCGTGCCCGGCGCTTGCGCTCCAGCATGGGTTTCATCACCTTGCGGTACTGATAGGTCTTGGACATTTCCATCTCCAGCACCATGATGATCTCTTTTTGCAGTTAAGGGGGTAAACTCGCGTAATCCACAACGAAGAGTCAGGGCAGATCGTACGAACGTTATGTGTGCACGCTTTGAAGTCGCAGCTTTGAATGATTCAGCTGGCTGAGTGCTTGGCTTTATATAGGCTCGGAGCAGGGCAGATCTGGGCACTGAGTGCGAGCGAGACACTCGTTTTGCCTCGTGCGCGGCCTGCTGCTGTTGCTGGTGGTGGTGGCTTCTGTTTACGTATGCTCCGCTCGTCCCTGTCCCAGTCTGTGGGTCTGTGTGTGTGTGCGCGCTGTGAGGGCAATAAAATGACTTGAGCTGCGGCTGCGCCTCCGTCTCCGTCTCTTTATCTAAGTGGTGTGTGTGTGTGTGTTGTGATTGTTATACCGTGGGAAACTGTTTCGCAGCCGATTTCCACGACGACCGACGACGAGCGACGGCTGGCCTGACTTCTTCTGATTGTGCATGCTTGGGGTCTTGTCTGTCCGTCCGTCCGTCCGTCCTGACGGCCCGCCTTAAGAGCTCGAGCTCTGACTCTGACTCGTTGCGACGCGACTCGGCAGCCAAGCGAGCACATGCCTTCCATCCATAACAAGATGTTTGCATTTCAATTCATTTGTATGGTCCGGGTCTGGTCTTGGTCTTGGGTCTTGTGCCTTCACCCTTTTGCAGTAGCTTATGGCACGCTGATAATTGTGGAATCGTCATCGGGGCAGAGCATTTTTGTGGCCGTAGCTGCTTTTTTTTTAACGCTTTATGGATCATTGATTGGATCGTGGGCATCGTGGGTTTCGTGGGACGAGCATTACGCTTTTCGTTTACATGATTATTCTTGATTGTCGGCTTTGGGTTTTGGATTTTGGGTTCGTCGCTCGCTTCTATTTGTAGACAATTACCGTGTCGTGGGCTCGGGAAAGTCAGTTACCATCGCTGGTTGTTGTTAGCACACGCTATAAACGTTATTGTCTGTGGGGCGGTGGCACGAGTGAGTTACATTTTTAGCATTTATTTTTAGCACTAAACTCACTCACAGTGATTCATCTCTCATCTTATTAGGAATCTCTGACACAGATTTACTCTGAAAATGATACACACACTCTGAAGTGATTAAGATTGCGGCGCTTTGAGACTTGTCTAACGCCATCGCGCACACACACACTGACCGACCATTAGGCTGATGATGTCAAAATGCTAAATGCTCCGGAAATGGCTAATTGGATTTTCTGTGGAAAAAAAAAACAATTGTAAAATGGAGAAGGGGTGTACTTCTATTACATGCGATTAACTAATTATTGTCCGCTATTTGTTATGCCAAAAATCCATATATTACACTTTCGAGTTCTCAAAGAATGTCGATTTCTTCAAATTGAATTCAATAATTAATTCCAATTGGTACAATTAACAGAGTTTGATTGACAGGCACGTGCCTCTAATGAAACTAGAATAAATGTATTCATCAACTGTTTCTTTCATAGAAAGCCGAAACGCGACAACTGGGAAAACTGAGCGCTTTGTTGATGTAACTTTTGCAGCCCCCACAGATTTAAACTAATTAGTAAATTATGTTTTGTATTATCCAAATACAAAACCAAATCCGATATGTTCGGATTAAAGTCCCGCATCTAGTCAAACCAAGTAGGAAAGCATTGTCTCTGAGTACGGATTTTTGAATCACGTTTCCAGCTAAAATTTGAAATATTTTGAAAATTCTTATGATTGAATTTAGCTTGTCATTCGAGGTCGACTTGATCCCACATTCCGATATTGATCAATACCCTTGTTCCACTGGCAAATATTCAATCAAATTCTCGAAAAGTAAATGTTTTCTTGATCTACTGACGAATATTGTTTACGGTCAATAAAGGGGGTGCAGAACCCCTAACTACAGAGCTAAAAACCCTCCTTTTAATTTTTAAAGATTATTTCATGTAAATGCTGCCCGCTGCTACGAATGAGTTGGTCCATCCGTAAGCTCCTATGGCTGGCTTTCCCTGTACAATAGAATCTTCACATAGCCCCACAAAAAATAGTCTAGTGGGATGAAATCACATGATCTTGGCGGCCAATGGACTAGTCAAAAATGTGAGACTAATTGCTCACCAAACTCAATTGATCTACGGTCTTCCGAGCAGTTTGGTATGTGGCACCGTCTTGTTGAAACAAATTGTGAACCAAGTCTAATTCTTCCGTTTTTTGCAAAAAATGAGTCTGTAATCAATGCATGGTACTTTGCTCCGTCGATTGTCATCATTTTGGAAAAAGTCCGGTCTAATGTTTCTGCCGGCCGACAAACTTTACCAAACAGTGTATTTTTCAGGACGCATTGGCAGCTCTTAATCTGCCTCTGGCTGCTCTTTTGACTTACCTATTGAGGAAAAAATGAAATAATAAAATTCAATGATTTGTCACTCACTCATTATAAGCAATCCGTTAAAAAAACTGCTTTAGAAGTGACCGATATTTGCTTTGGCTGACTTAAGCTAGCGCTGCAAGCCACGTTAAAATCGGAAGAGGGCTCGAACCCGCAAAACTTTTTGGGTTCGGGTTCAGAAAGTCGCTGAATTTAGGTTAGAGTTCGAATCGGGGCTTAGGAACAATTAAGTTTTGGCTGATTCAGAAAACCTGTATCTAAATTAAAACTGTGGCCCAGTGGTTAGTGTGCTGGACTGCTGGGCGGGAGGTCGTGGGTTCGATCCCGCTTCTGAACATCTAATAATAAAAGTTTTTTTCTTTCTTTACCAGCTATTGGCGCCAGCTGTGAAGTAATCTAGCCACAAAAAAGCAAATTCTCAAACATTGCCGTTCGAATTTGGCGTTAAACTGTAGGTCCCTTTCTCTTGTGCGAAAAATTTAAAGCACACACGCCAAGAGATTGAGGGAAGCTTGGCTTGGCCCCGTTGGAGGAGCTGTATAGCCAATTTTACAGTACAAATTAAAACTGACTTATTTAAATATTTATATTTGGGCATACGACAAAATTTTTGAATTAAGCTATCATTATACTAAACGTAGAATAATAACGAGAGCGTAAGTTGAAGTCAGCTCTAACCGACTTCGATATACCCGTTAACATGTTTAACAGTGTTCCTGCGTTCCTTAGGATGAACATCTGAAAAGTATGCATCACTTTTTAGCTTGGTGCTTGGTTCACTTTTTTGCTCATAACTTGAGAACCGCTCATCCGACCTTTATCATTTCTTCGGCAAATCGATTTATTTTACTAATTACTAACTATCTCTTAAAGGTACTGTAGGAGATATAACGTTTTTTCCAAATTGTGGGGGCGGGAGGGGGCGTTGCCAAAATTTGAAACAATCTTGATCTGCGTGCAGATAAAAGAAGTATTTGTCCCATACATGTAAAACCTCTATCTCTTACCATCTCTGAGATCTAGATGTTCATACAGACAGACGGACGGACGGACAGACGGACATCTCTATATCGACTCGGCTGTTGATGCTGATCAAGAATATATATACCTTGTATGGTCGGAAATGATTCCTTCTGCCTGTTACATACATTTGCACGACTTTAGTATACCCTTTTTACTCTACGAGTAACGGGTATAAATACACAAATCTTATTTAATTCATGGGGTATTCAAAGCTTGCAAAAGACTAATCCTGAGTGGGTCAATTGTTTCCGCGACCACACTTACACCATAAAAAGTTAATTCATACTGAAGAATTTCACTAGCTTACAGCATTTGCGATTCCGACCATTTGGCAGTCATTTCATATGTAAGTCCCTTTACTAGTAATTTCCCACAATTTTAATCCAATGTTTGTCTTCGGCGTTATAAAGGCTATTAGCGGCAACTTTGGATTAAATGTATAATTTTTTTTAAAAAAAGCTAGATTTTAAGTACGATTTCCACAACAAAAAAAATTTGTTAAATATTTGTTACCTTTTTTTAATGAATTTACTCATACTGGAAGAAATACACATATTTCTAAAGGTACTTTTTTCCCAATCAAACAACTTTGTTGAATGAAAAGTGGTTTGGATATGGTGGTGGGGAGGGGGTTTTGGAATTTTTTGCTTAAAAGTTTAAAACTGCTCATCCGACCTTCGATAAGTAATGCTAATATCTAACTATCACTAAAAGATACAAACCCTCCATCTACACTAAGTTTTATTAATGTTGCCCTAAATGAATATTTAAAAGAAAAATGTCTTAAGGCTGGAATTACACTTTCAAATTTGAGAGACAATTATTGTCGCCATTTTTTGTTAATAGGTCAAATTTGCCATTGTGTATCATTGCGACCTCTTCTAAAGCATTCTGCGGAAAGTTCAAGTATACTCTGACTCGCTTATACCAACGACTTTTGCCCATAGAAGAAAAATTGTGACTTAAATTGGCACTAAAAATTGAAAGCGTCATTCCAGCCTAAATATAGATATTATTTCTAAATATGAGGGCGACTTTAACCCTTGACTAAACTTTCTTAAATTTGAAAAAAAAAATAATTTTCTAAGTGTATTTAATGCAACTTTTTGGTTATTGTTTAACATTTCGTACTTAAGTCTTGAAACATAATTAATTGATTTTCTAACAGGAAAGCTTCCAGACTTTCGTACCGTTTCAAGAACAATCCATTAGGACTTGCACTTGAAATTTCAATACGAAGGTAGAGATCAAATCCATTTTTTTGAAAAAGACTGTTGCTCCCCGTTTACGTGTTCATATCTTTCTGGTAGCATTCGTACTAAGCGCCGAAACTCTTATGATGCAATAAGTTTACTCGTCTCGATAGGAACAAGAGGTAACTGTCAAGCAGAAAAAGGCCTTTGATCGTTGTTAGGTTCCCTGAAGAGATTCCAATGCTAGGCCTTGCAATGTTTTGCTTTTTGGACATCTTATCTAGGTTAACCTCAAGTTAATATTGCCGACTTGTGGTCATGCTTTGGGAAATATTGTGTGTGTGAATAATGTTCTTATCTTTTACGGCGATGGTTTCTTATTGTTATTTTTAATGCTAATTGTCATTAATGCATGTCTTGACAATTACTTATATGTGGTATTTTTATTAAATTACTCTACTACGTCATTTGCAGGAACATTTGCTGTCTTGCTTTTTTTACTGCAAGCTTGAAATTAAACTGAAAGCTTATGACAGTCGCACATGATTGGATCCATTTGGTGAATTTGACGCAGTTGATATGGACCGTCATAAAAAGCCAAAATTACATACTGAAAATTCATGTGAAACGCAAAGAAAGCTTAAAATATTATTGGAAGAAAGTTCTTTTTAGAGTTTTTTTAAGCTTTGTAACTCTCTAACTTAATAAATGCTGATTACTATCAGGGAAACAAACCCCTGCCATTACAGCGTTGGTTCGGTCCATGTTCAGAACTTTGAATTTACGCTCTGTGCTAAGGTTCTGGTTACATTCAGGGAAAAATGGCATAGTAAAAATTAATATTATCATATTTAATTAATATGTTACTGAAATAATATATATATATCAAATATATTATATAGAAAACTCTAAACTTCAATTAGGGCGCGCGCACACATGCAACTGAAAGATAAACTGATGGCTGACCATATATTTAAGCAGGGCAGCAACTCGAAATGTGTAATCCCGAACCCAAATATGAGGACGGAGTAACCCACTTTCGATTTTTGGGAGGATTGCAGCCCTAAAAAAAGAACTATTAGTCCCATATGTCAAACCTCTATGTCTTACCATTTCCGAGATCTTTGTTCATACGGACAGACCTACAGACAGACGGACAGTCGGACATGGCTATATCTACTTTGCTGTTGATGCTGATCAAGAATATATATACCTTATAGAGTCAGAGATTATTCCTTTTCCCTGTCAAATACTTGAAAGTCATCATCATTAAAAGTCATACATTAACAAGTGAGAAAGTCGGTCAAGCCCGACTATAACATACTCTGTACCTGGAGTCGAAGCTGAATGTAATGCTGGTGCTGAGCTCATCTCTAAGTCTCTCTCTCTCTTTCTCTCTCTCTCTCTCTCTCTCTCTCTCTCTAAGATTGTGCGGTGTTAGTTGTAAAAGGGTGGAGGGGGGTTAGGGAGTGTGATTTCCTTTTTTGCTCATTGCTTGAGAACCGCTCGATCCGATCTAACTATCTCTAGAAGGTACGAATCATCTATTTTCAAATCTGTAGGAGATATAACGTTTTTTCCAATTTGCGGACGGACGGACAGACGGACATGGCTATATCGACTCGGCTGTTGATGCTGATCAAGAATACATATTGCAAAAACTTAATATACTCTATGGTAAAGAGCTAAAAATCGAAGATGTGCCAAAAACCCGTGCAAGGAAAATACCTTGCAAAAATTTAATTAAACAATCGAAGTACCTGGCCTTGTCAACACATGTGAGGGACATAAGTACCAACGTAACAAAGTTAAAATCAAATATAAAAAACCAGCGTGAATTCAAAATTCGCTTTACTTTTAAACAAAACTCGTATAGATACATACATAGTAATAAAGGATGCAATCGGTGAATCTTAATGCTACGTTTATTAGCAGAAGGAAATGCCATTAAACATTTCTTCCCCTAAGTAACGGGCTTATTAAAGTCGATTATCAGCAAATATAATCTGGAATCTGGAATCTGGGAGATCAAAAAGATCCAAGATGGCAAGCGTTCCAAGATCCAGAGGTTTCCTAAAAACGCCAAGTTTCTTGTTGTTCCGTTTCAAGCACCGCAATGATCTGATACTAGTAGTGTTCTTAGTTCCCAGAAAAATCTGCCCGAACAGGCCAAGAAGCCTCAATATAATTGTATCCGCTTTTGAATATTTGGGGATGTCTGATGTTTGAGTAATTCCTTAAATCGTTATTGAATTTGAAAATAGTTTTAAAATTCTTATAATTATCAAATATTATTGCAAACATGTTTAAATTTAAAATTTTTATAATATGGTATGTTAAATGGTGTACCGATACCAAAAAATTAAAAGTGGTTAAAAACACTTCATATTTTCATAGGGAAACAATCAAATTGAACTAATGTAAGCCAAATTTCTCATAACCTTTTTTATACCCGTTACTCGTAGAGTAAAAAGGGTATGCTAATTTCGTGCAAATGTATGTTACAGGCAGAAGGAATCATATAAAGTATATATATTCTTGATCAACATCAACAGCCGAGTCGATATAGACATGTCCGTCTGTCCGTCCATCCGTCTGTCTGTGTGAACACCTAGATCTCGGAGATGGTAAGAGATAGAGGTTTGACATGTATGGGACAAATGCTTCTTTTATCTGCAAGCAGATCAAGTTTGTTTCTAATTTTGGCCACGCCCCTTCCCGTCCCCGCAATTTGGAAAAAACGTTTCATCTCCTACAGTTTTGAAGATAGACGATTCGTACCTTCAAGAGATAATCAGTAATTAGCACACAGAGAAAAAAAATTTAAAAGCTACACGAATTCTACACGTTTCGACCGGGTTTTTCAACCCACTATTTTTGTGTTGCTTTTCTAAACGCCGCGTGTGGCTTTCTGAATTCCACACGGCGCGTTTAGGTTTTCCACACGCGCGTGTGGCTTTGTCATTTCAACACGCGGCGTGCAAAAAAGCTACACGAAAGTAATGGGTTGAAAGTTCCGGTCGAAACGTGTAGAAATCCTACATTTTCGTGTAGCTTTTAAATTTTTTTTTTTTTAACAAATTTATATTTTTTTACTTACTCTGGTAGATTTGAAATCCCGGCCCCTTGGACTGAAACACAATTGGAGTGATGGCTTAGACGTCTCCGCCACGTCACGCGTGTAAGGCAAGGCCTCTAAGACATTACTTGTATGAAATCTACTAAAGGCACAATCCAATATTTGCTTGCTTGTTCAAATTCAACGCTATCGCTATTTATATAAGGCAACAGAAATTCGCGCACGATTCGTGTAATTATTTAACACGCAGCGTTAAGATTTTGTAAATCTAAACGTTCATTTAGAAACGAAAAATATAAGAATTTAGTGCTGATTTAGAGCTACATTTTTCGTTTAGAATTTACACACGCGCGTGTAGCATTTCAATATCTAAACGTCAATGTTGAAAACCTAAACGTCCGTGTGGTAATCAGATTGCTGCATGAAAAATGTAGAAATATTAAGGGAAACAAGCTGATTTTCAAATGTAGTGTAGTCTTTGCTTTTGCACACGTTGCATTTAACTTTTCTACATTTGCATTTAGATTTTTAATTCCTACACGCCGCGTGTAACTTTTGCACACGTCCCGTGTGGCTTTCTGAATTCTACACGCCGCGTGTGCAATTAAACAGGGCGAAATACGTAGCGTTTAGGTTTGACGTTTCTAAACGCGCCGTGTAGCCAACTTTGTTTTCTCTGTGCAAAGTGAATCGATTTGCCGAAGAAATTATAAAAATCGGATGAATGGTTCTCAAGTTATGAGCAAAAAAGTGAGCCAAGTCCCCCCGCTACCACCCCTCCCACTTTAAAAAAATTTTGCATACTTTTCGGATGGTCACCCTAAGGAACGCAGTAACACTGTTAAACATGTTTTTTCATGAGTAACGGGTATATCGAAGTCGGTTAGAGCCGACTTTAACTTTCGCTCTCGTTACATTAATTTTGATTATTATTTTTACAAAAGTGCCTAAAGATTAATTTTACTTTTGCTATCTAAAGTATTTCTGACGGCACATACAAAGGATTAAAAAAGGATTCATCGAAATCATGAGAAACTATGTGACTGCAATTAACCCTAAGTTTTTGCTTCGCATTATAATAATAGAAAAAGTGTCCCGTTCGACATGTCCAGTGTGAAAATCCTTAAACTCAAATTTCGGAAAAACTGTTGAAATCAAAACCCTTATTAAGAGACTATAATGCACAACACTCTAAAATTAAGCGCAGTAAATTATTGCTTCGGGATTCGCTAAAATCAACGTTTGAATATTTGCCCGCGAAAACTACTTCAGTTTTTGTTCCGTGCGAATGTCTTGGTTTTCTGCAATCATCTCGGAAATGCAATATTGACCAAAATCATCAAATTATAGTGATAATTAAGAGTCATTGTCAAAATAAAAATCCGTATTGTATTATGTTTTTTTTTTTTAATTTTAAATATGTTCGACGGCCCCGTTCGATATCATGAAAATGCTCTTTAATTTTTTTTAAACATAAATAATAGTTAATTTGTTAAATACTTCTTCCACAAGCCATCAAAGAATTAAAGGGCATTTTCAGCTCACAAGCTTATAATTTTAAGACAAGAGGAATTCATTATGGCACGAGGAAGCAATCATTTAGTATTTATTTGTTACTCATACGTAGTATGGCCATTTTATTGACATTTTATAAAATACCAGCTCTTCAAAAAAATGCAAAAGCTGACAACGTTTGAAATGTATCTTTCAAAAGCTGTCTTGGAAATCAAATTAATTTGCCGTTCGTGTCGTATGAGTATTTTTCTAAAAAAAACTTTTAAAACTTTGAAAAAATCGTTTGGTTTTAGAAAAATAATTATTTAAACTGCAAAAATAACAAAAATCCAAATGGTTAAAATTAGTAGTTACATTTACATATTTCTTTGGCGTAATGCTATCAATAATGTTTTATTGTATTTAAATTAAACAACCCAATTTTCCATATAAAAATCCTAACATTCCTATACAATTAGCATTGATTTTTCCTCCTAATCTTTATCCCTGCCATTACTTCCAGTTTTATTTACTTCCTCAACATGACTCATGGGTCTACTATTTCACAAGATATTGCAAGCTGAAGTAGCGCATTCCCCACAGTCGCTCAGGACCGGACCCAGTCGAGACCCACTTGCATACACATCCAATCTTCCACACACAGAAACTAAAAACCCCAACGAAGACCTCATTTCACTCGCATTGGTCGGTTTTATTTTATTTTTGTTGCTTTTCTGTTAAACAATTTTTTTATCGATGGCATACGCACCGCGAATTTCAGTGCCCCCACTGCGCGCCGGGGCTGATCCATACACAGGCAGGCACTCAGCACGAGAGCGTGCAAAGCAAAGCTCGGAGACCCAGCAGCAGCAACAGCAACAACAACTACAACAACTATAGCGTGTTGTTGAATTAATTTATATCCAACAGTGCGCTTTCAACTTTATTGCGCCGCGAAAAGCAGCCAGCCAGCCAACTCAGAGCCAGAGTCCCCCCGCAAACCCACACACACACACACACATACCAAGACAGCTCCAGACCGTGGGAAACAAACTCGTGCCAGTCGTTTCATTGCTGTCAAATAATATCTTGATGGGGATCAACTTGAAAAGATTGGTTGGGGCTCTGGCGCGGGCTTTTTTTGTGCTTTGTTTTGTTTTTTTTTTTTTCAAGTCTCTTTTTACACATTTGTTCGTCATAGCCCAGAGCTGGCATTGGCATCTTGGTAGTGGTGGCTGGTGGCGGTGGTAATGCTGGATCCAAAAAACCAAACCAGTTTGCCATCCGCCAAAGCGAGGCTGCGACGAGTCTGTGCTGGGATGCCGACACATACTCTGCTAAGATCACATAAAAACGAACCGGCACACCTCCTGCAGCTCGCCCCACTCCCCCCTTCATCACTCGCCTGGCTTGTGTGTTGGTTGTGAATGGCTCTCCATCGCCTGGTTTTATGCACTGTTTGTGTTGTGTATACATTTTGAGCACTTGGCACGTTGCCCATTATCTTGAAGGCTTGAGGCTTGCTTTTTTCTGCTTTCGAGTGCATATATCATATTACCATGAGGGCAGCATCACTCCCGCTTGTAAAGTGTAAACTGTCAATGCCCCCTGGATAAAGAATTGAGCGTTCTAGTTTTTGGGACCCCACCAAGTGGGATTTCACTTACAGGGGGGGATCAAGAAGATGATTGCCTTAGTGCTTTATAAATATTTCGCCGCACTTTTCTTAATCTCTTATTTTAGCACAAAAAATATTAGTGAAAACCCGAAGGGCTATCGCCAATGTCTACGGATGTTGATATGTTCCGCAAAAGTTTTTAGTCTCACCCTTCACTACTTTACCATAATCGAGAATGGCGCGAATTGGACCTTTCAAAGTTCCCAAGCTAGGCTTTTCCCTCATACTAAAACCTTATTGTATGATCAATTTTGAAGTAGCCGAAGAAAAGGTGATTTAAGTGTAATTTTGCCAGAAAGGATTACTAAATTTAAAAGATTTGCTAAAATTATGGGTGATCGGAATAGAATTTATTCCGTTTTGTACATATTTCAAGCATGTTTTGTTTACGAAGTGTTCTAGAATAGAATGACTTGAGTTTATCCTTTTTACTCTACGAGTATTATTCATATGTTAATTTTATTCAAATAAGAACATGTTCTTGAATCATTAACATTTCGAACTTACAGTTTGCCGAAAAATTTCAGAAAAGATCTTACTTGGTGCACTCAAAAAAAATTAAATCCATATGGGATCAAATCAATACTAAGCGGAAATGAAAACAACGTAATCCCGGATATGCTCGATCTGAAAAAGATTGAGTTAATCCGACTTTTTAATCTTAAGAAGGATTACATTTATCCCGGGGTAATCCTATAAAAAAACACAATTTAATCCCAAAGCTGGATCATTTTATGCCTATTCTAGATTAAATTAAGCTCGATATGTAATATTGATTTCATCTCAGGAAAGATAACTATTCCTCCTTTTCTCTGCCATTCCATTTGCCATAGGAAATCCTCATACATGTTAAACACCACCCACACCAGTTTTGGTTAATTTAAGACTTCTGAAAAACAAAGAAATAGATATGAAAATTTTTGGCTGCACCGGGATTCGAACACACGACGACTCGCAGAACAGAAATGGAACGGCATCTCATCGCACACCACCATACCCATTGGTTGTTGCAGCGTGTCTGAAAGGCTACTTATATTTCTTCGCTCTCGCTCTCTAATTGATGGACATGTGATCTCGAAAGGGATTGTAGTAAGCACATTTGGAATGATACAAGTTCGAAAGGAATGGACCAATCCTTAATAGATTGAATTGTGTAGAATATCCTGGAAATCGAGATTGAATTTTCAAGCTCGTGCCCGGCTTACTCCAAGATTTAAAAGATTGAAAATATCTTGACGTTTTTTTTTCTGTGTGTCATGTATAAAATGTCTTGCATTAAAGACAGAAAAGACTTACAGTGCACGCTCCAAACAATGTGCTACGAAAAATTCGAATTATTTTGAGTTGAATTTGTTCTTAAAATTCCCTCTTGGTTTTTCTTTTCTAAGTGTACTCATTACTCGTAAAGTTATAATATCCGTTAATCGTAGATTAAATAAGTCGTGCAAGTCTATGGAAAAGGCACAAGAAAATATATCCGACCTTATAAGGTATATGTATATATATTTGAACAGCATCAAAAGTCGAGTCGATATAGTCCTTTCTGCGGAGTAGAATATCATTTTTTGCCATATATTTGGCATCGGTGCCCTTAAAAAAATGTGGCCCACTTTTCGGCTTTTCCTTAAAGGCCACAAATGTTGTCATTTATTTGGGCTGAATATGCGCTTTCTTCTTAAATACAGGGGTGCCCTGGAAATCTCTAGAGATTTTCGTATAAACGAAGCACTTTAAACTAAACAGGGACTACTTTATTTACGAAGTGCCAAGAATCCGACCGCCTACTAGATTATGTGGAAGAAAACCCGTACGCATCAAATCTTCTTGGCTTCGAGCAGGCGGTTTCAAATCTCTTAACTTTTGTCACCTAATCTAGTAGCCAGGAAAGTTTGAGCCTCTTAAAATATAAATTCAAACAGCTTTAATATGAAATGCTAACGTTTATACGAAAACCTCTAGAGATTACTGTGTCACACCCGATAATGTTAATAAGTTAACACTTATGATGGTGCTCTTGAAAATAATATCAATATATTAAAATATATTTGAGTTAAACGAATTAAAAGTGTTACATTATTATCGAATATTTTTCTGATTTATTGTTTTTTTTTAACAATATCTTTATAATAAAACTAGCTGAACCCGCGCGACATTGTCCGCGTCCAAGATCTTAAGAAATTGTGTTGTTTTCCATCCCATCCTGAAGGACCCAACGAAATTTTTGAGGCGCTCGAAAATTCCAGAATTATATTTTAGTCCCTGTCAGTCAAGAGGATGCTGAAAACATACCTCTCCCGCACGACCACATTTCGTGACTTGCTATATTATATAAAGCCTTTGCTTTTTAGACCAGAATCAGCACTCTTAAATTATAATTCAATTCAAATTGGGCTCTCACCACTCTTTCCCCACCCTCCTTTTCATCTTCCACCGCTCCCCACTCTTTTCCCTCCCTCATTCTAAAACATGTACACAGAAAAAAAAACGTCGAGATATTTTCAATCTTTTAAATCTTGGAGTAATCCCGGCACGAGCTTGAAAATTCAATCTCGATTTCCAGGATATTCTACACAATTCAATCTATTAAGGATTGGTCCATTCCTTTTGAGCTTGTATCATTCCATAAATTAGAGAGCGAGTGCGAAGAAATATAAGTAGCCTTTTTGACACGCTGCAACAACCAATGGGTATGGTGGTGAGCGATGAGATGCCGTTCCATTCCTGTTCAGTGCGAATGGTCGTGTGTTCGAGTCCTAGTGGAGCCAAAAAATTTTTACATTTATTTCTTTGTTTTTCAGATTAACCAAAACTGGTGTGGGTGGTCTTTGAAGTGTATGAGGATGTCCTATGGCAAATGGCATGGCGGCGGAGGAGAGGAAGAATAGTTATCTTTCCTGAGATCGAATCAATATTGCATATCGAGCTTAAGTTAACCTAGAATAGGCATGAAATGATCCAGCTTCGGGATTAAATTGTGCTCGAATTTTTGCACAATTCAATCTTTTTATAGGATTGCCCCGGGATTCCTTCTTCCTCCTCCTTTCTCCTTCTTAGGATTAAAAAAGTCAGATCAACTCAATCTTTTTTCAGATCGGGTCAAGCATATCCGGGATTACGTTGTTTTCATTACCGCTTAGGATTGATTTGATCCCATATGGATTGATTTTTTTTTTGAGTGTAGCAGCTGTCATCTGTCTCATACATCCGTGACATATTTTTAATACACACAAACTTAATTTGTTTAAGTGTGATACTTCTCATGTACACTCTCTCTCCCGCTCTCAGCATAGCAGCTTATCATGTTATGTGCTCCATACAAACTTTTCTTTGGCTTTTCGATTCACTTCGCCAACAAATTTACCAATTTTTCTTTCTTAATGCGCGCCTGCATAACAAAACGAAGGTCTATGCCAAATCTTAGATCTGTAGGATAAACAGTTTTGGCTGTGGGTCGATAATATGTCAGTCCATCAGTCAGTCGGGTCTACAGAATTGTAAGTATAGATACTCATTTATCAATACCTAAATGCGACATCTCGCAAAATTCTGTATGGTGGGCTGTCCAAAAACTGTACTTTAGCGCTCGAGCTGAAATGTACAGATGACGCCACGAGCCGATATGATCATCTCTTTTGCTTTCTCCACTCATCATAAAAAAATAACACGAAATTCATACATTTTTGTACAAAATATCTCATCGAAGTATTTACTCGGCTGTTATGTTATGGCTAGTTGCGAATAGCAAGAGTTGCTATTTTTCAGAAAGAGCTCGGTCAAAAAGATTTTCTTTAGGTTGCTACTATGGGTTGTATTGGCTGTCATTCCTCATTTAAAATCAAATTACATTTTATTTTAAATTGTCCTCCTACGCGTTTCGGTCACATTTTGCTCCTTTATCGGGAAACCTGCATTTATTTGTTTGCATTAATATACAAACAAAAATTATAATGAAATTTATACATATATCACCTGTTCCCTATACAAACGTCGGTACTTTTGTTGATTGGTAATTTGTCTTTTGTCGTCCGATTGCATTTCCTTCGTTTTGGGATATGTTTAAAGTTTGTCATATTGAATTCACAGTGTGCATTGCTTACACTTAAAAAAGTAGTTAAATTAAACATGTTTCGTATTAAATTTGAATATTTTCTTTCAACTTAAAATCAGGGTTCGAATTGCTGACTAAATATTAGCAATAGTCTGAACTTTTGACTAAAAACTAAACTATCATTCAGTCAATTTTTGTAAATTGACTACGACTATTGACTAATCTTTAGAAACATTTCATATTAACTAAAAATGAAATAGTTGTTATAAAATATGATTGCATCAAGTATGCTTTGGAACATGAACAATAACTAAACAAAATGATAGTCATTAGTCGCTTTGTAACATTTGACTAATGAATATTTTTTAGTTGACTTGACTATCGACTGAGTAGTCGTTTCGATTATGTTGTCTAACATTGTTGTGATTTGTGTAATTTTTCATTGAGTTTATTTCTGAATTGGATGTAAAACAATATTTCATTATCTTTCGGAGAAAAAGTGCAGAACAAGTCCAAGTGCATAACGGATTCTAGAAGAAAAATCAAAGCTTTAATTCCTTGTAAGTGTAACCATCGTACTTGCTGCACAATTGCCACAATAACTGAATGCCCATAACTGATGTAACTTTGTTTAATGGCAACCCGCGTGACCCTAAAAAAAGGAAAGTTAATTCTTACTGTGTACTACATAGAGCAAAAATTATAGTCTTTTCTTTGAATGTCAACTTAATTCACAGACTTCCGTTGTCGATAGTCAAACGTTTCGAAACGACTACTCAGTCGATAGTCAAGTCATCTGAAACAACTAAATATGTATTAGTCAAATGTTACAAAGCGACTATTAACAATCATTTTATTTTAGTTTTTGTTCATATCCCCAAGCATACTTTATAAAATCATATTTCATGACAACTATATCATTTCCAGTTGAAATGAATTGTTTCCGTAGTCGTAGTCAAAAAATCATTTTAGCTTAGTCAAAATGTAAGTCATTTCGAACCCTGCTTAAAATCAAAGTTTTTCGTATTACATTTGAATGCACTATGCAAATATTTAAGTGAAATATTTTTCATATTTAATTTTAGTTTTCCCGATTCTTGAAGTGCAAAAAAAAATTATTGATCTCAAACTTGACACTCATAATTTTGAAAATATATAATAGTTTAAATTAAATTTACATTAAACGATAATAAATATTAAGTTTGATGTTGAGCATAGTTAACAATTGGCTATGTTCTTAACTGAGACTTAATGCACCATGAAGCGAAGTGCAAAGACGTCGGCATTTGTATTTAGGTCCCCGTAGTCCGAGTTCAAATCAAAATTTCCAGAAGGAAGATTATGCCCTGTCCACCCTTCCCTTTCCCTTTCCCTCTCCCCATACCAGTTTAAGTTTTACTCAAGACCCTGACAATCCGGCTTAAGCACATTTGAAACCCACATCAAATTCGTCTTGGTCCTGGTTCAAACCTCGTTACTACCCTATAGAGGCAAAGTGAAAGCCTGGTTCTGACGCGTCTTAATTATGTTTTACATGTACAAACAAATAAGCCTGGTTCAAACCTGATTCAAACCATATACAATACAAGAGCACTCTCTAGTCAAATGGTTTTCAAACCATCCCCAAGTCACACTTAATCCAAATTAAAACCAGGTTTAATCCAAATAGGAAGGATAGACCACCAACTAGGACACTAAAATTGACGAAACCCAATCCGACACAGATTCGAGCGCGGTTTAAAGCCTGTTGAAACCCTAAGAAATTTTACCTTAACTGTTCACTAAATATTGAATCTTGAACAAAAATGATTGGAACATCAATGTTTATCAAAGCTTCCAGGTTAAACACAAGAATAAATGCCAACTATTGCGTAATGGACAATATGTTAATCTATTTATCATGCGATCGGACTCCTCTGTCCCACTCAGACATTTTAGAAGCCTTCGACAAATCAGTCTCAAACTTAGCTTGGTGTCTTTTCACTCAGCAGCGGGTAATTATAGATCCACCCTCTTCGTTCGGACCCCACCAAGTCAGATTTAACATAAACATTTTGAGTTAATCTCCTAGGGGGAGCGAGAAGCGGCACAGATAAGGCATTCCAATTGTCTCCCAGCTCGCTTCACACACACTTCAAGTAAACCTCCCTATCTACAAACATATAAAGAAAATATCCCTCCTCACACTTTCAGCACACTTGGCCGGGCCAAAGAAACGAAATTAATTAAAATATCCATACGTTGCCATGGCCCTTTTCTCTCCCTCCCCTAAGGTTACTGAAATCGAAGACAAGTGGCAGCCACAGTTCATTTGGTGGTGGATTCTTTGCGAGCCTTGTGGGAAAGTTGGAAATCAAAACATTGGGAACAAGTGATTCGAGATGCCTATACAAATATAATTTCCAACCCCAGAGCCAGGACGAAATGCGTGGGAATGCTCTGTCCGATTGCCCATTAGGAATACAATTTGCAACTCCTTTTTTCTGTACTGATCCTGAGTCGTGAGAAATTTTACGAAGGAACACCTGCCCTTTTTTTGATTTTGGTTTCTTTAGGGGGATTTCTTAAGGCTCCGTTGAATACATTTCCTAAAATTTCAGGGCACCGAAAAATTGTTTCCCACACTCGTGGCGAGTTGGGATTCAGTTGCAGTTTTTAGTACGTTTCCTCTCTGTGGCAACTTCCTACCTGCTGCTGGTGGTGCCCTTAGGAGCGTCGTATTTCAGGTTCTCTCTGCACTGCTCCTGCTTATCTTCCTCGGCGGCTCGGTGTGTGTGCGTTTTCAATGAGGGTGTGGGTACGACACACTTGAACCGGGTCTGTTTGTGGTGCGTACGCACGGGTCCGTCTCGGTGTCTCGCTCTCTCCCTTCTTTTCTTGCGCACAGGAAATGCATTTCGAGCTGCGGACGGTTAGCCGGCTATAAAAGCCGCTTGCCTTGCGTTTGGGAAATCATTCTGACATCGTCAGCGTTTCAAGACACACACACAAACCATTTATCCAAAAATGTGCCAACAAGTCGTTGCCGTTGTAGCCCAAACCAACAGCCACAACAAAATGAAGACCAGCTACAGTATCAAGCAGGTCTTGAAGACCCTGTTCAAGAAGCAACAGAAGCGACAACATCATCAGCAACGGCCACACCACTCTCTAGAATCCCTGGAATCTGTGGAAAATCTGCGCAACGCCCAAGTCGAGGAGGCCTACTATGCCGAAATCGATGAGAATGTCGCCAATGAGAAGTTGGCCCAGTTCGAAATTGAAGCCGAAGCCGAGGAGGACATCTATGTGCCCGTTCGCTTTGCACGCACAGAGGCCGGCACCTTCTTCTGGACCACCAATCTGCAACCCTTGGCCAGTATTGAGCCAGCATTTGGCTACTCCATGCAGTTCCAAGATCGTTGGGCTCAGGCTTAATGCGACCAGCCTAATCCACCAGCTTTAATATATTGTGATAGCAGCAGCGGCCTTATCTCCACGATAAATCTCAGCGATCCAGCGCTTCCTTTAGTTTTTAAGATATTGTGATAGAACATGAGAGCTTTACAAAACAAAACAAACAAACCTATTTTACAAAATACAAAACAAACTTAAAAACCAATCTAAACATAATGGTCTTCGGCATAATTGGTTTTGGGTTGGGCTGGGGGTTTCAATATTATTAGTTTTTTTATGACTCGCATGCCTTTCCATGGAATAGAAGGCGTAGCTTGTTTATGTGTTCTCATCTCATAAAATTTTTTTCTACGTCGGCTACGTGTCTGATAAGAATTATTATTTTGCGATGCTTCATGTTGTTTCCAGAAGGCACTCTGGAGTTTATTTCACAAAAATATTTTGATTTCTTTATGACGCACTGAAAGTAATTAGACAAAGTAACAATAGAAAGATATGTTTGTCAGATGGAACATTACACTTCTGATTATTTAGTACAATCATGGAAAAATAGTAAGAACAAAACAGGCTCGGTAGATTTTTAAGTGTTGAATCCATCCTCATAATCAGTGGCAGTCAAAGAACGTGCTTTAAGGTGCTGGCCCTGATCTTGGAAAATTTTTTGGTTCACAATTTATTTCAAATTCACAACATTGACCTGTAGCAGGGCTACATCTTCAATGTAATTTTTTAATCATACTTTAATCAACAACAACAAAAACAACAATTTTCGGTGACAATTTAACCCAAATGCTTTAAATTTTTCGCACAAGAAAATGGGACCTACAGTTTAACGCCGGATCCGAACGGCAAAGTTTGAGAATTTGCTTTTTCATGGCTAGTTACTTCACAGCTGTCGCTAATACCTGGTGAAGGAGACCGTATGTGTAAAAGCTATTTTCTAAAGAAAGAAATAAACTTTTTATTACACAGGATCAGCAAAATGACCAACTTTGTGAGGTGCAGCCCTGTTGGTTTAAAATATGATAAGTTTATGTTCACTGATTCCAAAATCTAATAATAATAATTATTAGATGTTCAGAGGCGGGATCGAACCCACGACTTCCCGCCCAGCAGTCCAGCAGACTAACCACTGGGCCACAAAACAGATCATATACATATTAAATGAGCAGTCTTCGAGTGTGCGTCAGTTTCTTTATTGTGTTGTCTAGAAGTTCTTCATCACAATGTCCGCTATTACTGGAAATCCTGGACATCCAATTGGTAAGCCTTTGAACGAAACAATTGAAAATGTTCTCAAAAATTGGGTGGATCGAATGGGCTGCTCCCAGCCGTGGTGGTCATTTGACCGAAATTCTTTTTCGTAAATAAATGACACGAACCAACCTTTCCAATAAATGTTCAACCTCGAGCCGTTCTCCTTTTATAGGAAATTTAAATTCCAATTCTTAGATGGACCGCCCTGTACTTACCAAACAGAAATATTATCAGTTTCAATACAATTTTGGAGAGTTTGATCAAAATCGCATGAATATATCGTATATCTGCCTTACACCAAATTGGCAGGCATATATCATGTTCCAATGGTATTAATGTTGGCGTAAATTTTAATGCTCTGTTAATTAACATCAGGGAAGGCTATTAAACATTTTATCCTCTTAGCAATGGATATATTGACTATAACTAACTTATATTTAAAACTCTTCAAAAACTGAAATAGTGTTTTTGGGTCAAAAAATTTTGTTAACTTGAATCTTGAGCTCGTTGCTGCTTTCTTGGGCAAACAGGTCGGTCTAACGAAGATGTATGTGGAACTAGTTTTTGGGGTATACAATATTTTGATATACATACCATGGAACTTTACTGTTATCCAGCAAAAATAGCTATGAAACCAAAATTGAGAATAGAGAGATACGTACTTCGGTTTGACCGAAGTTTATATACTCTTGGAGCATGATATATGCTTGTTATATGGTTATATATCTCAAAAACTGTGTTGAACCGTGTCAACCGTGTTGAAAGCGATAATATTCATAACTGGAAAGTATAAAGACGCTACCATTGAAAACAAAAAAGTTTTCGATGTGAAACATCATTAATTTCGTTACGGAAGATTTTAGTAGGAATAAAATTTGATTTCAGCGTCACGTGACGATGATGTCATTCACATTTTGTGTTGTTGTTTTGTGAAGTGTCCCGGCAAACACACTCACACAAGAGGATGGACAGAGGGGCGTTTTGGGTGGGATCTGAGTGGGAAATGGGTTGGATCTGGTTGGGATCTGTAAGGGATCTAAGTGGGATCTGGGTGAGTTTTGGGTGGTATCTGGGAGGGATCTAAGTGGGATCTAGGTGGGGCCTGGGTGGGATCTGGTAGAGATTTGGTTGCGATTTGGGAGGGTACTAGGTGGGTCCTGGGTGGGATCTGGGTTGGATCTGGGTGGGATCTGGATGGGATCGGGTTGGGATCGGGGTGGTATTTGGGTGGTATCTGGGCCTAACCTGGGGTGTGAAAAAGGTGGGTTCTGGAAGGGATCTGGGTGAAAGCTGTGTGGCAATTTGGTGGGATAGGGGCGGAATCTGGGTTGGATCTGGGTGGCATTTGGGTGGTATCTCACCTGGGTAAGTAAAAATCATCATTTATCTATGGAGCAGCACAATAAACAAGAGTTTCTGTATGGTGTCGGCACATCTACTCTCCGTTAGTATTCTTCCTTTGAAAGATTGCCATGGCTGATTTCTATACCAGTTCAAGAGCTTGTGACTTTGAAATTAAGCTTTTAAACTCAACATCAAGATTCAGATCAAAGCCTCTTGGTGTAAGCAACAATCACTCCTTCTTTCTCACTAGAACTACATACTTTTTCGACCATACTTTTCGTTCCTATGCTATAGTCATAGTCAAGTCGGAAAATGAGTCGAACTACAAAATCTTCAGTGAACATTCGGGACCGAAAGACTTCAAGAAAGACAGTGTGGCAAAACATCGTAAAGCATAGTGTAATTAATACCACAAATGTCCACACACGTATCTATGTAATATAGTCCAGATCATGAAGACTGTTGCAAACCCAGTTCCTTGACTGCCAAACCATTAAATCGCGGAAAAAACCAAAGAGAATAAAATTAGGAATAATGCCAATCAAACTTTACTCCCAACCTACTGGAATATCAAGCCACACCTAAATGATCTCCATGGTAACCAAGCCGTGCTTAAAAAACTGCTTTTCAAAAAATTTTCCTGTTCTTAAACATTTTCAATCTTTACTATCTATCTATGTACCGGTCTTCATTGCAAGCTAAACTCATCATATAAAATTTTGCAAATCCGCCAGATTATTGTTACTCAATGTCAATTATAAATGAGAAAGCTAAGCTAACTTCGTCCGACGAACCCTATGAGCTGCTTGAGTTGAGGTTGATTGATCTGATCTGAGCTAACCCATTTCAAACAGTCTATTTTGTTTTTAATCCAAGAAATTTTTAAGTGGAACTAAGTACTGTGAACTAACTAACTGTAAAAACGAAATGTGCTTGAATTAGGAACGTTTGTTCTCTATGTAGTAATATGAACAGTTCCTATTCCAGAATATTTCGTACTTAATTTAAGTACATCCAAAAACAAAACCTACTTGAAATTTTAAGCACAAAACGGTATAAATTTAATCCCGATCGATCTATGTAGAACTCTGTCGGTCGTTTTTTTCTGAGTGCATGTACATACATTTATATGTGCAAGGAAAACCCCAACTTCAATAGCCAATGGCCTCCAATGGCTCCTCTAGCCACTCGTTCCACCTTGACGCATTGCCAATTTATAGTTCTATCGGCCAACTTCAACTTGTTTGGCTATCACCTTGGCTAAGGCCACACCATTGTCACCTGTATCTCGGTCTCCCCCGCCAAATATGGACAACGTGCGCATAACTTCACAGCAATTCCTTGCACGGGCCTGTCGTCGCTTGTCGTACAACTTATTTATGTGCCTTTTTCTAGAAGAAAGAAGAAAATAACCAAACGAACCCCAAAACTCACAATTAAAATGCAACATGTAGACGTCAACACCTCCAGTCAAGTCACATGCCAAGGTGTATCAAGGCGGACGTTGAAATTGGGCATAAAAAGCCGCACCGCAAAAGATAATCGCCTTGGCTAGAACCCCGCCCACCCCATCGCTCCTTTCTCCCAATCAATCACAAACGCATTTCTCCTACACTCAAAATGCAAATGGATGTTAAAATTCTGGTAGCGCCGTGACGTAAATTAAGTAGCAATATAAGTTTTTGTTAAATTGCCTCTGACAGCACATAATTAATTTCGTATGCAAAGCCAGCGTTGTCTGCACGAAAGAACTGAAATTGGAAGAAAGAACCCGTAATGGTGGAATGCCATGGCTGAGGCTGATGATGATTGCGGTAGCCAGATAGTCATCTAAGCCTGGCCTGGGCCACGATCATTTACATACTTGTACACATTGCTTCTCTCGCGGAGCCGCACCGGCTCCATTGCCTTCCTGGACCTGGGCAGGGCTGGGATTTAACGTGCGCGTGTGTACTCAATTCTCAAGCCACAGCGGCCTTCGCGTGCGTGACCAGCATGCGTTTAGCGGTCATTGATTGGTCAACAACATTCAAACGTACACACATTGTATGTTGGCCGAACTCTAACTCTAGGTGAGGGCGCCGTAAGCAACAAGTGTGTGAACACATTAAACGGTGATTAGACCTGTGCTCCGAGCTGGGTTGTTGACGTTGTTGTTGCTGTCTAATCACCTTAGGTTCATTTGCCGCTCTGATTGTTTGAGTGTGTGTGCGTGTGTGTGTGGTAAGATAAGCTCCCGTTCGGTTGAAGTTTAGTTGCATTAAAATTATTCCAGCCGCATAAGCTGATCTTATAGGTTAATTTGAACTAATCTAGCTATTTAGTGCAAACGTTGCTATTTTGGGTTTAAAATTAATAACTTCTCACAGTGACAAATATATCTTCGGTTCCTAGATCAGGTTTGAGAAAGCTCGAAATTGTTCGAGCAGTGGAGCAGTAACTACAGATTTTCTTATCACTTACACATAATTTATTAAAACTTGAATTCGAAACTCAAATGTTTAACATGGCCCTACGTATATAGACAAGCTTTTTACTTTAAATGTTACAATGTGCATCCCAAGGTAACAGGAAGTTTAGAAAAATTATGCGGCTCAATTTTTGTGATTTTTAAAATTTTTTTGTTTATAACATACGAACAGTTTACGCTAAAGCAGTGTTCCGTAAACTTTTTTTGTTCAAGGTGCACCTATCAAGTCAGGAAAATTTATTGGTACACCAAAGAAGTAAACAATGTTTATTTAATATTTATTTATTACTTAAATTGATATAACTAATATGATAAAATCTACTGTCTGAATTTTTCAACTAACGTAGATTCTTTGTCGCTACAAATAGCATTAATGCGGCGTGAGATAGTATCTGCTGACGATGGTAATCTTTCAATATCCTTAGCGGCTTCTGCGGCTACATAATCTTGACAACTTTTTTGCAGACAGGTTCAATTAAAGTTTCTGCGAAAAAATTAAGCTTTGTGGGCTTAACTAGAATATTAGCGATCATGTAGCTTGCTTTTTACGCTTTGTATGTTGTTTTGAGATTACTTATGAGAGTTACCTATTTCTTATTCTTAGACTTATTCTTTTAAATGTTGAAAACAGGCATCGTGTTTTTTTTTTGCTATCGATGGGTATTTAGTAGTACAAAGTCGTAAAAATTTAATGGGTACCATCGAATTATATCCGAAAATTTTTCACTAACAACATATTTTGGAATTGGGCATGATTCGTCTCCGCAATGTATAAAGCCAGTTGCGGCGCACCAACTGATGATCATGTAAACAACAAACAACATACTCTTCGTATGCTTATAATATTTTACTTCAACTAATTACCCTTACTCTATTCCGCACTCGACAGGCATTTTCATGCCAGTCGTTGATGAAAGTGTTGTGTTGGAAAATCTCAAACTCGTAAAATCTTTCTTCTCTTCTGGTCCAGACGAAGTTCCTAGCTGTATTCTCAAGAATTGTGCAAATGCTTTATGCGAAACTCTTTCTAAAATTTTTCAATTATCTCTGCATTACAGCTTTTTTCCTGATATCTGGAAGGAGTCCTTTATTATACCACTTCATAAAAAAGGATGGGATAGCAAAACTTTGTGCCATACCCAAACTTTTTGAACTCATTATAACTGCTCAGTTGCAGCATCAGTGTTGCTTTCTTATGTCTCCATCACAGCACGGGTTTATGAAACGCCGGTCTACATCGACAAATCTGCTCGAGTTTACTTCAATAATTAGGGACGGATTTAGGCTGAAAAATCAGTCGGATGTTATACTCACAGATTTCAGCAAGGCATTTGATTCAGTCAATCACCTTCTGCTCTTAAAGAAATTGTCACTTTTAGGATTTCCCAACCTATTGGTCAATTGGATATCAATGTACTTGGCAAACCGCACGCAGAAAGTCTTATTGAACAACACCCTCTCCAAGCAGGTTTATGTTACCTCTGAAGTTCCTCAAGGGAATCACCTAGGTCCGTTGGTTTTTGTCTTAATTCATATTCATGAAATACCTTCCTGTATGCAGATGATGTTAAAATTTGTAAGCAGCTAACAGACCCCGATTCACATTGTCTGTTACAAAATGACATTAACCACCTTCAATCCTGGTGCTCCAACAACTTGCTGCACCTAAAGCACTCTAAATGTAGTGTCATGTTTTTCTATCGATCTGCCCCTTTTATGGGCAACTATTCCCTTGGCCCGCACAGCCTCGAGCGTATACACGCGGTAACAGACCTTAGCGTATTATTTGGCCATAATATGAACTTTTCCGATCACATTGGGATTATCGTTATCAAAGCTAAGGGGGTGTTTGCTTTTGTTAAACGTTGATCTTATTAATTTGATGACCCATACCCCACTAAGCTTCTTTACGTTTCACTTGTCCGACCTATACTTGAGTACTGCTCATGCGTATGGTCACCACAGTATGCAACATACCAGGGCCTTATTGCAATTTCTACTGTTCGCCTTACGTGGACTTAACTGGGAACAACACCGTCGCCTGCCATCGTATGTGGACAGACTTCGTCTATAAAGCCAACCGTCCTTGCAAGATCGTAGAATCTTTCACGGAGTTATGTTCCTTCATAAGCTAATAAACGGTCATATTGACTCTTGTTTCCTACTGAGCCGAATTCATTTTTCCATCGCACCTAGATCTACAAGACAGTTCCGGCCAATTTTCTTAACTATAAATAGATCGAATTTCGAATCTCATGACCCGTTTCGAATAATATGTATTAACATACATATAATTATTTGTACCATTTATTAGCTTCCCAATAATTGTAAGTCTTTGCCTCCGCCCAACTGGTGTGAGTCGGAGCATATCATAAAAAAGTTCTCCTAATTTCGGCGGAGGCGAGATTAGGATTAATCAGTTTATGTTGACAGCTTTATTTGTCAACTCTATTAAATAAATGAATAAATGTAAGGTCGCACTGAAGCCCCTTGAGTCGTAAGTAAATGGTGAATAATTAACTTGAAAAAAAAAATATAAGTTGATAAGGTTATATTTTAATGGGCTCGCCAAGGCTTCAAAGAGTTCGATATTACTCATACGCAGTGTTGCCTTTGATCTTTATGCATTTTTCTAGTTGACTTCAAATATAATCATTTATAGATTCAGAAAAAAATTGTCAATGAAATTGAGAACTTCGCATTCATTTTAAAGCTACCCTGTAGTTAGGAAAAATTTTCTTATAAACAGAAAAATATAACTTGAACTAAAAAAAAAACGCCTTATAAAAAAGCTTTATGAATTTTTTTCTAAATACAACAAAAGGAGGCAGCTAGACGATGTATTTTTCCGATTTTGATCAAACTCTCCAAAATTGTGTAGAAACAGAGGATACTCATAACTGGAAATAATAAAGACGCTACCATTGAAAAAAAAACAAATTTAGAACTACTTTTCGAAAGATCGTTTCTATGACAGCTATATGCTATAGTCAATTTGGATCAAACTTAATTGTGTGGCAGAATTGTGTGGTAGCATACAATATTGATCAGTATCAAGTTTGGGCGCGATAGCATTGAAAACAAAAATGTTTTTCTTAATAAGACTTTTTTTCAGACCTCTCTTTTGTATGGCAGCTATACTATATAGTTGTCCGATTTTCATGTGAAAGCACAGAAAACTTATAAGTACAGGGTTAGGAAACATTTGCATGGAAAACAAATAAGTTTTTCTCACTAAAACTAGATTTCCGACCGATCGTTTCTTCGGCAGCTATATGCTATGGTCATCCGATCCGTACGGTTCTGACAAATGTGCAGCGTATTAGTACTAAAAGACTTCGTGCAAAGTTGGGTCAAGATAGCTTTAAAACTGACGGAGGAGATAGCATTGAAACAGATGGACAGACGGACATGGCTACATTAACTCAGCTCGTCATGCTGATCAAGAACATATTTACTTTATGTGTTTCAATGCGTTACAAATATCCGGACGGACAATTTTAATATACCCTCTCCAAGGGTATACAAATTTTTTTTTAAAAACAAGTAGAAAACACGTCAAGCCCGACCGTAATATAGTCAGTACCTGCAGTAGCAACTGACAGCAGCGCTGTGGCAGCTAAAATTCCTTTGGTATCGTTCATCCGATACATAAAAGATGATTATGTCCCATACATGTCAAACCAATATCTCCTCCCATCTCTGATATCTGTTTGTTCATACAATCTAGAATAAGGCACACAATTTATCAAATGAATTCAAAGAAGACAAAAAAAAAAAAAGTTATTTCGAAATCTTAGTAGATTAACATGTAGTGAAGTTGCTCTTCACTCAAAAAAAAAATGGTGTAATTAAAGGCGGCACAAATTTCTTACTTTTTTACCCATTCCGTTCTCAACTATTCCGTTCTTAAAACAAGACCACGTTCTTTAAAAAATACCATCTGTTTCAAATCGAGGAACAAATTAGGAAAGCTCGTTCTTAAATTGTGTCTTGAAATATGACTGACTAGTCCGTTATGATGATCAGTAATAATACATTCAAGGTTAAGCAAAAATGTTATATTACTAAAAAAAAAAAGTGGTTAAGGATATATGTTAGTTTACTAAACCGACAACTAGCGAAATCTACTGCAGAGATGTTGCGGCTGTACTTGAGAACCCTAAAATCGAGATCTTTTTACTTATCCTTTCTTGTTGGAGGTACATCGTTACGTTAAAATTCCATTTTCTTATATGATTACCGACATAATATTATTTTTAAATTTTAAACGAGAGCATAAGTTAAAGTCGGCTCCAACCGACTTCCATATACCCGTTACTCATGAAAAAACATGTTTAACAGTGTTCCTGCGTTCCTTGGGGTAACCATCAGAAAAGTATGCAACACATTTTTTTCTTTGCTCATAACTTGAGAACCGTTCATCCGATCTTCATCATTTCTTTTGCAAATCGATTCATTTTGCTAATTACTAACTATCTCTAGAAGGTACGAATCGGCTATCTTTAGAAATGTAGGAGATATAACGTTTTTTCCAAATTGCGGGGGCGAGAGGGGGCGTGGCCAAAAATTTGAAACAAACTTGATCTGCGTGCAGAAAAAAGAAGCATTTGTCCCATACATGTCAAACCTCTATCTCTTACCATCTCTGAGATCTAGGTGTTCATACAGACAGACGGACGGACGGACATCCGGACAGACGGACATGGCTATATCGACTCGGCTGTTGATGCTGATCAAGAATATATATACTTTATATGGTCGGAAATGATTCCTTCTGCCTGTTACATACATTTGCACGACTTTAGTATACCCTTTTTACTCCACGAGTAACGGGTATAAAAATTGGTTAGGAACTAGGTGTAGTGTTGGCCTACGAATATACGCATTATACCTAGAACGTAAAACTTTAAACGCTTATTTTGTTGAATTGGATAATTTTTTGGACATATCTTGGACAATTTTACAGCGCAAATTAAAAATGTTTTAACCCAGAAGCTAAGCTGTTACACTGTTACTTACTGTCGCAAAGTCATTAATGCCTGTCTGTAAGGAATGACAACGCTTACCGTAATCTGACCATGAGTTAATTAAATATTCAATAATAAGCAAGATGCATATATGAAATCATTAAATGACAAGGAAAAAGACAATCCCATTAGCAAGATTTTTTTCCTATTTAATTACCTTACTAATTTGTTAGTTGTTTTAAAATGAAACATTTCCATATTCTTGAACAACCAACCAATAGTCGCTGAATATTGCAAATAAAATTTATTATATTAATTATTAATTGTGGCAATGTATATGATTTAATCAATTTTATTTTAAAAATTGCATTTTTACGCATTTACTTATCCCACAATAAAAGGAATGACGCTAGCGTATTGCGCTGTTCCGTTATTTGGAAAGATAGAACGTACCGACGCGTCGCTATGTGAATGTATTTATGGTTAAGTTGTGGTCAGATATGCGGTTACGCTTTCGTACATTTGGTGACCGCAGTTGTGGTCCATTGGTGACGTTCGTTGCATAAAAGCTTATTATTATTATTATTATATAGTATTTTTCATGTGCTACTGACGTATAGAAGGGCATGGCTTTATACCGCTAGTCAAGAATATATAAATTTATAGGGTCGGAAATGATTCCTTCTGGCTGTTACAAACATTTGTGCTATTTGTGTTGCACTTATCTATTGTAGACCAGGGTTCCCCAAGCAGAGAGCGCTAAAACGTCAATGTGTCTCTCTCCAACACACAATGAAGTAGTTCGGCAAGCATTCGGCAAGTAAGTTTGTGCCCCCGTGGCTGCCGCTGGGGAACTCTGATCTGGAGTATTAAATATGGTATACAATGGCTTAGACTCACATATTACTTTTATTAATTGGTTCCTTATTCAACTGATTTACCATAACTGAGTGACTAATGAAACGAGGAGTACTATAATATCTCTAAAATAAACTACAATATGATAGAGCTGTCATCTGTCTTAATATAAAATAGTGTGTTAAGACTGATTGACTGTCTTCCTGACTGATTGACAATCTAAGCACAGCCTCAACGGTGAAAGGTAGAAGTCTAAAATTTTGACAGAAGTTTCCATTTCTGGTGAGAGTAAACACATGTCTGTAAGGGAGGGAGGCTCTAGAAAGCTCTTAAGAGTTTTTCTAGTTAAATTTTTTGTTCATCCGTTGACTTGAAACTCCATCCCGACTGGGAAAAATGCGAGGTTGGGTTCAAGTCCAAACATTTCTTGATTCAACTGTGAGAAATTCAGTTTGTAAGGGTGGAATGCAGCTTTAAATTTTATTGACAATTTTATTCAACATCTATTTTTCTTCTTTGGGGAAATGTCGTTCGTGTACGCTGGTTAAAGTTTACTTGAATTCGTCTCACAATGTTTTTGAAGAGGCTATGTTGATACATGATCTATTAACGAAAAATTTCGAGAACTGTTGTCCCTTGAAATTTAAAGAGTCATTATAGCGTAAAGGCCTTTACGGACAATTAAAGTAACTAGAAGCTTCATACAAAAATTGAAAAAAATAAGAAGATTTCTCGAATTTTAACATTTTTCATAATTGCAGTTAAGAATTAACGTTACGCTTAACACACAATTTGTGGAGTCTATGTAAATAGGCTGTGGGCCTCGTTATACTTTGAACAGTTGAACTAACATAGTCTCTACTCGATTTCACGTCAACCCCTTTGTGTACTTTTTGTCAGCGATCAACTGAAGTTGAATTTCAGAAACGACAGAAAAACTGTAACCGACTTTATTCATAGAGGCCTTAAGCTCTGTGGGCCAAATAAATGTGAAATTGCCAAGTCTTGGAAGGTACAAACACAAGGTCGCTGGCTTGTTCAAACGTTATTTATGCGCCAATCATGAAATCGCGGTTGTAAGCTTAAATTTTTGAAAGTTCGTTTAGATACTACATTGTTTAAGTACCATCAGAGGACTTCGGACCAAGAATGCTTAATGTCAGAAGAACGGTAAGAATAAAAGTACTGGATCAAAGAGTGAGTTTTTTAATACGAGAATGAGCTTGTAATCCCTTTTGTTTCTTTGTTTAATAATTTCCCAATACAACAAGAGCTTGTCTTGATAATTAAAGAATTGGTCACAATATGTGATTAGGGAAGGTTGGTGAAAAATAGTTTAATAAAGGAGCTTTGTACGTCAACTTTGATTGCTCTCTTTTGTCAGTTACCTATCCTCACTCTTCTCGCCTAAACAAAAGTAATTACTAGTTAAGCTAATTTAATGAATGAATTTCTTAAAATAACATAAGCGAAAAGATTAGTTTCAATTCCGTTTGTACCCAATGTATTCATTCCATTTCCTAAATGTATAACAGAATTCTCCACAGATAATGTAAACAATGTAATGTAAAACAAACAGATTTCATTAAGTAGAGAAAGTCTATGCATCTATGATTTCAGAGCGAAAGAGTTGAGGCTGATCAAGAATATTAATAATTTATAGGATCACAAATTTTAAATTCTGCTTGCAATATGCATACATTTGCACAGTTTATTGATAAACTTCTTATTTGTATAAAAATCGGATGATTTACAATATATCAACAAACATATGCATTAAAGTATGTAGTAAAAATATATAAAAATTATATTTATTAATATAATAAATCATTTCATTGAATTTTTAATTTCCTAAAAGTGACTGTCGTTTCTTGGGAAGTCTACCGCAAAACAAACAAGGGTTTTTTTAAATTCTGTAGAAAATATATCTTTTCCCAATAACACTAGTTTACAGCCAAAAAGACCCATTTCTACTGAATTTTTTTTTTAGTGTAGTTTGGAATGGTGATCTCAAAAATCAATTTTAAAAATTTTTTCATGGCTCCGTTTTTGAAATATAATTTTTTTTTATTTTTTGGTAGGGGCTCTTACATTTTAAGCCATATCTCACTTTATAATTGTCAGATAGAGTCAAGCAAGATAAAAATCGAAAGGTTATTTCGCTGCCGGTAATCGAGTAGAACATTGTTTTTAAATCGGTTCATTAGTTTGACTACAATATCCAAAAATATTTCGAAAAAAATCGATTTTTTTGCCCGAAAATTCATTTTTGGTCGCCTGGAAAAAAATATAAAAAAATCCAAAAAAATTATTTTTATTTTTTCTACATAAGAACCGCACTTCTACGAAGAAAAACAGATATCGATGATCAAAATCTGTGAACAAACACAGGAGCTGTAAGCAATTTAGTGCAAAAAAATGTGATATTTTCCTGAATATTTTAAAATAAATTTTCGTTTGCTTCGACTTTTGTTCCGTTTTTAATTTTTATTTTTGTTCTGGCTTTTCGTTCACTTTATACTTTGACCAAAAAACGAAGAAAAGTACAATGTTAATTTTTGAAAACACACAATATACTCAAATTTGACTGTTAGTTCCTCTACTCAATTTGATCCATCTATGGTAGGTGTTACACGATTTTCCTCACCAATACCTTATTTTCTTCGTAAAAGTGCGATTCTTAAGTAGAAAAAAATAAAAATAATTTTTTTGTATTTTTTATATTTTTTCTAGTCGTTTAAAAATGAAATTTCTTGGATTTTTGAGCAAAAAATCGATTTTTTTAAATACACTTGATCTATTAAACCGATTTAAAAACAATGCTCCACGCAATTATTGGCAGCTCTATTACCTTTCGATTTATTTCTTACTTGACTCTATCTGACAATTATGAACTGAGATATGGCTTAAAATGTAAGAGTACCTACCAAAAAAATTTAAAAAATTAATATTTCAAAAACGGAGCCATGAAAAAATTTTTGAAATCGATTTTTTAGATCACCATTCCAAACTATACTAAGAAAAATTTTCAGCTGAAATGGGTCATTTTTTTTTTTTATTTTTGTAAACTAGTGTAATTGACAATTTGTTTACGTAAATATGGCGAATCAAAACAATCAAATTGTAGTTCAGTTCCATGATGACATCGCTAAAATGAAAAATTCTTCCCCGACCTTATCGCATCATTAGATGTGATAAACAAGATAGTAAGCTGAAGAGCAAAACATTAATGTCCCATTCATGCCAATACATGCCAATTAGAACTTGACATGAGATAGTCACCCAGACCAGACCAGAACCAACTATTTGGACCAAATAAACAATTTTTTTTCACTTTTTTTTCACTTTTAGCGTTGATAAGTTCTTATCAGTATGCTGATAAAGTTCCACCAGGTAGCTCCAATATACATATAAATCAATGGAATTTTCGACAGTCACAGCAATTGTAATCAAAAGCTACCACAAAGCACACGTACTCCACAACCACAACAAAAACTTAAATTAAAGAAAAAACCCAAAAAATGGCCCACCAAATTTTAACATTCTGCTGCATGGCACTGACTTTGGTCGCTGGCATTGCGGCCAATACTGTGTCCACCAACGACACGGATTGTCCACTTATTTGCCCCTCCATTTACAATCCAGTATGTGCCACGGATGGATTTATTTTCAAAGAGTTTGCCAGTTCCTGCAATTTGAAGATCCACAATTGCCGTCGTGAGCGCAATGCTCTTCAGAGTAAGTTTAAATGCTTTAAGTTTAACAAAAATCAATTGTTTTATTAATTGACTCTATTCCTTAGCCTATGCCGAAACTGATGCCGCCTGGTGCAGTTCCGAGTTGGTGGATAATCTTCACGAAATATTGGGCAGCTTCCCATTGGATGTGAACGATTGCCTTAAGCCCTGTTCAATGATCTATCTGCCGGTTTGTGTCACCAATGGCAAATATCGCGCTGTAATGAGTAACGCCTGCACCCTGCAAACCTTCAATTGTGCTCTGCTAGCAACTGGTGCCCAACCTGCCCAGCAAGTTCGCATCCTACGCGAGGGCAAATGTTAAAACAAACATACAAAAAACAAGGAACAATACAGGTTGATTTTACCTTTGATTTTTATTTCCAATAAATTCAAAATACATATATACTCCAAATAATGGTTGAAGGAAGCTAATTGAAGTGGACAAGTTAATGGCTAATTTTTATGGCTCTTTCTACCTGCTGCATATTGAAGTGTATTAACCCTGAGAAGAGCCAGAAAGGTTATTTGTGCACATTCAACATTTTTGCTTTTTGTCTAATTTTGATTAAATCGGGGTGTCCTGGAAATCTCTAGAGATTTTTGCCCCGCTTGTTTTGCAAAACGATTGTTTATAACTTTAAAAATTCATAACTTTTAAACTATAAAAGTCTCCATCTTTTTGAAAACACCAAAATTTAAGTTATATTTAGGACAATAAACTGTTTATCCTTAGAAGCTATATCATGGTGGTTAACACTTTGAAAAAATTATAAATAATTTTTAGCAACAATTACTTAATATTATTAAATAATTTAAAAATCTATAAAATTATAATTTGAGTAGATACAGTGAAATTCTTTCTATCGATATCAACTTGAGCACTGTCCGATAAACCAAACCTGAGATATCACGTTTTTAAAAAACCCTTTTTTTCCATTTTTTCGATTTTGACGATTTTTGAAATTGTTTATAAAATTAACAAAAAATTTTTGTGCAAAACCGCAAATTACGTTTTGGTGGGCATGTCGAGATCTAATTTCGGATTTTGTTTTTTTAAATGAAAAATAAAAAATTTTTTTGCTGTTCGGTTTATAAAAGAATGACCCATATACTCTATGTACCTTCGGTACAGAGTATAAAAATAGAGGCAAGCTAATTTATATACCCTTGGAGCATGATATCTGCCTGCCACTTTGTTATATGGCACCACAATTTTGACAACATTTTGAAAACAAAAAAGTTTTTCTCACTAGAACTACTTTTTCGACCGATCGTTTCTATGGCAGCTATATGCTATAGTCATCCGATTTGAATCAAACTTGACAGAATTATGTGTTAGCATATAATATTGACCAGTAACAAGTTTGGGAGTGATAGCATTGAAAGCAAAAAAGTTTTTCCTACTAAAACGTTTTTTCAAAACTATCTTTTGTTTGGCAGCTATACTTTATAGATGTCCGATTTTCATAAAACTTGGTAAAATTATGTGAAGGCATAGAAAACTTATAAATACGAGGTTTGGGGACGATTGCGTTGAAGACAAAAAAGTTTTTCTCACTAGAACTACTTTTTCGACCGATCGTTTCTATGGCAGCTATACGATATAGTCATCCGATGCGGTCGATTCCGACAAATGTACTGTGCATTTGTACCAAAAGACTTCGTGCAAAGTTTGGTACCGATAGCTTTTAAACTGACGGAGGAGATAGCATAGAAACAGACGGACAGACGGACATGGCTATATCAACTCAGCTCGTCATGCTGATCAAGAATATATATACTTTATGTGGTCGGAGATGCTTCCTTCTATGCGTTACAAACATCTGAACAATTTTAATGTACCCTCTCCAAGGGTATAATTAAGCTAGAAGGCTTCTGTCCAATACAAAGTTCCTTCTCTAAAACAGGGTGGCATCTCTCGCAAAAAAATGGCAACCCGTAGCTTATTTGTCGGTATACCGATTTCGGCACCATAGGTAAAGGGCGCCAGCTGAGGTTGAGTGGGAAATTGGTATTAATTGATACTGCAGGATTCGGAAGTTTTTGCGAACAATTATTAAAATGAAAATGATATGGAAACAAATCAAATATTTAATTCATTTGATGCCACCTATCCAGAAGAAAAATGATCTTTACATCTCCTTAATAACACAGAGGAACAAAATTCAACTTTTTTTTTTGCCTGGGACTAGGACCAATAAATTGTGAAACTAGAGGCATTAGGTAGCAACACCTCATACCCAGTTTTTCTGGAGCACGTCAAGTTCGCGTTTAATGGGCACTTTTATACTAGCAACACAAAGTTACAACCTCTGTTTCTGGTAAAAAAAAATAATGAGAGCTAAAATTTTGGAAAATTCACCAAAGTTAGAGGGAGTCACCACCATTATTATACCAAATTCCCGCCTCCAATGGACAAGCGGTTAGTGCCCCGCCCATAGAGGTCTAACTTAGAAAGTGGAATTAATGGAAAACCACTCGATAGAATTGTATAAGATTTTAACTATATTGAGATACGGACTAATAAAATGTGTACTTAAGAGATGGTAGCATGCATCGAAAAACCGCGATGGTGGGTACCACATTTGACAGCACCCATTATCGAGGCAATATAGGCCATAATCTAGAGATCCAAATAGACTGAATCGCGTTTTCAGTTTTACCAATAAAGGCTTGCTTCGCGGTTCTTAGGCATTTATATACTAGCAATTGCCTTCGAGCAACATTGACCATTTAGGTGAAACCAGTTTCACCAAAATTATGGAATTAATCTTATGAGTAAAGTGCTTCAATACCAGCACTAAAACAGATCGGATCATTTAAATACATCAGTTCAAGGCATCTTAGCGTATCGCGGTTTGTCCACCAAAGACATTTTGAAACTAAATTTTTGTTTTTCTTAGTGGAAATGACGAATTTTATTCATAGGATTTATTTCATAATTTTGGAGACGCTCTTGATACCCATATGGTCAATGTTGTTCTGAGGCAATTGCTTGTACAAAGATAGCCATAGCCCGTGACTTAAGGGTCCGATGGTGAATCTAAAAACGCAGTTCGGTCTATTTTTATCTCTTTTTAATGGCCTAAATAGCCTCGATGGAGGATGCTGTCAAATTTGGTACCCACCATCGCGGTTTTTCGATGCATGTTACCAGCTCGTAAGGACACATTTAACTGGCCAGTGTCTCAATATGTTTAAAATCTTTAAAAATTCTATCGAGTGGTTTTCCGTTAAATCCACTTTCTAAGTTAGACCTCTATGGGCGGGGTACTAACCGCTTGTCCATTGGAGGCGGGAATTTTATATTAGAATACTGGTGATTCCTTTCATCTTTGGTGAATTTTTCAAAATTTTAGCTTTCATCTTCTTTTAACCAGCAACAGAGGTTGTAGCTTTGTGTTGCTAGTATAAAAGTGCCCATTAAACGCGAACTTGACGTGCTCCAGAAAAACTGGGTATGAGGTGTTGCTACCTAATGCCTCTAGTTTCACAATTTATTGGTCCCAGTCCCAGGCAAAAAAAAAAGTTGAAATTTGTTCCACTGTGTAGTATATAAATGCCTAAGAACCGAGAACCAAGCTTTCATTGGTAAAACTGAAAACGCGATTCAGTCTATTTTGATCTCTAGTTTATGACCTATATTGCCTCGATGATGGGTGCTGTCAAATGTGGTACCCACCATCGCGGTTTTTCGATGCATGTTACCATCTCTTAACTACACATTTTATTAGTCCGTATCTCAATATAGTTAAAATCTTATACAATTCTATCGAGTGGTTTTCCATTAATTCCACTTTCTAAGTTAGACCTCTATGGGCGAGGTACTAACCGCTTCTCCATTGGAGGCGGGAATTTGGTATAACAATTGTGGTGACCCCCTCTAACTTTGGTGAATTTTCCAAAATTTTAGCTCTCATATTTTTTTAACCAGCAATAGAGGTTGTAACTTTGTGTTGCTAGTATAAAAGTGCCCATTAAACGCGAACTTGACGTGCTCCAGAAAAACTGGGTATGAGGTGTTGCTACCTAATGCCTCTAGTTTCACAATTTATTGGTCCCAGTCCAAGGCAAAAAAAAAAGTTGAATTTTGTTCCACTGTGTAACAAGGAGATAGAACTATTTTCGAACCTATGAAGTATATATATGGGCATTTCCGCCAAATGGTAAGCCTGGACCGAAAAATAAAATTTATTGGCATTTTTTATATTTAATTATTTTACATGCAAAACATATGCTATGTTTACAAAATCTCTTCATTGCAATCAATTAAGAAGAAAAAAAATGCATAGAGATCAAAAAAGTTCGATTTACGGTTAATTTTTATCTTGCTTTTTTTAACCGTACGTTCGCGACCGGTAATTAATTCAATTTAAAAAAAAAACAATCGAGATATTTTTCTGTGTAGACACTCGATAGAAAGGTACATTAATCCTCTTTTATAATAAATTAATAGCTTTAGAATATTCCGTTCCATTTCGCAGAATTTTGCACATCACTAGATTAAGCCAAAGTCGATTTCTATTCCGCGTACGTTCGCGACCTCATGTTTATTGCTATTAATATGAAATCTAAAACTCGATAAACCCCGTGATTTGCACTAAACACAGAGCTAACAAAATGCTATCAAATCGCAAAAAAAAAAGTGGGGATAGTTTTTGTTTTCTGTTTTTTTTTAGTCTTTTTTGTACATCAAAAGCGTACAAACGTACGTTCGCGACCCGCGGAAATGCCCATATGACGATCATCATCAACAGCCGAGTCGACAGACTGACAGACGGACACAGAGGACCCTGCAATATCGTCTCGGCTGTTGATGTTTAAGAATATATTATTTATACTTTAAGTTGTCAGAAATGATTCCTTCTCCTTGTTTCATATTTACACAGTTTGCACCTTTGGTACAGAGTATAAAAATATCATATTTTATCATTTATTGGGGATAGGTGTCTGATAAAAAATAAAATATTATATGTTGCGTACTTTTTGGCTTCTCCCAAGGACCATTATCTTACACTTATATTTGTTCAGCATGCGCTATCTGTTAATATTAATGTTAATAAATAAATAGTAATGTTACACTGAAAATATGCGAGCTACAATCAAGGTCAGCAAAAATTGATTAAAAACGTTTTTAAAGAGAACTACAATTGCCAAGCAAGTGGGATTAATTTTAAAAACTGTGGAGTATGTGTAAAGTCAACATATAAGTGCTCGCAACATCAAACAACTATTATTTGGCAACTAACTTAAATAATTTTAAGTTATTTAAATAAATACTATAATAATAAGCAACAATAACAATTTGCCTGAAAATTACTATACAAATTTATTACATCCACTTTCGAACTTATGAATTTGGCTTATTAAAAAATGTATAAGATTATGATAAATATGTAATCAGCGGGAAATACAACAAATCAGGCTTACACATATGCACTATTGGAAAATTTCCCAAAAATCAGGCATTAATTAAAAACTTAAGAACTAAGCAAGATATTGCGTAATGGTATATGCGCAAAAAAGAAGGCATGGTAGCACTTCACCCCGCTTAAAAAAAAATTTTACAAGAAAAACTAGAAGGCCAAGCTAACTTCGTCTTTGCCAAAGTTTTTATACCCTTGCAAATGTTGTAATGCATCAGAGTTTAAGAACTCCAGCATTAAAACAAACTATTTTTATACATTTGAAAAGTGTATTATAATTTTGCCCAGAAGTTTGCAACGCATAGAAGGAATCATCTTCGACCACATAAACTATATATATTCTTGATCAGCGCGACGAGCTGAGTCGATTAAGCTTTGTCCGTCCGTCTGTCTGTCTGTTTCTACGCGAACTAGTCCCTCAGTTTTGAAGCTATCGAGCTGAAACTTTGCACAGAGTCTTCTTTTGCCTGCGCGCTGCTAATATGTCCGAACCGACTGGATCGGACAGCTACTTCTTGTAGCTGCCATACAAATGATCGGTCGGATTTTAATGAGAAAAACTGGTTTTTTCTCAATATTACCGCACTCAATCACGGTCATGGGTAATATTAAATGTTTTTAAGCTGATCTGCGAAGTTTGGTCGAAGTCGCTAACCGTTGAGACAAGCGTTTTCAAGTGTATTTAAACTTCGGCACATTGAAAAAAAAATCATCTTAATGGATCGCCCTTTACGGCCAAAATATTTTTGAACTCTCTGTTGCATTCATTCAACTTATCGCTGCTGTGCGTTATCTAGGCAGCTCATATTTGGGGTAATTCATGCAGGAATAGTAGCGATACTTTTTCAATAATTGGTTTTCTGAATGTGTTTTTTTCAAATTTTGTGCGAGCTTTTAGAAAAATGTTCGTTTTTCATTCCGCATACCTTACTTTAGGGATTACGACAAAAATGTTGAATTTTTTTTGGAAAGCGAGAGCTAAGAAATATAATTGTCATTTTTGAATTGCTGCAACAACCGATAGTGGCCGTATGTGGCCCAGTGGTTAGTGTGCTGGACTGCTGGGCGGGAGGTCGTGGGTTCGACCCCGCCTCTAAACATCTAATAATAAAAGTTTTTTTCTTTCTTTGAAAAATAGCTTTTACACATACGGTCACCTTCACCAGCTATTGGCGCCAGCTGTGAAGTAACTAGCCATGAAAAAGCAAATTCTCAAACTTTGCCGTTCGGATCCGGCGTTAAACTGTAGGTCCCTTTCTCTTGTGCGAAAAATTTAAAGCACACACGCCAAGAGATTGAGAGAAGCTTGGCTGGCCCCGTTTGAGGAGCTGTATAGCCAACATTTACATTTGCAACAACCGATGCGGATGGTGGTGTGCGATGAGATGCCGTTCCATTTGTGTTTAGTGCGCATGGTCGTGGGTTTGAATCCCAGTTGAGCCCAAACATTTTTAAAATGTTTCGTTTTTCACAGGTTCAGAATATCGAGCTAAAGTCAATCTCTCAGTCATTTTGGATGCAATTGTTTTTCAGATTGAGCATAGCTCGAATATCAAGCTCAATTCTTATAGAGCATTCCTACTCAAGTGCGAGTATCGACCTAAATGCAACCCTTTCTCACATTGAAATTAGTTCGAGTATCGAACTCAATTTAATGTCGGGTATTCTTGCAACAAGCCGTCTTCGAGATCAAATGAAGTATAAAAATCGAGCTTAAATCAATATCGCAGCTTTGCCTGTTGCATACATTTGAACAAATATCTATAGTATAACTTTTTCACTCAACGAGTAGCGGGTAGAAAATGGTAGAATGTTGAAATTTTGAAGTACACAATACTGTTTTTAATCAAATTGAATTTATGCAAAATCAAACTTCCTCCCAGAAAGATCAATTGGAACCAATATATAATCACGAATTTAACGAATCGACACACACACAAGACATCTCGTTTTCGTTACTTCCAGTTTATTTTGACTCCAGACAACATCAACAACAGCAGCAGCTCATTAAGGGGTTAAGTAACTCACTCTCATTTTCGCTCGCATCACTTGATGTCCGTTCAGCTTAAGCATCCTTCTGCTTCCGCTCTACCAGACATCAGTTTCCTGTGCCCAAATTCTTCTCCTAATAATAAGATCAGTTCTTGTACCTATATTGTAAAATTGTGTTTTCTTTTTTCGTTTTAATATTTTATATGCAAATTAATATCACATTAACAAAGTAAATATTGCGCATGAAAAAAATAAATAATTGTGTGTGAACAATAAAATAATAATAATAATAATGTATTTAATGAGATCTGTGTGTGAGAGCATAGGGGGCACTATCTATTAAGGGGGCTAGCAGAGAGTGCCAGGCAGTTGGCTAAAGCTTTGACATAGCCAGGCATGCAGTAGATCATCGTCCACTCGTTCTTGTGTGTTGGTCCAGAAGAAGGTACCGTTATCGGTGCTGATGTACTGCAAAGGAAACTGCAGATCCCACAGTGTGGAAGGCACCTGTGTTGCGCTGTTGTTGTTGTTGTTTTGGTGATGTGTATGCTGACAGTTGCGTCCATGCTGGCAGGCCCCACTGCTTTGCGGGCTGGCCTTCTCCACATAGACACTGCTGATCAGGGTGGGCGTATTGGGTGGTGGTGTCAATTCTATCACCTCCTCCACTGACTTATCCACTGACTCCTCCAGCGCGGACTTGCTGTCATCTTCGGTTGCTAGTATCGAGGGCAACTCCAGCTGTGGCTGTGTATTATTGAGATCCACATTGTTGGGATGCACTAGATTGAGTTGGGAAGGCCGTCCCTTGCCACCCACTGCCAAGAGGCGTCTTAGAGGCTGCCATACCTTACGCATGCGCCGACCTGGCTTGTTGCTGGGAGAAGTTATTGCTGTTGTTGTGCTTGTGTTGTTGTGACTGGCTGTCAGGTTTTTCGTATCCAGATACATGGTTAGAGCTTGGGTGCTTGGAGCTTTTCGTTGTCTGTTTCTGCTTTATGCGGCGAGAGTTGCGTGTGCGCACCTCGCGAGAGTTGGTCGTTTACTGATGCTGCTGCGCCGTTCGGGGCTCATATTTATATATGAGGCGCTGTCGCTGCGCTGCCAATGGCCAGTCAAGAGTGAAATCGTATGCCGGCTGATCTCACGAGCAAGCACCGTACGAAATTTGAGTGCACCACTCACACACAGAACCAATACCAATGAGGTAGAGGGTGAGTGCGAGGTAGAGGTACTCTGGCATTGCCTTGCTGCCTTTTTATGTGCGCGTATTTCCCAAATAAATTCCAACAGGAATCCACAAGCTACTCTTCTGTGTGTGTACTTTTCCCATGCACGTACAATCGACAAGGGCCGCTTGATGAGTTTAGTTTTTGGGCTGCAGGTAGATGAAGACGGCGGCTATGCTGAGGCTCTTGCACAGTGGTTCAAGTGCATCAGAAAGTATTCTTATTGTGAGGTAGCAGGAAGTAAATTAGAGGTGCCCAGAGCCATACACAACTGCGTCAACAACAAAATCTAATTTGACTTTAAATTAAGATAAATTAAGTGAGAGGGTTTTTGCTTGATTTGATCCTTGATTTTATCCTTGGATAATAGCTTTTGGTTTACTGGTTTTCTGCCCATAACTGGAGTATTGTTCATCCGATCTTTCAAATCTATAAATTATCTTGATGGCTAAATATCTCAAGAAGGTTCAGAACATCTATCAACAAAACTGTGGGAGATATGGCTTTTTTTTAGTATTGTCGGGGCAGGAGGGGCGTGGAAAAAATTGAAAATAAACCAGATAGCTGTTAAGTTTAAGAAACTTTTCAAATCTGTATCTCTTACCATCTTAGAGATCTTTTTGATCATACGGACAGCAAACATGGCTTTATCGAATCGGCTGTTTATGCTGAAATCGGAAAAAATTCCTTATCCCTGTTACATGCTTTTGTACAAACTAAATTACCTTCGGAACAGAGTATACAAATAGGGAGGATTAAATTCGGCTACGCAGAAGTTTTTATTCCCTTGCAACTCGCATAATTATACTCTGTCCCCCTCACCCTACCACAATAACACAACTAAATCGCATTTCATTCAAAATCAAGGAGAGAGAGATAGAGAGTAAGAAAGAGAGCGAAAGAGAAACTTAGAAATGACAGCAGCAGCACTGCATTCAGCTCCAACTCCAGGTACAGAGTATGTCATAGTCGGGCTTGACCGACTTTCTCACTTGTTTTTTTAATTAAAAGTTCGACACAATTTTCAATTAACAATATCGTTATTGCTTTCAATAAACCTTTAAGATTGTGCCTTACCTGTGACCATTTCCCTGTACTGTCCGTATTTGATCAAACTGACAAACAAACAAACAAATCTTGTCACTAATTTTTCGACCAATCGTTCCCATGTCAGCTACTGAAAAATAAAATGGTTCGGTTCGGTTCGGTTCACTTCAGCTAGGTATTGAGTTACTGGCGAATAGTAAGCAAAATCAGAGCGCAAAAGCAGAGTTGGAAAAAAGCTAAGAACATCAACCTTATTAAATTTGCTAAGCACCCAAAATTGTAATAAGTCAAATCTTGATTGTATTATCCGTTGGGGGTCAACTTACCTAAAACTCAAACGTTAACTTTTTATCTTTAATTAAGGTTTTCTTGAAACAGAAAATGAGTATGAGCTCAGTAATTGTCAACTCTTTGGAAAAAAGAGCTCAGCGTGTTTTTGAACTAGATTTTTTAGATTCCAGGAATCATACTTGCTATCAGAAGAAGGAAAAAAGGTAGCTATATCTCATTTAGGGCCGATTTCATATCTTTTACATAGAGCTATCTGTCACATAAACTAACAAATATCAGTGTAAAATCGATGACTATCTGACACATAGCAGCTATCTGGGAGAACAGAAATCGGCCCTTAATGTTTATGTACAACCAAATTCAAAACGTTAATGAAAACATAACGGATAACTCGATAAGTGCCAACTAACTCAATAACAAGGATTCAATTCCATGAAAAAGTAAAATATCGATTGTTAGCGTTTACCTAAAGATTAATAAATGTTGGAATATTTATCAGGAAAATCAACTTAAGCAAATCTCGAAAAATTTTTGCAGTTTCCACATTGGAGTTTGTTTTTTCAGAGTCTTTTAATATCGATGAAAATATACAAGGAGATATATTATTATTAAGTCTTAACTAAAATATCATCATATTGAAGTTAATTTTAAGTTTTTTAAATTCTATATTATTTCCTGCTGTTTTGAAAATCTCATATACAAGTATAATAAAACTATTTAAATGGAAATGTCTTCATGAAACGAACCAGTCTTAAAGATCTATCAAAGCAAATTTAGAATTTATTAAAAATGAAATGTTTATTGCATAATAGGGTGTGTTCAACATATCGACGTCGATTTCCGAATAAACTTATGGATTTCGAATTAAAATTGCATAAGTTTACATGTGAAGTGCCAAATATGTCATAGATAACTTCATCAAGTCAGAAGAAAATTGTAATAATTTGTCGATTTTGATCCGCTTGGCTTTCAGTAGTCGATTTCAAACCGTCAAAGTTTCTAAGCAATATCAAGTGACCAAAGATGTTTTCGTCACTTGATGTTTAAAGTTGTAGGATTTCAACACGAAATGAAACGTTCATACGGAAATTGCCGTCGAAATTTTTTACAAGCCCGATTAACTGAAAACCTAAGTCTTTGTAAATGATTAATCCGAATACTTGTATCAAAAATATGATTCTTTGGTTAACTAAATGAATAAAAAGCGATCCGAACCAAACCGTAACCGCGGTCAGTAACCTGTCACTACGCTTTTGAGTCGCTCGCAACGACTTCTGTAGAAGCTGCAAGTGTGAGGAAGGATTGCTTAGCTTTTAGTAGAAGGAGACTTAACATCCCTGACAAGTCAACCTCTCGAAAGTGGCCGAGACAGAGACTCCGGCTCTCCTGAAATTCTTAACGTTGTCACAATGGTTCAGGAGAACACTCCCACACCATTAATTTACACTCAACCGATGCTCAAAATTGTTAAAAAGACAGCTTAATTTAAAGAATACAATAAGTGGGATATCAATTCGTAGCCCAGACATAACCAGGCACATTTATACTAGCAACCCACAGCTACAAAATCTGTTAAGTGATAAAAAAAATCGAGCTAAAATTTGGTCAAATTTACCAAAGATGAAGGGTGCCACCACAATGTTAATACCAAATTCCCGCCTCCAATAAACAAGCGGTTAGTATCCTGCCCATCGAGGTCTAACTTAGAAAATGGAATTATTGGAAAACCACTCGATGGGTACCACATTTGACAGCACCCATTAACAAGTCCACATAGGCCATAAACTAGAGATCAAAATATACCAAACTGTGTTTTTGGATTCACCATCAACTGCTTATCCTCACCAAAGTGTTAAAAAAGTCATTTTTTAACTCTAATTACTCAAAATCTCGACATGATTGACCATTTCTGAAAACAGATTCTTGTTCAGCACACGAAAATCATCTAGAATCACCACCAACCCTTCAATATTAAAGAAAAAAACCTAATTTTGTTGCCTTGTGTTATTAAAAAACTCCCATCGATTTTGGATTATCTCAAGTTGAATGACTCGTCTTTGGTCTTGATTCAAATAGACGGAAGTGATTTTTGATTCTGGGACTGTAAAGTGCTTTGATCGTCAACAACTCTAAAAGTTTTTCCATATAAGTTTGTTGTCTAGTAAATGCGGCACCCATCTGGCAGTATTTTTGGTGACCTTTTTTTGACAGTCTTATCTTAAACCGATATGCTGTTGTACTTCAAAGCTTGTCGTGTTACGAAACACTTATCCTTTTATTTGAAAACGCATTCTAATTTACATAAAAACTTCAAGAGAAATATCTGCAGAAAATAGTGTAAGTAAAAACTTAAGTTCAACGGATCCAGTAATTTGGTAGATGACTTATAAAGACCATTAATTTACCGGTCATATTCAGTTGACTCTGACATATGGGAGACAAGCCCTTGTGCCAAAATCGATCCTAAAACCATATCAAACACACATAAACTAGGATAAATAAAGGACTAACTGTGCAACTGCAAATATTATTCACTTCCCTTGACACTTCTGCTAGCATTTTGTACCACTGTGCGCATTGCCTGTTCGTCATTTATGCACGACTGACTTTGTTTTCACATTCACACGGTACCCGGAGACGGAGCCCAGTAGTACAACATAGTTGTCCAGCCGGCTGGTTTGGGCCATAACAATAACAGTGACGTAGTCACTTTAGTTCCCAAGGGGCAGCCACACCACCTGTTCCCCGCTTAGTCTGTGGAACTAAGACGCTGTGCATTTCCGTCCTGGCGCAGGCGTCGCCGTTGCGAGTGTGGGAAAGGGCTTATAAGAATTTCACTTGGTTTTTGGGTTTTTGGGTACTATTGTTGTTGCTGTTTCCTTTCTTGTGATTTTGTGTTTTTTTTCGAGCAGCTGTTATTGCTACTTGTTCGCCTGTTTGTTGTCATTTATAATCAAGACTCTCAGCTCTGGCGCTGATAAGTTCATTTTAAAGGGTCTGGGGACTAGTCGAGACGAGGGATTATGACAAGTAGTGGTTCACACGCTCCGGCCCCGAGACAGAGACAGACAGTGCGAGATCTAATGAGGCCATGACCTGATTCAGTGCACAGTCCTTGCACGTTCCCACACAAACGGCTTTGCAACTAGTCGGAACAGTTTGGCCAGGTTTGGGGCCAAAAGCAACAAACTCGTGCCAATCGCGTGTGCACCGCACGCTTGCTATGCTGAAGCTGTAGATGGAGCTGAAGATGGAGCTGGCGAGTTGCTGCTGCCTCCATCTCGCTATTAATCTTGAACTCTCCGCAGCACGTCGTCGTAGTCGCTGTTGCCCCGCACATTTGCCCCCAATCAGCGCCTAGCTTTGAACTGCACGTTTGCTAAATTGAAAGCGACTGACTTGGCTATGACTTCGTCTTGGACTCTCTGATTGCGATTGCGACTCTGTCTGACTGAGCCAAGCATGCGCCTGGGCTCGCGCCTTATAGGTAGACGGATGGACCGAGAGACAGACCATTGAGAGTTAGTGTCTTAGCTCATTTGTTATACACTACATTTTTGGGGTGGGCATTGGGGTGTATGCATAATATGAAAGATAATATGTTGATTGAAATATTATATATTAAACGTCATAAAGAGAGAATGAATAGTTTGTATTGTATTTTAAATTTTATTGTCTACTTTTAGGCAAATTTGGAAAAGCGTACCCGCTATCAGTTTAGTTAGACCAAAAGGATGGTCCCAATATTGCACAGTGGATCTCATAAAAATTATAATATATTCTCCAATTTATATTGTAGTCTAAAAAGAGTTTTATCAGTATCAATTTGAAACACGTTGTCTCAAATTGATACTGAAGCTAGTGTACTAAAAAGTATTTAATTGAAACCTAGAATATTAATTTGATACTCAGATTTGAAACTAATTAATTTTTTTTGTTCGAAATTCGTAGAATGTATAAATGCCAAATCGAAGCATGCCGAATGTAGAAGCTGGCAATGCGTGACGATTCATATTTAGAGTTTTAATTTTTATGCAAACAACTCAGCACTTAGTTAAAAGTAAAAGCTTTGGAGAACCCTTTCCCGGACCACTTGATGAGGATAAATAAATGGAATTCAATTGGAGCATAATTACAAGGCAAGTTTAAGCAGCAAAGTATTAATGTTGCTGATGGTTAAAACCCATGCCTCTGTTATCCCAATAAAAATTCTACTACTACTTAAACTAATTATGACGGGATTTACACGATGAAGCAAACTTCATGAAGTTATCTCAGTAGGCGAGACGTACACGTGTAGTTCTGTACATTTTTATTAACAAATGTAGTAGAATTCCTTTGATTTTCAAGGCTACTTAGAAAACTTCATGAAATTTGCTTCATCGTGTAAAACCCGACTAAGTAATTTTTTAAAATTATAAAAGTTGCTGTGTTTGTTGTTTGCAAATATATGTAAATAAGAAATTTAACTCTTCAGATAGGACGCATCACAAGAATCAATGCTGCTGTGGCTAATTCATCGTCTGTATGTTAACGCACAATGCGAGAGGTATAATACCGAGACAGCTGGAGAAGAGGGGTTTTCTCGCGTTCATTAATTAGGGTCTATAAAGGGCGTAAAGCGCTACATGTATGGGTTCCAGCAAGAGGCACACCAACACAACATTAGCGTTAACACTTGACGTTTTAAATTTATTAGTTCGAATAAAATACATTTTGAAAGAGTTTAGCATAAAAAATGTTTTTAAAATGCTATGTTTTAATTTTAATGGCAGTTTATAATGAACTGAATTTATACTACAAACTTGATAAAAATATTAAATTGATTAAAGCTAGTATCAAAATGATACTAAAAGTTTGATAATTGAAATGTCAAATTATTACTAAAAAACTAATACAAAAAGTTTCAATCTTTTACATATTAGTATCAATTTGGAATCCTCGAAATATCATTTTAATACCTTCGAAGATTTCAATTTGATACTTGGAGTATTAAAGAGAATTTGATACTGTCATTTTGATGACAATTTTTTTTCGGAATCACTCGTGCTCTCTAGTCCCTAGACTACACTTATAATTCAAAAGGGGTTCAACATGACGTTCCCTATTCCCATTTAAAAGCAAGGCTGCAAACTGGGTAAATTTAGATGAAGGCTCGATCCGGATTATGAAAAGAGAAAGGGTCGTTTCGCTGAATGTTTCCTGTACTCATCGAACCTTTTGAACGTTTTGAGTTGAATCAAGTCCAAAGATGACTGTTATATAGTTGGCAGATTTTATAAAAATTTTTGACACTTTTTTTGTTCACAAGAACGCGTCCAGACTACTAAGTAATTTTATCGTCAAGTCGAATGGACCTTATTTCTAATTGATATTATTCATAAAAATAAAAAATGTTAAAAAAAGTAGAAAAAATAAATATTTTTTTAAAAAATTCAAAAATGTATCGAAATTAAAATTCTTCTTAATGCAAATAAATAAATAAAAATAAAATCCTTATTTTATTTAAGTTTTGACGAAAAATGTAAGTGTAAAATGTAAATGTAAATGTAGTAAACCGTTTGCAAACCCGCAACCGTAAGAAATCCCGTCTTTTGAGACTGCGTCTTCTCAGCTGTTCGGCTTCGGTTCGGTTTGTGACACTATCATAATCCAATTTCGAACTTAACAAACTATTAAACGAGCGACTTTTAAACGATGAATCTCTGAACGACTAACTTTTGCACTAAAAACTAATCAAACGATTTCGAAATGCACAAATTACAAAAAAAATAAAGGTCAAGACTTGTTTAAGGACTATTTAAGGACTGTTTAAGGTCTGTTTATTCACTGTCTTGTCCTTGTTTAGTCACTGTTAAGAAACTGTCAATTTACTGTTTGGTCACTGTCAAGTCACTGTTTAGTAAGTGTTTAGTAAGTGTTTAGTCACTGATAAGAAACTGCAAGGCACTGTTTAGTCACTGTTAAGTTAAAGCTTAGTTAAAGTCTAGTCACTGTGAAGTCACTGTTAAGTCACTTTTAGGTCACTATCAAGTCACTGTCAAGTCAATTTTGAGTAACTGTGAAGTCATTGTGAGGTCACGTGACGCTGAAATCCAATTTTACTCCTACAGCAATCCTCCGTACCGAAATAAAAAATTTTTCACATCAAAGAATTCAGGGAAAAGAATATTATAAAAATGCCAGTGGACCACATCTTAAATCAAGTCCGAGACCCGGTTACCATAAAGAATACCAAAAACATAATTCGATTCCAAATTGTAACATTAACTTTTTTAAGGGCATCTGCACTTCGATTTTGTTTGGATCTAACTGGTTTCAGTTTTTTTTTTACCCATCAGTAACTGTTTGGATTTTTAGCTTTTGGTTCACACGACGACGAAGACGGCTGAAGCGATGGCGATGCCAACAAGTTTTGTGCAAAGTTAGCGCAGAGCTTAAAAAATATATATGACAAGCAATTAGTGTGCATTGAGGTTAGTCGAAAATGGCTTGTGGTTTGACTCTTGTGATTGTGGCTGTTGTTGGAGTTGACGGTGTTGCATTTTGCATACGCCACACATTACTCATGCGCCACGTGTGACAACAATAGTTGAAAGTTGAGGCGTCTTGAAAGCTGAAGCAATGCCCTGAGATGCTGCCAGTCGTTCGCCATCGTCAGCACATCATCATAAAGGCCAAAGCTAAAACCACAAAGACGGCTAACGGAAGTCGTGGACAGAAGACAAACAAACAGAGATTCTGCAGCATCATGGGAACTGTCGAGTCAGGCAAAAAAAACCCTCAATGGGCGAGAAAGAGATACAAAACCCGAGGCGTCCAAGCACAAGTGTCATATTGCTGTGATGGTGATAAACACACAGGCAACATTTTATACACACTGTGGACTGCCCAGTAGCCCTGAGATCAGCGAAAAAAAAGATCTTAGAACGACAACCGGATGTTGAAGTTTATGGCGACACCAAAAACAACATTCAGCGAAATGCTATGCAAAAAACATTTGTTTTATATTTGAAAAAAAAATTGTTTAGGATCCCCACAAAACTGTTACACTTTAATCGATACGCTTCAACGAAAAGTTTTGCTTGACTATTCTAGTGGTTGATGTTTTTGTTGTTGTTGTCGCAGTCATCATCATCAGCCAAGCATGCGACATAATTGCGCGAGTTAAAGGCCCCCCTCCAAACAACCAGCAGCAGCAACAACTACAACAACAACAACACCAACATTTCAGCAATCCATCGGATCGCATCACAATCCAGCCATCCGTCCAACGTGTGGGAAACACACGACAAATCTGTTTCCCACGGTCTCGTAAAGTAGGCACAACACAACTAACACACTCACAGCTTTGGATCCCTCATCTCGCTCTCTCTCTCTTTGTGTCTCTCTCTCGCTCTCTTGAGACTCGACGACGAACGAATGGGAGCCGCCGGTTCCAAGCAGCAGCGCAACTGTCATCATTGACAATAAGTATGACATGGACAAAGGCAACGGGCGGCGACGGCAGCGGCAGCGGCAGCCAGAGTCCCAGAGAGCCACGCGCAGACCCAATCCCAAAGCCGACTTTGGGCTCCCTCTGACTGCAATCAATTGAAGACGACGCACGCCAGAGCACACTCTCTCGCTCAAGTTGGGCGCACAAGTATTTCAAAAAGAGCGCACGGTGGGCAAATAACAATGCGAAGTGCTAAAAATACATTAGTTCATGGAATCTAAAACTTGATGAGCTATAGACAATGCTCTTACTATAACTATGGAAAAATAAGTCATTAAAAATTCGAAATTGGTATAGAGTCTTATGTACTTTAAGGTCATTTTCGAGTATCAACGCAAGTCAAATTCATTATTATTTTTAAGAATTTTAAGGATCTTTGATTTGTTGGATTTGTTTCCGTATAACAGAACAGCAATTAAAAACTCACAAAAAAGCAAATAGGTAAAAAAAAATCGGTAATATTTGCGAAGATTTATAGACTGTGCTATTCTCGATTCCACTTCGATATAGGTATAACCTTTTGTACGTTGATTTCTATGTTATCAAAGTTACTAGATCCATTTAAAGAAAAAGCGGAATTGGTAAAGGAGTTGAAACCGACATCTCAATGCCAAGTGGATTCAATTCGTAGAAAAAGGAGCCTTAATCTAGTAACCATAGACGGGTAAATGGGACTCATAGGCCAATCGAAAAAAAAAATTCGCGAAGATTGTCATGAAAACGGGAATGGAATAATCCAAGAAGTTTGGAATGTCATAAAGACGGCTAAGTAGATGGGTAAATAGACGGGTAAGCAGACAGAAATAGACTAAAAGAAATGTAGATCAAACGGTAAAAAAATCACGAAATTTGAACAATTTCATAATGAGTTTTAAATATTATAAAGACGGTTAAATAGACAGATGGTAAAGATAGAAAGCTCTAAAAAATGGCTAAAACTACTTAATTTTAGTATAAGTTTAGATTAATATGATCACGGGTGAATAGATAGATAGTGAAGATCAAAAGCTCCACAAAATCTCGAAATTTTCTTAATTTTTAATTAAGTTTATACTATCATGAACATTTGATAGATGGCCATTGTAGTATACGAGTCTCTTCTTCGCTTTGTGTTTAAATACTAAAGGGGGGCTAGCAATGCACATGGGATAGCTAATTTAATATACAGGGTTTGTCCTAAAGGTAATAGGACTGATTTTCGTCCACTGCGACTGTACTTCGGAGCGTGCGTTCCTAGCTAACGAACAAGCGGCTGCACAGTTGTCTCCGAGCACCTGGAGAGTCAGGAGAGGCATTTTCGCGCAACGTGTTTCTGTGAAAGGTTTAAAAAAATATTTGGGGGGTTTCGGTGTGAGTGACAACACGACCGACCCCGACTCGATCCCACCACTCTCACAGTCATCAACCACCACCAGTCACTTTTGTCTAGGCTGTGATTGATTTTGAGATAGCCAGACACATAAATAACAATTCGTTTTTTAACTACTTTACTGGGACTTGAACAAAGTACCACGAAGACTGAAACACACACACAGTAGACGATCAGTTTAGCCGAATCAACTATTCTCCCTAAGCTACACTAAGAGAAAAACAACCATCAAAAACCCAGTACAAGCGGGCTTCTATTTAAACGATCTCGTTCTTGAATCATCGTTCACAATAAAAACCCGACGTTCAACATTGACTTTACTAAAATGCTTTCTTACTAAAACTGGCACGAATCTTTGGCTTTGACTTAATAATGCAATTCTCCGCAATGTCTTGAGCGAGGTTGCTTGCGGTAATGGTTGCGATGCCGACTCATGCGTGATAAGTAGCAGCGAGGTTATGAGTTCGATCCTTACAGAAAGAAGACAAAATCAAAAACAGAAAAAAACGGGAGCGTAAGTTAAAGTCGGCTCTAACCGACTTCGATATACCCGTTACTCATGAAAAACATGTTTAACAGTGTTCCTGCGTTCCTTAGGGTGAACATCCGAAAAGTATGTTTGTTTCACTTCATAACTTGAGAACCGCTCATCCAATCTTTAGGAGATATAACATTTTTTCCAAATTGCGGGGGCGGGGCAAAAAATAGAAATAAACTTGATCTGCGTGCATGTATAAGAAGCATTTGTCCCATACATGTCAAACCTCTATCTCTTACCATCTCTGAGATCTAGGTGTTCATACAAACGTATGGTCGGAAATGATTACATAAATTGGCACGACTTTAGTATACCCTTTTTACTCTTCGCGTAACGGGTATAATAAATAGGAAATCAGAAAGTAGTCAATTTATTTAATAAAAAAATTTGAAACATAAGACAAACATTTGAAATCATTTTTATCTGCGTTTATTTTGCGAGTAAGAATGTTCTAAAAGCCTTTCATAAAGTAATTCCTATATGTTCATAATATGACACCCGCTGTTCACGTTTTAAGAAAAAGCGGGATTACTCTACTTTTGTGAACGCACGGGTTTGATTTTGGTAGATTTACAAATTTTTTCCCCAGTGCTAGAACCAATTGCATCACACTTCTCAAAGACCTATACTCCATAAAATCAAGAATTTAGAACTCGTATCGATTATTTTTCTAAACTCAGTTTCGGGAGGACAAGGGAACCAAAAAAACCCACACCGATCGGTTCCTGCTGGGGGACTGGGTCAGCGAAGTTTGGCAGCCATCTTGAAACTACTTCAAAATCTTAATATAACCAGTAAAATGTGTTTTATGAAATCAAAGATTGATGAAATATATGTGTACCTAACTACCTCGAAAGTTGTGAGTATCTAATGAATAAGCTTACTATTCTTTTTCCGAATCAACTTGATTCCTTTTCTCCGCTACACCTAACCGACTAGGTTTTTCTGCTTAATATTAAAACCATATTTAAAATTTAAGGCCCACTGTGACTGATGTAAAGTGTAAGGGGCAGGCATCCCCCAAAACACTCGCAATGCCTTGGTCTTACAGTAGCCGCCTCTCTTTGTGCCGAACGTTTAGCTACCGAGCCGACACGAATGCCACCACAGTCGCAACCACTGTTGGGCCTGGGCCTGTACCTTTGCGTGTATGTGTGAGCAACGATCTCGATGCGGGAGCCTAGTACAAGGGAGAGCCAGAGCCAGAGCCCGTGGCAAGGCGAGCAACGAGCAGCAGCCGAGCATGGTCGTATAAAACTGGGAACTTGTTTGCCACTCATTTCACAAACGTACCGCCTGTTGAACGCAACGAAACGCGCGACGCATGCCGCCGCCACCCCCAAAGAAGTTACGCAAAAACCTACGTGATAATGTGCATCGAGAGTTATCTCCTGTGAATCGTTAGCAAGTCTAAATAGTTAAAGGAATAAACAAATCAAAAACACAATATGGTCATGGAGATGTCCAAGACCTATCAATACCGCAAGGTGATGAAACCTCTGCTAGAGCGCAAGAGGCGCGCTCGCATCAACAAGTGTTTGGATGATCTCAAGGATCTGATGGTCGAGTGCTTGCAGCAGGAGGGCGAACACGTCACACGCCTAGAGAAGGCGGACATACTCGAGTTGACGGTGGATCATATGCGCAAACTAAAGCAACGCGGTGGCTTATCGCTGCAGGCGGTCACAGGAAGCAGCTCGACCAGCAGCAGCAGCGGCACCGCCCACGTTGAGTCCTTTCGCTCTGGTTATGTGCATGCCGCCGATCAGATTACCCAAGTCCTGCTGCAGACGCAGCAAACCGATGAGATTGGCCGCAAGATAATGAAGTTTCTATCGACGCGTCTAATTGAGCTGCAATCACAATTGCTGCAGCAGCAGCAGCAAACTGTCCCTGCCGCCGGTTTCGCCACAGGTCGCTTGGCCTTTCCATTGCTGGGTGATTATGGAGCTGCCGCCGCTGCCGCTGCCAGCTACAGTGCCTATTTGACCGGCAAGGATGAACTAATCGATGTGACCTCTGTGGATGGCGCCGCCATGTCCGAAACGGCGTCGGTCAGTTCGCAGGAATCTGGCGCCTCGAACCCGTCTGGCGGCCCTGGTGAAGTCCATGATGACATTTTAATTCTAGATCTTATCCTTAGTATTCCCACATGGCTATTGCAACAAAATCAGTTGTCTTCCAAAGTAATCTAGCATCCCGATTCTGTTGATTCGGTGAATTTGTTTGTTTGTGTGTATTTAATACTTTTAAGTTTTTAATTGATAATTTGTACATGATTTCTTCTGAACTGTGATATAGTACGACGATCGATTAGATTTTCTTCCTAATTCGCTACAACAAACAAAAAGTTTCCTAATTATGTATGTATGTAAGAGCTCCCTACCCAATGTATGAATGTAAATAAAATTAAGCTTTAAATAATTTATAAATGTTAATTTATGAGCTGAAGAAAAGACGAGTTTAAACCCTGATATCAAATAAATATAATAAATGTCTATGTAAACATTTAATTTGCCTTATACTTTTGTTTTAAACATTTCAGCAACAGTAAATGCACCCAGTCTATAAGTTTCAGGCTGACAACGAACTTGGAAATGTAGTTTAAGCAGACAACAACGTAAACATGATTGAATCAAAAATTTGTTCTATGGCTGTACGACTCCAATCAAATCCTCGGAAATATTCGTTCGGACTTCTAAGAATATCAAACCCTTCCCAAAGTTTTGGCCCTTAAGAAGAGGCTCGTTGTGTATGGAACATAATCTTCTCGACATATAAACTATGGCAGGTATACTCATTAAAACGAGTGCTTAAGTTAAAGTCTGCCCTTGCCGACTTTGATATCCTTTGTGATCCTGGAGGGTGATACCTGAAAAGTATGCAACATTTTTCTACTTTTTAATTTGGGGGATTATAAGTTTCAAATCGGTATCTTAACAATGCACAGTGGTCCGGCTTGTATGGGGAGAGCGGCCAAAAATACTTCTAGTTGAGGTAGGGACTTGAAACTTGGCACAAAATTTTTTATATTTATCCTAAAATAATATGTAAAAATCAGCCAGATCGGACAACTATATCATATAGCTGCCATATGAACAATCGGTCTGATATTCAGTTTTCATATGAAAAACTTTTGTTTTTCATTTTATTGCAACAAAACTTTGGAAATTTTCGTATATAACCTGGGAAACTTCAGTAAGAATCTGGATACTATAGGTTATAGCTGCCATATCAGTGTAAAACGAGTTTTTGCCGAAAAAACTATTTCGCCTTAAAATAATAATGACAGAAATGATACATATATTTGACAAAAACGACCATCAAATAAATCAATTTTTTAAATTTATATGTTTACCCTTTAATATTTGCATATATGTGAAGTAACAATTCAAAAAACATACACATGAATGTTAAAAAAAAATCATATTTCATATAGTTTCGTCCAGTAAATCAAGAATCAGGGCTCAATACCGGAACCAGAACCGGAACCGTTAACCGAAATAAACCGTTTCAAATCGCGTACCGGGACCGGAACCTGAACCGCTACAAAAAATTTTTTAAGAACCGAATACCGTTTACCGTTATTATTGGAACCGATAAAACCGGAACGAAACCGAAACTTTGCTACCGGTACGGTTTCGGTTTTTTTTTTATACGCTGTACCTATTTATGTTAGGAGTGTGCAAAATAATGTAACTGAGAGGAATCATTTCCGATTTTATAAAGTTCTTGATCTTATGTATGTAGACAAAAAAAACAAAAAAGATTGAACAGTCCAAAATATTGCAAAGTATGGAAATGGCAATGACGGGTAAACAGAAGGTGTAGATCAAACAATTGCTAAATTTTCTCATTCCCAAAATTTTTATGAAGATTTGATAGACTGCAATAGTAGAGGGTAAAAATATGTGGTGTAGACCGAACTGTCCTAAAAATCGGAAATTTACAAAATTACATGAGTTCAGAAAAGTATAAATTTGCAAAAATTCTTATATGAGTTAATGAGACGTGTTGATCAAACGGACCAAAAAATCGCAAAATTTGCAAAATTTTATAACGATTTTGATTCTTATGAAGACGGGTAAATCGACGGATGGGGAATTTTGCTAGATGAAGATTTGATAGATGGTAATTGTAAGGTATGCTTTGCAACGCACGTCGGGTACATATTTATTATAATTTTTTTTTTTTATTTCAGTATTAAAAATAAGTAGTACTTATATCGGTGAGTACCGGTACGTACCGGTATACCGAAATAAAAGTCCGGGTACCGGAACCGAAACCGAAAACCGAAATTAATTGAAAACCGATAAAGAACCTTTATCCGAAACAATTATTTCGGGACGTACCGGTACTGGAACCGGAACCGAAATTCGTTTCGGGATTAAGCCCTGCTTAAAAGTAATCTGTTCAATAAATCAGTATTTGTCAGGACCCTTGAAATTTTCCGCGTATGGTTTAGCATAAATAATTTAATGTCTTTATTTTCATACATTCATAAGTGGCTTCTAAGGAAATAATGAGCTTATATTTTAAAGAAAAGAATATAAACACAAAACATAACACAATAATAACAACAAATGACAACACAAGCCAACAAACGGCAACAAACAACAAAACACAGCAGAAGCACGTGCTTTTTTAAAATTGAGGTTAGGTTACCTTTTCGTATATTGCAAGCCGTACGGCACCTTACGGCACTTGAATTAAACTTCCTTATATTCTTAAAATACCTAAGAATATTATACAAAAAGATTTGTTCAACCCCAAGAACCCCTTCACAACTAAAACTCTAACCAAACACAAAAAAGGCAAACTAAGCACGTTCACAATTATGTACTAAATACAATAATGATTTACACAAGACACAGCACATACTACATATACTTTTTGTTGTAAAAAGAAAGTTAATACCTTTATTTAAAATATTAATCACTTCCATTGCACCAACACTTGTTTTAAATAAGTTTAACAAATTTTTACGGAGAGCTTCCCTTGCACGTTGCTTACGCTACAATACACAATGAATATCATGCTATCTCTTTCGATGCTATTCTTGAAGAGGACATATAGAGCAAAACAAAAAGATGAATAAATTCAAATAGCTAGACCAATTATAAATAAGAATTGCTACATTTAAAGTCAACATTTTGACTTTGGTTTTTTTTATTTTTGGCCTACGTGCGGGACCACTGTGCAATGTGGGAGTTATTCAACATTTTTATACCAGTTACTCGTAGAGTAAAAAGGGTATACTAAAGTCGTGCAAATGTATGTATAAAGTATATATTCTGATGATGCTCAGCCGAGACGATATAGACTTGTCCGTCTGTCTGTATGAACACTAGGTTGGACCCCATGAGTATGAAATTTTTTAAGGTTATGCACTCACTCTCTATCTGATACTTTTAGATGAATAATTAGCGTACAAAATAAACAAGAATAAACAAAATCGAGTTTTAAAGGGCGCGAATAGCCCCTGAAGTTTTTGTATATAACTCGTACGAAGTGTTGCCTATTATCATATATTTTCTTTATTTATTTCAAACGAAAGGGCAAGCTAACTTCGTCTTTGCCGAAGTTTTTATACCCTTGCAAATGTTTTAATACATAAGAGTTCTTAAGGAACGCAAGCATTAAAACAAACAATTTTTCTCAATAAAACCCACTTTTCGACCGATAGTTCCTAAGGCAGCTACAAGATAAAGTCGTCCGATTTTGACCAAAAGTTCCAAATCTGTGTAAAAGCGTATTACAATAATAATCGCTGAAGTAGGGGACGTTATGGCAGATATAAGATATAGTCATCCGCCCGGTAGGTTCCGAGCATATTAACAGTGCGCAGTAAAAAGAATACTATGTGCAAAGTTTCAGCTTGATAGCTTTAAAACTGAGAGGAGTAGTTTGCGCAGAAACAGACAGACGGACGGATTATATATCCGTATATATCGGAAATGATATAAAAACGACAGCAATTGAAATGAAAAAAATAATTTCGTTCTAAAAAATTTGTATTCATGAGTAATTTTTTTTTTTAAATTAAGACCCTGTCGCGCCCATTTAAAATTAAAAAGAATTTTTTGATTTTCACAATCGTTTATAATAAACCAAATATTAGCTTTAGGAATGTTGAGACCTGTTTTTTCCATTTTGCCGCTTTGGGGTCCTGCCCAATGAACCCCTAGACCTCTGAGACTAGAAAGATAGAGCAACGAAACTTGACATGTAGACTTCTATTGTCTGCACGCAAATCATCAATAAGAAATGTTGAATAACTTCCACATTTTTTTACATATCGATTTTAAACTTTATTTTATAATCCCTGAAATTTTCATCAAGATCGGAAAATACATAGCGGACTGTTGCATACTTTTTGGATGTTCCCCTCAGGAACGCAAGTACGCTGGTAAACATTTCTTCTCATGAGTAACGGTATGTCGAAGTCGGTTAGAGCCGACTTTAACTTAAGCAAGGTCCCGCAGGCCCAAATTTTCGCAAAAATTCGCAAAAAAGCCATAATTACAAATTTTTCATAACCTAAGACTAAAACTATGATTCCATACGTATGCAATTTAATCTAAAAAACCGAAAAGTTTCCTGAGTTGGTCTATTTAATTTTTCATTAAAATTTGGTCCAATTATTTGCCTGTGGGACCTTAGCTTAACGCCTTCGTTTATTGTGGGTGCAGAAGTGGGCGTGGCAAAAATTGTTACCTTAAAGTTTTTTTATGGGTAAAAAACCTTTAATATGAGAATTTTTTAAAAATTTTTTAACCTAGAAAAAGTTGTTTCCAAACACCAAACCGAAAAATATTGGTTTTGGAACATTATTGAGCGGTTACCTAGCGAATATTTCATTATACATTTTATTTAAGCTGATAAGCTTGGTTCTACGATATTCCTTCGGATCAGAAAACATCTCTAGACCATTTCATCGACCATCCCCACCAACCTGTTGTTCTTAATTTATGCAGTCTAAAAAACAAAGCATACATTTCATCACATACATTTTAAATATCCGCCTCGTCAATGGATCAAACTCTTTACCTTGATGATTTCAAAAGCACCTTATCGCTCTCTACCCAGCGGTCTTTGCATATTTATTACATATTTTGTAGAATTTATTTGCGGCTCGACCGAAGTTAATATACCCTTGGATCATGATATATGCCTGCCAGTTTATTACATAGCAGCTATACGTTATAAATTATAACTTATAATAATCAAACTTTGAGCAAACTCCCCAAAATTGTGTTGAAACAAGAGGCTTCCATTGAAAACAAAAAAGTTTTTTTCACTATGACTACTAGACCAATCGTTCCTAGGGCAGCTACATGTTATAGCCATCCAATTTGAATCAAACTTGGCAGAATTTGGTGTTAACAAATAATAGTGGTATTCCTGAAAGTGATTTGCTTTTGATTTGCTTTCGATTTGATTTCGCGAAACAGCTGATCACAGCTGCTCCATACAAAGTGAGCAGTGTGCCCAAAAAATATAAGGAAATTTAGGTCATACTAATTGATTTCCCGAAATCAGCCTCGAAGCTGATTTCGATTTGCTTTCGTTTTAGTGTGACCACTGTCTTAGAAAAATTGGTTTGAAAATTTGATTGTGATTTAAATATAAAGAACGTTGTAAGTAATTTTGCTTCCCATATTTTAGTAATTAAACGATATTTATTTGTTGCATCTTAGACTGCACTACTGAAAAATAGGACCGCGGCCTAAAGTGGACAGAGTCATAAGTGCTCGAGTTCTTTGAGCTGGTGCTTGACGTGGTCAAAGATGTTCAGAGTTACATATCTTCACTGCTCTCCTAGAATGTTCGATGTTCCAAATTCCTCCACAATTTTATCCGGCCTGTTCCTCTTTGGATCCGTCAAATTGCACGTCACTTTCTGTGGCCATAAACAAATACATAATTAATTGAATTTACCTTAGTAAAGTTGCAAACTTCTTAAAACTACAGATTCTGCCCACATACTATTGTTTAAGATTAGAAAATTCAATTTTACAAGTTCATTCGAAATTTTTTGCTTTTGCGCCGTTGTTTAAATTTTGCGCCAATTGAAAGCAAATCAAAAGGAAATCAGGGTCGTTCCACCAATTGCTTTGCTTTTGCTTTCACGAAAGCAAATCAAAAGCAAATCAACTTTCAGGAATACCACTAATATTAATCAGTAACAAGTTTGGGAGCGATAACATTGACCTTGTTCAGCAGAACAACTTGCTCCCTGATCAAGTAAAAATTCGCACTGATCCTTCTGCTGAACTCGAGTGATGCGGTATCATGATAGCCAATTTCAAGTATCATGATAGAGGAGCATGTATCGAAGAAATAGTAAGCTATTTTGAAGTGATACTGCTCCCACTAATTGTAATTGTGTATCGATAGGCATGCTATCGATAAATTATAACAATAAATTCTAAATTATAATTAAACCTAATTGTGACTTTTTATATGCAAAAATTCATGTTATCACGGATCGCTAATGTGTCCACGCCGCAAGTTCAGAATTTACCGCCCCGCGGCGTTGTTAAAAAATGCAGCAATTTATTTAGCAGGAACTATTTAATGCATATTTTTCTATGCTACTTGCTCAGGGATCAATTATTCTGCTGAACACGCCCTTTATTAATAAAATTCTTTTCTTACTAAGACTTTTTCAGAACTATCTTTTGTACCGCAGCTGTTCTATATAGTTGTCCGATTTTCATTTTATCAAGAAGAAGAGCAACAGTGTCCAATCAGTCAGCTGTGAAGTTGAAACTAGAATTTATTAATACAACTAATAAGTTGACATTTAAATTGGTCATAAGTCATTTTCGAAAAATTAATTTTTTTTCGATACTTATCACAAAAATTTTGTGTAAGAAAATGAAACGATCATTCTTAGCGACAGCGTATGCTGACCCCAAACAAATGACTAATGTTTTTGCATTTCAGGATAAGCCTAAAAGTAGGCAATATATTTTTATTTACGGCCCGATCCCAATTATATGACAAACCGTTAAATGTTTATAGCTCTGCTATTTATTAACCGATCTTCATGAAGAGAAGATAGAAGATATCAAGAGATAATAGATGTTGGGTATTTAAAATTAAGTTTTCCAAGTAGAGATCGATAGCTTCAAAGCTGTGGGAGCTATACAACATTATTTATTGTCCAATTAAGTTGCTCTTACTTCTACTTCTTCGAGATCAAAAATAGTTTTTACACCTGTTACTCTTAGAGTAAAAAGGGCATAATAAAGTCGTAGAAATATATGTAATTATAAATAAAAAGTATATATATTCGTGATCAGCATCAACAGCCGAGTCGACATAGCCTCTGTCTGTATGAACACTTTGATCTCAGAGACAAGAAGATCTAGAACAAACAAACTTGACAGATCGATGTGCCTCTTGGTTTAGAGTATTTGGAAGTTGGGCCACTCGACTGCAACGCCCTGACTTGTTAAAATTTGGACTATTTCATTTTGTTGTACTTTTGTAAGTTCTTAATTTTGTTCACCATAATTTTTTAAACTAATTTGACCACATCTGCAAATTTTATTGAATATTCGATAACGCCGAATGTCTATTTAAACATTCAATAATAAAATGCCAACGGAAGTCTCAATCATTTCGATTAAATTCTTTTACAAACAAAGCTGATGATTTGTTTTTCTAGCAATTAAGAACCCTTGCCAGCTACCGTAATATATTCAACTGAATCATTTATGTAATCAGCTCGACATGATCGAAGCTTCCTATTAGCACCCGAAAAGCCAAGTCCAGCTCAGATCATTAAAAATGACAAGACAATCTAATTGGACCCTCGCCTGTTGATCTGGCTCTGATCATTTTCTGGTTAACTGGGTCTACCTGCGACACGCTTGAAAACTGGTTGGAATCTGATCAGCATCTTTAACAAAAGAGCCAAACAACCCCTAAAGATCGTTTTTGAAAATCTGTTGATCCGCTGGTTGGTTTTACCTGCCCGCAGCAGGTAAGAGCAAACGAAGCGGATAGGATTAGCCTTTTGAGCCCATTTTCGTATGAGTCATGTTAATTAGCAACCAACAAAATGGCAGCAGTTATGCAAAGCTGTAATTGAAAGAGAAAACACAGTTTCAAGTTTTTTTTGTTTCAATGTTTTATATATTCTAAATTTTTAACTAAAAAAAATGTATCACAATTTTTTTGTAAAGCTTTTGAGTGTTGCTGCTCGGCTTGCATGTTAATTGATCAATGAAATTAACGGAAGACGTCGTTTGATCTTAAAGCTGGCTTGGGGTGACCACCCCAAATGGAAGACAAAGTTGCAGGGGGGGAGAGTTGACGCTTGCTTAGGCCTGCACCCAACGATCCTGGTACTGAGACACCGCAATTTCGTTGGCTGTGCTGCAGTAGAGTGGCTCAATTAGGTCGTTGTCGGCGGGCAAGTCGGAGGCGGCGGTCCAGAAGAAGGTGCCATGAGCAGTGCGCACAAAATGTACTGGAACTGTGGGCATTTGCTCGTACTCGTAGTCCTCCATTTCGCAGGAGGCCGATAGACGCTCGTTGGCTTCGTTCTCATAGGACTCGACGGAGGCAGCAATGGAGGCGGACTCCAGATCGGCGTTGCGGCTGTTCTCGATGGATTCCAGAGATTCCAAAGAGTTGGCTTTTTGCGAGTTCTTGAAGTTCTCCAGTTCCTCGACTTGTTGTTGTTGCTGCTGCTTGAAGATTTTCTGCAGGAGTTTCTTGACGCTGTAGGACAGCTTCTTGTTTGACTTGATGGTGGACATGTTGTTGTTGTTGTTGTTCTGGCACATGGTTTTGCTTGTGGTTGTGTACTGTACGAAGCGTTGAGCTCGAATGATGTCTGATCCTCTGAACTGTCTGCCTTTTATACCCTGAGCACAGGACCCGAGTGCGTTGAGGAGAAACCCAAGCCGACAGCAGGTACTCGCTGCGAGTGTGGGAAAGTACAAGGATACATGCTCGGGTCGGCCAGAAAATCCTGCTTACAACAGAAAAAAAAACGGCAGGTGTGTTTTCTGTAGGACAGACGGCTGTGCATTAACCTGCCTGCGTCGGAGTGTGACGGCATGTCTGCTGGCCCGCTCGCACCTGCTGTTGGAGTAGAGCAATTTTATCCTGTTGCAGGATCGTGAGAAGCAAGACTTTCTAGCAGTTCCCACACTTTTCAAGGCACCATAATTCAGCCGAAGGATCCTTTTTTGAAAGAGAATCTCTTTTTTTTGTGTTTTTGCTGATCACTTTTGGTTTTTATGTGCGTGCACTTATCTCGTTTGTGTTTGTGTGGGGGTAAATGGAAATCCCTTTTCGATTTTTCGAACACGTGTGCATCTTGGGAACGTGGGAGAATATTTTCAATTTTCAACGCTCGAACAATTAATGTTCGTCTCGGGATCACATAGCTGAATAGGCAAACACACTGGGACGATTTAATGCGCCGTAATTTGAAATTTATCAAAATGTATGTCGAGGCGTTACCCAAAAAAAGAGGGAGAGAAAAAAATACGTGTCAGGCATTTTAAAGACCGAAGGAGTTGCTTTCAATATATAATTTTTTTCTGATGGCACACAATTAGCAGGAGATGGGTCGGGGTCCCCTGTCTGTGCCTTATTAAGGGGCAAACTGTGTGTGAGTGTGGATAAGGAAGGAGCAAGAGGAGCACACGTTGTCCTTTTTTTTTGGTCTCGGGTTGGACACGTGATGGCGCGTGAGTCTTTGACTTGGCCATAAATATTTGAACTCATTTTGTGAGCTGGGTTTCTTGTTTTGGAGCTAGCACAATAGTAGCTGAGGGAGACAAATTAAGATTCCTTCGGGGTGAGAACTAGAAGGCTGGCGTTAACAGTTCGATCCAATTGTTGTGTCCTGGATGGGTCCTTGGAATTGTTGTTTCTTTTTTTTTTGGGATAATTATAAGATTGCTGTTTTTTAGTTGTGAGTTGAACTGATGTAATGTGTGTTGTTTTACGGCCGTTGTGTTGATCTAAGGATGTGGGAAAATGTATTAATACAGGATAATGGTTACTTGTATGAAATTGATTACAGAAAATCATTGTGTTGGTGCAGTCATAGTGGATTTCCTATGTCTATTTTAATTGTTTAATTATTTTCCAGGGGTTTGGTTGCTTAGAACAGACCCATAACCGCTCAACCCTAAAATAAATGTAAGAATATTATAAGGCCTTTAATCCATCGATCCACGATCCATCGGGGTAAATCAGTGATCCTTGAGAGGACACGCGAAAAAAAAAACCAAGAAGAAACCGAATTCTACATTAATTATGTAATTAAGTAAATCTGGTAAATCCACCACAGATCAGATTTTTGTTGATTATAAATCAGCCTTCGACACACCGATAAGGTCAAGCTTCTTCAAAGCCTTGTCTACTTTAGGTATTCCAGCAAAGTACGGTCGACTTTGCATGATGAAGTTGAGAAGTACGCAAAGCTCCGTCAAAATAGGAAAGAACCTTTCCGAACCATTTGATACCAAAAGAGGTTTTAGGCAGGGCTATACCTTATCGTGTGACTTCTTTAATCTACTGATGGAAGATATACTGCTACTTGCATATGCCGATGATATTGACATTATCGGCAAAACCACACGGCCAGTAAGCAAGGCGTTTTCAGAGATTGAGAAGGAGTCTAAATTAATTTAGCGGTAAATGAGGAGAGGACGAAGTACCTAGTATCCGCGGACAAAAAGTCATTGCGACTTGGACAATCTGTTACAATGGAGGAGTACAACTTTAATGTTGTGGAAAATTTCGTCTACCTCGGAACGATGATAACCAGCAGGAACAACATCAGTCTGGAAATCACTCTTGCGAACCGATGCTACTATGGGCTAAGTAGGGAGTTCAAGAGCAAAGACCTCAAGCGAAGAACAAAAAAAGCCCTTTACAAGTCGCTTATCATCCCAGTCCTGCAATATGGCGCAGAAGCATGGACAACGACAGCAGCGGATGAAGCGGCGATTGGCGTGTTTGAACGAAAAATTCTTCGGAGGATTTATGGATCTCGAAAAACGACGAACTGTATGAGCTCTACGGGGACAGCAGCAGGACAGCAGCGGCTGCGCTGGCTAGGACATGTCGCCAAAATGAAGAAAGAAGCTCCAGCAAAAAAAGGCGTATAAATCGAAGGCGGTTGACTATGAAGGCGGCAAGCAGGGAAGACCACCACTAAGATGGGAAGACCAGGTGCGGGAAGACATTGCCAAGCTTAGTGTGACCAACTGGTGCCAGCTCGCACAGAACAGAAGCGAATGGAGAGCGTTAATCGCAGAGGCCTAGACCGTCGAACGGTTGTAATGGCCAATAAAGAAGAAAATGTAAATTTAAATTAAGTTAATTTTCCTAAATCCTATGATCAATCAAGTAATTTTTCAGAGAATTAAGCGGGTATTATTACAACTTGATTTCGGTCCGTAAAATTGAATGCAAATATGTTTATTTCTACACTCAACACTAATAAACAGAAAAGGTTTTCTTGAATTTCGAAAAAAAGGCATAAAAAGCGGGGAATCAAGAAAAGAAACGGTCAAAGCTCTGAACCGGTACCGAAATCGGAGCCAATATTTTAAATATTTGTATATCGGTTCGAGAACTGATATTTTTAGAACCGAAAGTACCGAAAGCAACCTAAACATTGCTTCGGTACACTTTAGGCTCTAAGGTACTTTTAGTTTTGTATAAAAATCTGTATCTGCCGCCAAGTCATATCTCACGGTGTAGGGCGTGAGAGAGTGACAAAAGATCTTGTTTCTGACGTCTGTGCGTGTGTGATTCTGTGTGGAAGACTGGAACAAAAACAGCAACAAAAGTATGTATTTAATTTGCGCTCTCTCACTTAAGTTTTGTTTTTGCATGTTTGCTTCTTGCTACAGGGTTTGTCCTAAAGGTAAAAGGACTGATTTCCGATTTTCTTTCGCCGCGTCTGTATTTCGGAGTGTGCGCGCACCGACTAAATTTGGTAGAGGGCGTTCCTCGCTAACGAACGAGCACCTGGATAGTCAGGACAGGCATTTTCTCGTTACGTGTTTCGAAATGAGCAAATCCAAACTGAAAACGAGGCTCTTGATCGCTTTCACGTTAAACTTGGCGTTGACGGTTTGTCCAGGAGGAACAAATTAGTGGTGGATGATGCCTTTGAAGTCAAAAAATACAATGAGCGTTCTCACTCAATTTGTTTGCACTAAAGCTTAAAATTTTCCGTTCATTAAACCAGTCCATATCGGTACGTACCGGTAAGCCGAAATAAAAATCTAGGTACCGCTATGGAAGCGAATACCGAAATTAAATAGAACCAAACAGAACCAAAACTTTTACCGAAACGAAAGTGCGATATTGAAATAAGTTTTCGACCTTTCAAATAATAGCAGTTGATAACGCTGAAACGATGTTTATAACGTATTATACGTAAAATTATTAACAATATTAAATTTAACAAGTAAGAGTGCTGCAGTCGAGTGCCCTGAAATACTCTGTACAAAGTAATGCTGTTCCTAAGGCTTTGATTTTCCAAGTTGATATTAGTGGTCTTCCTGTGATTTGCTTTCGATTGGATTTCGTGAAACAGCTCATTACACAGCTGCCCCATACAAAATGAGCAATGTGCCCAGAAAATGTAAGGAAAATGACGCTGATTTTGATTCGCTTTCGTTTTAGTGTGACCATTCTCTTAGAAAAAATGGCCCCGCGCGCATGATGTTTGTTAAAATTGTGTTGTGATTTAAAATAAATATAAAAAACGTTGTAAGTTATTTTGCGTTCCATATTTTAGTAATTAAACAATAATTATTTGTTGCATTTTAGACTGCATACGAGACTACTGAAAAATAGGCCCGCTGCCTAAAGTGGACAGAGTCATATGTGCTCGAGTTCTTGGAGCTTGTGCTTGACGTGGTCAAAGATGTTCAGGGTTACATATCTTCACAGCTTTCGTAGAATGTTCGATGTTCCAAATTTCTCCAAATTTTATCCAGCCTCTTCCTCTTTGGAGCTGTCAAACTGCATAAGTCACTTTCTGTGACTTCTGTGCTTTTACGAAAGCAAATTAACTTTCAGAAATACCACTATTAAGTTAACTTTGACTGAATAATTTTTCGTGTGGCTTGACATACTTCTCATAACTAGACAGCGGAGTTGGATTATTATAAAAAAGATTTTAATCCTGTTTCAAAATATGCAAAGTCCGCTGTCTACTCAGAACTTTAAATTTAATAATTTTGGTTATGCTTTTAAATAATACCTATTAATATATTTCAATTCAGTGGGGCGGCGCACTTAATGCTTCGATATTGCAAATAAGATAATATATTTTAAGTCTCAGTTTTTTGCGGTTAAAATTTTTGCTAAATCAACTCGCTTTTTATGGTAGCTCCACACTCTGTACACTGCACATGTTGGGAGTAACAAACACCCAACTTTGCTGATTTTACGAAGAGAAAGAGAAGTTCTCTGAACACATGTATACTAGCATACTGCGATGCTTTAGCAAAGCTCGGTTTCCTGTTTCCTAGAACTAAAACTTACCGTTTAGTTTTTTTTTATTTACTTTGTCTCATTCCACCGCATTGTTATTATTATGCATGATTGTGTTGATCTAATTGTGTTTCGTCCTTGGTTGTTATTTTGGTTGACTCATTCCAAAGGGCTGCTTGTTGATTGTCTGCCCACGTGCAGGCCCAAAACAAATAAAAAATAGTTAACAAAAAAGATCTATGGCAAACCAAAGCCCTGTTGGGGGTCCTCTGGCTCTGGGCTGCCTCTGTGGCGTTTTGAGGCTACTGTGGTAAGGCCTTTCCCAAGAATTTTCTCTTTGGTTCTGCCCTCGTTGAACACGTGCACTGATTTCTTATCGTCCGATCATTTAAAGGTTCCCAAATTGTAGATTAGAAGAAAAAAAAACCTGTGGCATACAAAAACATAAAAATAAAATCAACCTGACCCTAACTGATGATGGGCCCATTGTCTGACGGGGGTTGACGGGAACGAAAGATGCGCTGTTCATGTTGGTACACGTGACGACCTCGTTTCGGTCACAGCAGGGTGTTTGAAATCGCGTCGCCATGAGACCGACACGTCCACAATCTGGTCTGGTGTTTATCTTATCCTATTCCATGCAGCAAGTGTGAAGGCAAGAGACGTGCATTACTTGCCAAAAGTAAATTTTCACACACATGTGTGTGCGTTGGGAGGGCAAAAGGTTTTTCCGCAGGTCCGGCAATTGCAGGACTTGGTATGGTCCGGTATTTCCGTCTAGTAGAAGACTTCAAACGAGTCAAGCGCGAAATTATCGTGAACGTAATACGAGTAATACTTGAAATCATATTTGAATATGGCGGTCGCTTTGGTTTTGTAATGATAAAATAACACACACCATCAATTGCGCTTAACACATGTGGGGTCCCTTTTTATGTGGTCCTCAGATTACAGACGACAGCACGAGCATGGTAGAATATCTTTTTAGTTTACAAATTAGTATGTGAGATAGTCCACCACATATGCGGGAGACCTACTCACACATGGTTCTTCTTGGAACGCACACTCGTACTTGTCATTGTTGGTTTAGGACATCGCCGTGTCTTGTCACTCCGTGCACGTGCAGCGCACAAAAGGGGTTGTAATTACAGTTTAACTCAATGTCTCGATCCTCCCTAAACAAATATTAAAATAAAGAAAGACAAAAAAACGGGACCACAAGGGGTCCGAGCGTATTTATGCAGATTCGATAACAACAACGACCAGCAACACGTGCATGTCCCAATGAGCTGATGATCGAGGCGTAGACAGGTCTCGGTTTGGTTTTGTGTTTGCCACTTAGGGGCGTCGCTGATCATTGGCCCTGGGTTCGGTTTCATAAACTAGCTTAGGGGCAAGACCTCCTACTTGGACGCCAGGGAGATCGTTTTGGTGCTGCTTTTTGTTTAGGGATTTATACCCTCTCTCGTACAGAAATTGTTAATGTTGCTATTTTGTTAAGATTGGAAAGAAATCTAATATTTACAGTGCCTTGCCCTGACCTGGTGCAGACATTGGCATAATCTGTGACATTTTATGTACTTAAGCTTAAGGTTAACCGACAGTAAATTAGCTATGCAAGCCTTTTCTTATCTAAAAGGCTGAACATTTATGAACAATATTGTATTAATTCAAATTGCAACGAGAAAATCTGAAGAAGCCGTTTATTTTTTTCTTTAAATTTGGTTCCTGTTTGAATATCATAATATTTGGATAAAGCGCCTTTGATTTTTTAAAGATGCATTGATATGTGCATTGTCGATAAATAGATATTTAAGTCAAATGCTGACAGTCTGTCTGTCTGTATGAACGCACAGATCTCAGAGATGGTAAGAGATAGAGGTTTGACATGTTTGGGACTTCTTATATTTGCAAGCAGATCAAGTTTATTTTCAATATTTAAAACGCACCCTGCCGCCCAGCAATTTATAAAATGTCATATCTCCCAGAGATAGATCAATTGAGCTAGGTTGGTTAGTAATTAGCATTATTTATCTATTTGCCGATAATAGGGGTCTGATGAACGAAACTTAAGCTATGACCATAAATCAGTTCCAATCAAAAGGCAGTTTGGAAATAGTATGGCAACGTTACGTTAACTATTTAGTTTAGAAGACTGCATGTTGCCGGTAAGAATGAATGTCACAGAATAGCGGAGAGATAAATGAGAGTGTGTGTGTGAGTCAGAGATGTAAGACTCAAAAATGGCGGGAGTACCGATAATCGACAGCCGTTAGTGATGTGCAAACCAGACTGTTTAACCAGATCCATTACTGAAACTGGATAAACAGGCCACATGTGGGGTTCCGCGTGTTCGATAGCTCAAGTGGTGACTTGATGTGGTCGCTTGATTGGTTGTGGCACAGGAAATTAGGATCCATACATATGTTGTTCAAATTTTTGAGCGACTTTTTTTGTAAGCTCGAACATTTAATTAATGAATAAACGTGAATATTCTTGCTGTATGTCGCCGAGTTGGTTGGACATTTGTTACCTAAATGGCTGATGTCAATGTTGTGCATCGGACATGTCTGCCTGTAGCTATGTTGTCGAGTTGACCGGACATTTGTGCGAGTATAGATCCGCAAGGGAATTAAACTGGACCAAGGGTTCGTGAGTTGTAAATAGCCAGGCTGAAGAAGCTCCTTAAAACCTGATACGACGTCTTCATGTAAGGATGTTGTATGTGTAGTTGCGAACAGGTTAAGAGTGTTGCCGTTGAGCTCCGACTTTGAACTGTGAAGCATTTGGTAGAACTGACACGATGTAGATTTAGTTAATTGAGAAAAAAATTTTATCGGTCGTTGCTGTTTCTGGGTTTGCTCATATGCGTGTATGTGTCGTTGCTGCGCGAATGCGCTGTTGCATGCATGTGTACGCTGTTTTGCGTTGTTTATATGTTTATGTTTTCGTCAACATTTCACAATTTGTAGAAGAAATTCCATAGGCAAAGTTCTGATTGGAGCGTAGACTCCTCGTCGATCGCTAGTTGTGTGCTGCAGTGTCTGCCTATAAGTGTATGCACTTCTTGATGAAACCGTCCGTTGTATTGTTGGCAACTCATTTATGTCAATTTGCTTAATGTTTTTTGCACATTACACTGTTGTTGCTGTGTTGTTGAGTTATGTTTGTATATTTTTTCTGAGCCCCACCATGCCGAGACGCCGTTTCAGCGGCACCCGTTGCATGTGTGTATTGAGAGCTACAGATTTTTGTCGCGAACTATCACCATTTAAATGATAAATTGTTCTTTCAAAAGGGGTCACCATATATGCCACGTTAAAATAATTAGTTTAAAACACGGATTAGGTTTAAGTTCGATTTATTGGAGACGGCGTGTTGCCGGTAAGAATGTGTGTGTGAGTCAGAGATGTATGACACAAAAAGGCGGGAGTATCGAGCAGCGACTGCCGTTAGTGATGACCGAATCAGACAGGTTAACCGGATCCGTGATAGGAGATGGATGAACTGGGACTGGATACGCCACAATGGTTACAGTAGTGGCGCCATCTATTGTTCTATTTTGAAAATCAAGTAGCGGCGCCATATACTGTTCAAGTTATATCCAAAAGAAAGTTCACTAAGTGTATCACAAAGTTTGGTGTAAAATTAAAATGCTATAAGGATCTTTACTATTCAGTTGAAAGTTAAGCTGTGGAATTGTTAAATTGTGGAATTTTTTAAAGATGGAAAAAAAAAAAATTACACCAGCCTGAAATTTCTCAACTAATCCGCCCTGCCCCATTACTTCTCATGTTAGTAAACACTGCTATCAGCGCCACCCATTGTGTGCGACAGAAAGGCTCAAATATCAGCACACAGAGGGAAAAAACCGAGAACATTAGACTCAAAACGAGCACAAACGTTATCAAAAAGTATGCATGAACGGGTTTTCTCACATGTAGTGCAATTTTCTCACTTCGAGAACAATTTATTGAGAACGCAAAAGCTCAAATTGAGTTGACATTGTTCCATTTTTATACCCGTTACTCGTAGAGTAAAAAGGGTATACTAAAGTCGTGCAAATGTATGTAACAGGCAGAAGGAATCTTATCCGACCATATAAAGTATATATATTCTTGATCAGCATCAACAGCCGAGTCGATATAGCCATGTCCGTCTGTCCGTCCGTCCGTCCGTCTGTATGAACACCTAGATCTCAGAGATGGTAAGAGATAGAGGTTTGACATGTATGAGACAAATGCTTCTTATACTTGCAGGCAGATCAAGTTTATTCCAAATTTTGGCCATGCCCCCTCCCGCCCCCGCAATTCGGTAAAAACGTTATATCTCCTACAGTTTTTAAGATAGACGATTTGTACCTTCTAGAGATAGTTTGTAATTAGCAAAATGTATCGATTTGCCGAAGAAATGATAAGGATCGGATGAACGGTTCTCAAGTTATAAGCAAAAAAGTACATCACCCTCCCACCCTTCAAAACGAATAAATTTGCCGACGAAATGATAAAGATCGAATGAGCGGTTCTCTGCACTCAACGTATGGAATGACGCACTTGACAATTCAGCCATTGAACATTCAAGAAGGCTACTTATGCTTTGCTGAGCAGACCAGAGAGAGAGAGAGAGCAAAAAGCGAGTTGGTTCGCTGTCTCTCTTGTATATCTCTCTGCTGAAAACCGGTGTTGTTGTTTAAAGTAAATATTATTCGTTTGAGAACAACTTTATTCATTCCAAGAACATTTAGAACATTTGTTCTTAAATATTTTGAGAACGTTCTGTTCTCATTTTAAGTTGATGGCAACTTATTTTCTGAACACGTTTTTTCCCTCTGTGCATGCAATTTTTATACTCTGTACCGAAGGTACATAGAGTATATTAAGTTTGTGCAAAAGTATATAACAGGAAGAAGGAATCATTTCCGACCCTATAAAGTATATATATTTTTGATCAGCATCAACAGCCGAGTCGATATAGCCCGTCCGTCTGTCCGTCCGTCTGTCCGTCCGTCTGTCCGTCCGTCCGTCCGTATGAACAAACAGATCTCAGAGATGGTAAGAGATAGAGGTTTGACATGTATGGGACAAATGCTTCTTATACTTGCAGGCAGATCAAGTTTATTTTCAATTTTTGCCACGCCGCCTCCCGCCCCCGCAATTCGGAAAAAACGTTATATCTCCTACAGTTTTGAAGATACACGATTCGTACCTTCTAGAGATAGTTTGTAATTAGCAAAATGTATCGATTTGCCGAAGAAATGATAAGGATCGGATGAACGGTTCTCAAGTTATAAGCAAAAAAGTACATCACCCTCCCCCCAACCCCTCCCACCCTATTACAATTAACACCGCACAATCTTAAAGAGAGAGAGAGAGAGTAAGAGTGAGAGAAAAAAGAGAGAGACTTAGAGATGAGCGCAGCACCAGCATTGCATTCAGCTTCTACTCCAGGTACAGAGTATGTTATAGTCGGGCTTGACCGACATTCTCACTTGTTATACTCTGTACCGAAGGTACATAGAGTATATTAAGTTTGTGCAAAAGTATGTAACAGGGAGAAGGAATCATTTCCGACTCTATAAAGTATATATATTCTTGATCAGCATCAACAGCCGAGTCGATATAGCCATGTCCGTCTGTCCGTCTGTCCGTCTGTCCGTCCGTCTGTCCGTCCGTCTGTCCGTCCGTCTGTCCGTCCGTCTGTCCGTCCGTCCGTATGAACAAACAGATCTCGGAGATGGTAAGAGATAGAGGTTTGACATGTGTGGGACAAATGTTTCTTATAGCTGCAGGCAGATCAAGTTTATTTTCAATTTTTGCCACGCCCCCTCCCGCCCCCGCAATTCGGAAAAAACGTTATATCTCCTACAGTTTTGAAGATAGACGTTTCGTACCTTCTAGAGATAGTTAGTAATTAGCAAAATGTATCGATTTGCCGAAGAAATGATAAAGATCGGATCAGCGGTTCTCAAGTTATGAGCAAAAAAGTACTTCGCCCTTGCCCCACACCCTCCCACCCATTCACAACTAACACCACACAATCTTAGAGAGAGAGAAAGAGAGAGAGGTGAGAAAAAAAGAGAGAGACTTTGAGATGAGCCGCACCGATTGATTCGCTTCTACTACAGGTACAGAGTATGTTATAGTCGGGCTTGACCGACTTTCTCACTTGTTTTAAATATCTTTTTAATTGTTAAACTATTGCAGTAACAGTATCACATACTCCCAATTTTAAATCGCAATTTAGCAATTCGCTGTTATCAATGCGTATACGAAAGAAGTAAGCTTCATGGTTCATCAGTCAACAGACCCGAATCCTGACGAACTTGTAAAATGGTATGTATGGGACCTAGCTGTTGGGCCAGCGGACGGGCCGCAGGTGGTAGATAGCAAACGGCCTTCTTATGGAGGTTAACTGCGAGTAAGTGGGCTTACCCCACAAATAAGCTGTCCCGGACAGCAAACGACGAAGTGTTTGTGCTTATCCAGTCTCAAACGTTGTAAGTAGCCTTGCCTCTGGTGAGCCTCGGCTGGTGGAAAACCATCTGAAAGCCCCAAGAAAAGGTTCTTCAAGCATGAAAAATGTAAGGAATTTGGAAACGAAGAGGGACCATCTTCTCTTCATAAGCCAAGTGTTTGAACAAGGTAAAAACTTTGAGTATTGATTCGTATTAAAAAATTGTTGGCATTGTAAGACTGGGTAGTAACTAATTGAATGTAAAATAGTATAAAATTAATTTAATTGAGATAAATAAGCTTGTAGAAATATTTTTATTAGAAATCAGAATCAGCAACCAATTACGAATTCGAATTTCTTGGTCGAAAATAGCAACAGGCCGAGAATTTCCGATGAATCCTTGATGATTTACCTAAGGCTGAAATAATTTGAAAGGAAATAGGCAACGGTTCAATGTTTTTTCTTTAGATTTAAGTGTTTAGTTTTTATTACTATTAAAGCTGAATTGGTTGTTCTTATTTGCTAATTATGTTAGTTTAATCTAATAAAGCTGGAGATTTCTTGAGTGCCTTAAATGCTAAGTAAAGCTCGTATCACAGTTTACATCGAGTCAATTGGAAGACATGATTCGTTGTTGTTGTAGTAGATGTTGTTGTTAATGTTGTTGTTTACCAGGGACGCCACATGGTATTGTCGCTAGGCTTTGGGCTGGCCGCAGACTCAGTTTCCTCCGTATCACTGTGATAGCCTGAGGAAGCAGGGCTCAAAGGACGCAGAGAGGTTTCCAATTGGCTTTGCTGCTGCTGCTGCTGTTGTTGATCCGGCTGCAACATGCGCTGGAACTCAATGCCCAGATGTGTCATCACCGTTTTGCCCACATCAACGCTCATGGCTGGAGTGCAGGCCATTACACGTGAGATTTCGCTGACGGCATTCATGTAGCCATTCTTGAAACTGTCCATGGGTAAAGGTGAGACTGGCGCCTGTTGCTTGATGACCTGTTTGCGCATGAAAACAAGTGAAGCCTCCAGCATTTCAGCTTTGTCCAGACGCAGAATGGCGTCATCGCCCTGGAACTCGGCCACAAGTGTCTTCAGTGTGTCCAGGCACTTGTTCATGCGTGCCCGTCGCTGACGTTCCAGCAGAGGTTTCTTCACCTTCAAATAGTGTTGAGTCTTGGAGACGAAAGTGGTTTCAGTTTGGGGTGCCATTTCGAGATCGAGAATGCGAGTGTGATGTGCACGGCTTGCAGGATGCTGTGTGAATGATGCTCTCTGTGAGTGCAGCTGAGCCTTTTATAGGGTCCTGAATACGCAGGACCTGCTGCAGGTAGAAAAAAAGAAATCTTATTTCTGTTTGTGCGCGTGGGAAAGGAAATCGTTGTGCCTGAAGCCAATTGTCTAGGATTTGTGGGTATTGTAACAGCAATTAAACCGTAAAATGCTGACCAAGTTAAAAGGAGAATAGAAATGAGAGACAAGGAGAACCTTAGAATTAACTTCATAGAAACTTAAAATGAAGTTAGAGAAAACAATTGGAAATCCTTCTTATCACCCAAGCGAAGCCTTTAGTTTCTCCACGATTAGCCCCCCTCTTTAATTTTCTGCTAACCCCAATCCAGAAAGTGGCACCCGCAGTTTGCTCATCAACTCGTCACTTGGGTTTTTGTTTTTGTTTTTCTGTCCGTCTGCTCGATTTTCATATCGTGAGAACCGCTCGAGACGCGTCGTGTGTTTCCCACGCGATGTGCACACCTGCCATTTAAGACGCTTATATGGTTACGATTACAAACACACACAGAAGCGGAGCATGAGGGCCTCGACGACTGTCGGCACACATTTATTGCGCCGGCGCGACGCGCATTATCAGCAAAAGTCGTGTGGCTGACTGACGACTTGACTAAAGTGACTGACGACTCCGAGACTCTGGCGATTGGATTGCTTTACTTTAGTTTTTCGCTCTTGTCGTCATTGTCGATTGTTTAATTTAAATCGTTGCTCGTCGAGACGGCTGCTACTTGGCTTCAGCTTAATGATTCTGCGGAATCGCAGTACGCAATAGTTATTTGTACTTTACGACATGAGCTAATTGAACGCACCCGAAGCAGAAGAGGAAGTTTACGAGCCGACGACTGGCATTGATTGGCCCCTAAAAACTGAAGGTGAAAGACATCAAGTTGGCCCATTCATTGGGATGGGATTTCTATACATCAACACCGTTGACAGTGGATCACATCAATAAGCAATCTGCTATAAGATTTATATGAATGGGTACTTGGGGGCACTTCAACTGGTTAATGGTCTTATCGCTCAGAGGGCCAAAGGAGTGCATGGGGCTGGTCGATAGATGACAGATTCGATTGATGGGGAAAGTGTGATTAGGTGATGTTTTGCGTGCGATCAGTTAAACTATTTTGATTGAAATTTGGACTAAGGCAGACTTGATTGTTTGAGTTTTTATCATAAAAATTATATGAAAATTTTTAAAGAGGATAATTGCATCGCCCTTTTGGGCTCTTCAATGAGAAACTGACTGTATTTCTTATCAGTAACTTTATTATATCAGTATCATAAATAAATTCCCCCTATTGCGATTGTGTGTCAAGCAGCACAATACAAAAAGACAAAATGACAGCAAAGCAATAGGCAAACGCCTGCTATCAGAGTTGAGAAGAAGAAGATTGATGTGATAGTATATTAAAAAACAATCCCATACTCTGCTTCAGATGTACCAGTTCGTGTTCAAAGCTGAGCTAAAATTTTATGAAGAAAAAACAATTGCCTACTTTTTGGAGCAAACTTTTGAGTGTAGCACAATTGTATACAATTTTAACATTTCTCAGCCATCATCCTAATATCTACTCGGCTGTTGATGCTTATCGAAAATATATCAATTTTATTGGGTCGATAATGATTCCTACTCCCTGTTACATACTTTGCACAAAGTGGGCCCCTGTTCTACAGGTAGTCCTTTGCGGTGACAATCATAACTTCTTAACAGTTCACTCGAAATCATTCAAATAAAAATCCTGTATTTTAAACATGTTTAAATCATATCACCTCAGACAATTTAGTTCCGAATTTTCAGAAAACACCACAGTGTAATGTAAAAAAAGTTAAGCAAAAATCTATCGAGCAGTCACTAGTTGAATATGTTTTCAAAAAAGCTGTGTAAATTCTATTTAAATCCACCGTTTTTTAATGACAGTTGTCACCGACATTAATACAGAGTTATGAGAAAAACGGGTTTAACTTCTTAACAGCATTGTAAATTCACCTGATGCCTTGTAATTTTCTGTGTTTACTGAGATGAAAAATTCAATCTAAAATCTAAATTTAAAATCTCTTTTTCGAGAATCTTGCAATCTCTTAAAAACAAGATACTGTGTGCAATCACCCGAAGTACTCAGTTCCAGTCAGTTCATATCTCTGCCGTTTAGACTCTTTAAAAATGCGAAAACCGGAAAATACAACGAAAAAAAATAGAGGCCAGCTAACTTCGGCTCGACCGAAGTTTATATACCCTTGGAGCTTGATTTATGCCTATAGTGGTGCGATTTCGACAAGGTTTAATGAAATTATGTGAAATCATTAAAAACTTATAAATACGAGCGTTGGGAGCGATAACATTAAAAACAAAAAAGTTTTTCCCACTAAGACTTTTTTTCAGACCTAACTTTTGTATGGCAGCTATACTATATAGTTGTCCGATTTTGACATGGCTTGGTGAAATTATGTGAAATCATTAAAAACTTATAAATACGAGCGTTGGGAGCGATAGCACTGAAAAAAAAATAGAGGCCAGCTAACTTCGGCTCGACCGAAGTTTATATACCCTTGGAGCTTGATATATGCCTGACAGTTTGTATGGCAGCTATACTATATAGTTGTCCGATTTTGACAAGGCTTGGTGAAATTATGTGAAATCATTAAAAACTTATAAATACGAGCGTTGGGAGCGATAGCATTGAAAACAAAAAAGTTTTTCTCACTAAAACTAGTTTTTCAACCGATAGTTCCTATGGGAGCTATATGCTATAGTCATCCGATCCGGCCGGTTCCGACAAATGTGCAGCGTATTTGTACCAAAAGACTTTGTGAAAAGTTTGGTTAAGATAGCTTTAAAACTGACGGAGGAGATAGCATAGAAACAGACGGACAGACGGACAGACGGACGGACAGACGGACGGACAGACGGACGGACGGACAGACGGACATGGCTATATCAACTCAGCTCGTCATGCTGATCAAGAATATATATACTTTATGTGGTCGGAGATGCTTCCTTCTATGCGTTACAAACATCCGGACAATTTCAATATACCCTCACCAAGGGTATAAAAAAAGTTTTTCTCACTAAGACTTTTTTTCAGACCTAACTTTTGTATGGCAGCTATACTATATAGTTGTCCGATTCTGACATGGATTGGTGAAATTTTGTGAAATCATTAAAAACTTATAAATACGAGCGTTGGGAGCGATAGCATTGAAAACAAAAAAGTTTTTCTCACTAAAACTAGTTTTTCAACCGATCGTTCCTATGGGAGCTATATGCTATAGTCATCCGATCCGGCCGGTTCCGACAAATGTGCAGCGTATTTGTACCAAAAGACTTCGTGCAAAGTTTGGTTAAGATAGCTTTAAAACTGACGGAGGAGATAGCATAGAAACAGACGGACAGACGGACGGACGGACAGACGGACGGACAGACGGACATGGCTATATCAATTCAGCTCGTCATGCTGATCAAGAATATATATACTTTATGTGGTCGGAGATGCTTCCTTCTGTGCGTTACAAACATCCGGACAATTTTAATATACCCTCTCCAAGGGTATAAAGATATACAAAAATTTTGGTTTGTAAGACAAATTAAGTTGTTTTCCCGTTTCCCAGACATACATACACTGCCATGCACTTAAATAGTGACAAGCATTTTAAATCGAATATACAACTATTTGACTGAAACAATCAAATGAAATCAATAGACAAATATTTTTATAAGACCCTTAAATAATGATGGGACCTTTGTAAGCATCACCCCATACCCAGTTTATCAAATGAAGCCTCAGTTCGCGTTTTATGCAACACACAACAACAGCAATTTTAACTTGGTTTTTACGGGGTCATTGGGAACGAAATACAACATTTTCACTTCAATCGTACAATTGTCTGAGAAACCTCCAGAAGGAGTTAAACCTTAATTCTTGTATATCTTCAAAAGCGCACGGTAGATTTTCATTAAAATTGTTTTTTATGATGATAAATCGGGCTTTTCCATTTTCCTAAGAGATGGTACTCGACAGCCAAAAAATCACGATATGAAGTATCAATTTTATATTCAGACAACCAGACATAAAAATAAACCAAACTGTGTTTTCAGATTCACCAAGGAAGCTTTGGATCGCTGATTACACTAGTTTACAGCCAAAAAGACCCATTTCTACTGAACATTTTTTTTAGTGTAGTTTGGAATGGTGATCTCAAAAATCAATTTCAAAAATTTTTTTCATGGCTCCGTTTTTGAAATATAATTTTTTTATTTTTTGGTAGGGGCACTTACATTTTAAGCCATATCTCACTTTATAATTGTCAGATAGAGTCAAGCAAGATAAGAATCGAAAGGTTATTTCGCTGCCGGTAATCGAGTAAAACATTGTTTTTAAATCGGTTCATTAGTTTGACTACAATATCCAAAAATATTTCGAAAAAATGGTTTTTTGCTCGAAAATTAATTTTTCCGCGCGTGAAAAAAATATAAAAAAATCCAAAAAAAACTATTTTTATGTTTTCTACATAAGAACCGCACTTCTACGAAGAAAAACAGATATCGATGATCAAAATCTGTGAACAAACACAGGAGCTGTAAGCAATTTAGTGCAAAAAAATGTGATATTTTCCTGAATATTTTAAAATAAATTTTCGTTTGCTTCGACTTTTGTTCCGTTTTTAATTTTTATTTTTGTTCTGGCTTTTCGTTCACTTCATAATTTGACCAAAAAACGAAGAAAAGTACAATGTTAATTTTTGGAAACACACAATATACTTAAATTTGACTGTTAGTTCCTCTACTCAATTTGACCCATCTATGGTACGTGCTACACGATTTTCCTCACAAATACCGTATTTTCTTCGTAAAAGTGCGATTCTTAAGTAGAAAAAATAAAAATAATTTTTTTTTGTATTTTTTTATATTTTCTCTAGTCGTTTAAAAATGAAATTTCTTGGATTTTCGAGCAAAAATCGATTTTTTTGAAATATTCTTGGTTGTTGAATTCAAACTACTGAACCGATTTAAAAACAATGCTCCATGCAACTATTGGCAGCTCCATTACCTTTCGATTTATTTCTTACTTGACTCTATCTGACAATTATGAACTGAGATATGGCTTAAAATGTAAGAGTACCTACCAAAAAAATTTAAAAAATTAATATTTCAAAAACGAAGCCATGAAAAAATTTTTGAAACCGATTTTTTTAGATCACCATTCCAAATATACTAAGAAAAAATTTCAGCTGAAATGGGTCATTTTTTTTTTATTTTTGTAAACTAGTGTTATGGGAAATTTTGTACTAGCGATTGCCTTTGAACAACATTAACTATTTGGGTATCACTGGCTTCCTCAAAATTATGGAATTAATCTTATGAATACAACTCGTCATTGCTTTACACAAAAAGTCAAATTTCAATTAAAATAGCCTTCTTTGAAGAAACCGCGATACGCTAAGATGCCTTGAATTGAGTATTGAAATTACATGATACATTTTCCTGCTGGTAATGAAGCACTTTACTCATCAAATTTATAACATAATTTTTAAAGAAGCTCGTGATACCCAAATGGTCAATCAAACAAAATTGCCTATAAACCGCGATCCAAGTCTTCATTGGCAAAACAGAAAACGTATTTCTTCCTATATTTAGGTTGGCCTATATAAACTGAATTTTGGGTGAACCTAATAATGGTACTCTATATCGCGGTATTTTAGCTGTCGAGTACCATTTCTTAGGGACATGCAATAGCCCATTATATACCATCATAAAAACGATTTTAAATAGAATCTACCGTGTGCTTTGAAAGATATGGAAGAATGAAGGTTTAACGTCTTCTGGAGGTACCTGAACCGATTGCACAATTAAAGTGAATTTAATATATTGCGTTCCCAATGACCCTGTCCACATTTGCTGAATTTTGCAGAATTTTATCTTAAACCACTAAAAACCAAGTTAAAATTTGTCTCGTTGTGTTTTGCAAGATCAAAAGTACCCATAAAACGCGAACAGAGGCTTCATTTGAAAAACTGGGTATCAGGTGATGGTTACACAGGTCCTTTTTATCACAAATGTGCAGCGTATTTGTACCAAAAGACTTCGTGCAAAGTTTGGTTAAGATAGCTTTAATATTTTTCAATTAAGAAATCCTTTTTATACCCTTGCAAAGGGTATTATAATTTGCCCAGAAGTTTGCAACGCATGGAAATATTCATTTCCGACCCCATAAAGTATATATATTCTTGATCAGGGCGACGAGCTGAGTCGATTGAGCTTTGTCCGTCCGTCTGTCTGTCTGTCTGTCCGTCTGTCTGTCTGTCTGTTTCTACGCAAATTAGTCTCTCAGTTTTGAAGCTATCGAGCTGAAACTTTGCACAGAGTCTTTTTTACCGCACACTGATAATTATTATTATTATAATATGTCGGAACCGACCGGATCGGATGACTATATCTTATAGCTGCCATAGGAACTATCGGTCGAAAAGTGGGTTTTTGTCATAGCTGTTAAATTACGATTACGATTAGTAATCAATTACATTACTTTTTAAAAATAATTGTAATATTATATAATCTTCTTGGTTAAAAATATTTGATTACTAATTGATTACTTTCAGAAATAATCAAAAATAATCGGGATTATTTAGGATTATCAAAAAATAATCAAAAATAATCAAAAAATAATTCGACTACTTTACAAGATTATTTTTGATTATTTTCAAAGAAAAGGCATAGCCAGATTTATGATTTCATATAGCACTTTTAGCTGCCTACTAATACTTGTCGTTAATGGCGTAGAGGTTAATGCCTATGACTGAAAGGCAGTAAGTTCTAGGTTCAAGTCCCAGTTTGGGTCATGGATTTTTTTTCTTTTAATCTAGAATTTTAAAGCAATTGCATTACTGACTGAGGTAGCTACTAACTAGGGGTGCCAGTGTTTAGCTCAGTGGAAGTCGTGGGTTGAATCTCGCCTCGAACGATCTAACAAAAAAGGTTGTTCTTTTGGTAGGAAATAGCTTTTACACATCCGGTTCCCTTTACGAGCTACTGGCGCCAGCTGTGAAGTAACAAGCCATGAAATATCTTCTCAAACTTTTCCGTTCGGATTTGGAGTTAAACTGTAGGTCTGTTTGTCTTGTGCAACAAATTATAAGAGCACACACGCCCAGAGATTGAGAGAAGCTTGACTTGGCCCTTTTGGGCTGTAGAGCCAATTTTACATTTTTACTGACTAGCTTAAGCTCGAGACCGGAACTTCAGGTGCCGCTGAACCGAAGAGTCATTTCAAACGAGATGTTGATAGTCCTGGAGGGAGTCATAATGCAGGCCATAACACGATGAAATGAAAAGGAGAAACAATTAATTTTTACCTTGCTGTACTTAATAGCATAAACTGGTACTCGGGAGCTAATGCAATTGTTTTAAAATTCTAGATTACAAAAAAAAAAAATTAAAAAAAAACAAAAAAAAATATGTCACAAGCTGGGACTTGAACCTAGGACTTACTGCCTTTCAGTCATAGGCCTTAACCTCTTCGCCATTACCGACAAGTATTAGTAGGCAGCTAAAAGTGCTTTATGAAAAGTACAAATCTGGCTATGTCTTTTTTTTGAAAATAATCAAAAATAATCTTGTAAAGTAGTCGAATTATTTTTTGATTATTTTTGATTATTTTTTGATAATCCTAAATAATCCCGATTATTTTTGATTATTTCTGAAAGTAATCAATTAGTAATCGTGTAAAACTGAAAATAGTCGTATTGTAATCATTATTTTGCCTACCAAAAAAAAAATAATCAAATATGTAATCATTACGATTAGTAATCATTACTTAACAGCTATGGTTTTTGTGAGAAAACTTTTCTGTTTTTAATGTATACGGCTTCCGCTTCGACAATTACTAGTTTTATACGCTTTTACACAGATTTGGAAGTTTTGGTCAAAATCGGATGACTATATCTTATAGCTGCCATAGGAACTTTTGGTCGAAAAGTGGGTTTTATTTAGAAAAATTTGTTTGTTTTAATGCTGACGTTCGTAAACTCTGATGTATTAAAACATTTGCAAGGGTATTAAAACTTCGGCAAAGACGAAGTTAGCTTGGCCTTCTCGTTTTTATTTAAGAAAAACATTTTTTAAAATCTTTTTTGTTTGTTTATTAGTGCTTTTACTTCTAGCTCCAAGAAAAAAAAACAGATTGCGAATTTTTCGTTTTCTTTGGAAGATCGTCTCGCTAAATTGGTAATTTCGCGTCGTCGAGTCGTTATTAGTTTATTTTGTAGTTTTTTTGTATTCATAATATTTTTATACTCTGTACCAAAGGTACATAGAGTATAATAAGTTTGTGCAAAAGTATGTAACAGGGAGAAGGAATCATTTCCGGCTATATAAAGTATACATATTCTTGATCAGCATCAACAGCCGAGTCGATATAGCCATGTCCGTCCGTCCGTCCGTCCGTATGAACAAACAGATCTCAGAGATGGTAAGAGATAGAGGTTTGACATGTATGGGACAAATGCTTCTTATACTTGCTGCAGATCAAGTTTATTTTCAATTTTTGCCACGCCTCCGCAATTTGGAAAAAACGTTATATCTCGGACAGTTTTGAAGATTGACGACTTGTAACTTCTAGAGATAGTTAGTAATTAGCAAAATGTATCGATTTGCCGAAGAAATGATAAGGATCGGTTGAGCGGTTCTCAAGTTATGAGCAAATAAGTAAACATTATTTTTCAGAATTTACTTAACATTCTGTTAAATACCATTCCAGTTATGATGTTTAGTCCCTTAATGGCTGTCTTTAAAAATAAATTGTTATGATGTTCATTTAGCTGTCCGATAAGTGGACAATTGTTGCTCTTTATTATCATTTAAATGGTACGTAAACCATTTAAAAATGTGGAATGCGACAAAAGTCAACATTTCCAAGGTAAGATTATTATGGAGATATCATAGCAAAGACTTTCTTTCATGAACGGCAACTTGGGAAAATGTGTTAAGTAATTTATTATTAACATATTGCGCAGAAGTTGAATAAGTTGCCCAACCAACACCAACCATAGTTTTCCAAGGAACTAAACCTTACTTGATGTGTTTACAATATGTCAATGCTAAAAATCTGTGCCTGTAAATGTTTTTTGTTTTTTTTTTGCTGTTGAAATCAACAACTCTGAAACTATTAACTAAATGTACTCTAGGTCTAAATTCTTGGAGTATTCTTTAAGGAATTGTTAAAACTCTGATTAAATGCTTTACCAATCTATTTGGTATGATTATATGATATTGAAAAGCCCTTGTACTTGTAATTAAACTGCCAGCCCCTGGCTCCACCCACTCGTCTCTTATCCACTTGCATTGAACAAGCACTCAAATTATAATCCAACATAAATTCAATTAAAAGTCCATCAAAGCCACACACCACAAAATGGTGCACCTTACATGAAACTACGTACACGTGACCGCCCAACGCCCTGGAAGGAGCAACAGTGCGCTGCACTTGTGCATGTCTCGTGCCGACACGCGTCCAAAGCTTCTGCTTTCACAACAACTCACTGGGCCTGGGTCATCCAGTGTACATCAATCAGGTGAAGGCAGCATTTGATAATTGAACGCGTGAACAGAGACGAGCGTGGCAATTAAGCAAAGTTAAAGTGACTTTCGCTTCGAAGCAAGTGCAACGGCAACAGCATCCAGAAACCACCACCAACTCAAAGGAACAGAAATGTGAGGGGCTGTGGCCTAAATTGCAAACAGCTGCCACTCGTACCGTGGGATACTTTTTTTCCCTCTCTAGGCTGAAACTGAAAACGAGATACGCGAGATACTTGTGTACAAGGAAGGGACGGCCAGCAGGCCAACCTTAACCATGGGAACCACAACTGCTCAACGCTCTCAATATTTATTTTGTGCGTTCGTTATATTGAAATAAATAAAAAATGGAAACGGCAGGGGGAAGGGGATGGGAAGGGACACAACAGATTATTCCTGCACGTGTTGAGCTTGCTTTCGGGATCTGCCTGAAAGCGTGGCAGGCGAACGTTACCAAGTTTTGATGAGGAGGACATGTGCTAAACATGTGGCACTTGTTGTGGGTTAAGGGGGTGGCTTCTGGGTGGTTGGGAGTATAAAACCGCCGCACTTGCTCACCACATCAGACAGTAGCAAATTTGGCTTCAAAGTGAACAGAACGAAAGAAAAATGTCGAAAGTGAAAAATTTATTCAACAAAATGCTGCAACGATTTGGCAAAAGTCAGCCGCTTACAAACAACAATAACTACAACTATGACAGTCTGGAGATTGCCCAGAATCAGGCCAATGAGCGCATGTTAATGGAATTGGAATTGGATGATCAACTGGTGTTCTGCTTAGAAACCGCAGCCGGCAGTTTTTATTGGCATTCCCACTAGCCGCCACAACAACAGCACTAAAAACCGGTAGTTAGAAGTGCATGAATGGCCAAAACATTTCATTCAATGAATGAACGAACGAATCCATGAATGAGTGAGTGAGTGAAGCTGTCTCCGACATCGTGCGAAACAAGTTGCGTGCCAGTACAAGTCGCCAGACCCCAACCAACATGCTGACAACATCATCATCATCATCAATGAAGCCTAAAGGCTGATTTAATAACTAATATTATAAAAAATAATACTTTTGTGATATAAAACAAGACAAAGCTAAGCCTATGTGTAGCCTAAATGTTGTTAATTTTTAAGCAAATAAAAATCTTTGAAATAATTCGAAACTGCTGTTGGCATTTCAACTTGAGATGGAAGGGGGAAACCCTGATTGGATGGGATTACATTACATATGTGTACCTGCTCCTGAGGCCTAATGAACCACTCGGCCCCATCTTAAGCTGCTTACACTTTTACACAAAATTTAATAATTTTGTAAAATAGTTATGCTATAATTAGATCAATTGTTGTGATAATTAAACAAACAATTAAAATTTAATTCATTAGTAGCTTGTTTATGACTAAAAGGCAGTGTAAACTACAATACAATACATACTTAAATAGCGGGCTTTGATGGCTCGAGGTCATATTAGTTACCCTGCAGTTCTCCAACTGAATACTGAATTCATCAGTGCGGGGAGTGCTCCTCGGCCTGCTTCAATACCCTTTTTCGAAGCTCTTCAGTCGAGTTAAACTTTCGCCCGCCCTCATAAACACGATGTGCAAGGTTACCCCACATGTTTTCAATTGGATTCATTTCATGTAGAAAAGTTAAATGCTTCGTGGGCAAAGGCAAAGTCTACGCGACATAAAACAATCATCAGATTATTTCCAATTAACTTTTACCTTTTTCTTGCAGCAATCTAAATTCTAAAATCTATATTGAATCTGAAATCCTTCATCATGCGCGTGTGGAAATTTTAAACGGAAAATGTAGCTCAAAATCAGTACTAAATTCGTACATTTTAATGTAAAAACACGTGCATGTAGGTTTTCTAAAATAACGTAAAAATTAACAAATGCAGAATATACATGTGGGAAATCTACCTAAATTAGGAAAGCGATGAATTTAAACTTGGGAATTACCAGCAAGCAAATATAGGTTTATGCTTTTAGACCAGTGGTGCCCAAATGTCAATTGGCCCTATCCCGTGTGATAGGGAGTCATAATTCTGCCAGCGTCGCAGCCGACACACGGATAGAGAGAGAATACGTGTGCTTTATAAATGGCACGCACACACACTTGTGTGTTTGTTTGTAGCCTATATTTGCGATAATGACGTTTACTTCGTGTTTCGCTGCTACACACACAATCACAAATCTTGATAGTGTGTGTTTGGGCACCACTGTTTTAGACAGATTCTAGAAGGGACTTTCAACCCATTACTTTTTATAGCTGTTACACATGCTGCGTTTACTTTTCTCATTTCTACAAGCGGAATGCAGAAAAGCTACATGCCACGTTTTCAAATCAGAATAGAAAAGACGGCACGTAGAAATGCTTAAAAAAACAAGTGAGAAAGTCGGTCAAGCCCGACTATAACATACTCTGTACCTGAAGTAGAAACTGAATGCAGTGCCGGTGCTGCGCTCCTCTCTAAGTCTCTCTCTCTCTTTCTCTAAGATTGTGCGGTGTTGGTTGTGAAAGTGTGGGAGGGTGTGGGGCGGGGGGTGAATTACTTATTACCTTATAACTTGAGAACCACTCATCCGATTCTTATCATTTCTTCGGCAAATCGATATATTTTGCTAGTTACTAAGTATCTCTGAAAGGAATGAATCGTTTATCTTCAAAATTTTAGGAGATATACAGTGATTCAGGTTTTTCCTTATTCAGAAAGCATTGAAGTTCAGTAGCATAAATAAAAAAATGAAAAAAATTATTTGAACCGAACCCTTCAGAAAAATAACTATTAACAAAATTCCCCAAAAAAAAACAAAACGAAATGTGATTCGACTACAACTAGCAGTCGGCGCTTAACAGATCCACTGGTTGTTAAAAAATCTGAATTAAATTCTGCTTTTAAAACAATTATCTGATAAAGGGCTGTGTAGAACTTAACAAGCTTAGTCCATCCTTAATATTTGACAATTTCCTGTACGATTTCGCAATTGAATGAAACTGCTTGCAAGCTCGCACTTCTCAATGAACTTTTTGTAGCTTTTGCTGCGCATGCTTGGCAGCCCTTTACGAAATTTCTCATTTTTTTGCGTGTGTCTGTCGCGAGTTCGGCGTGCCAAGCATGCGCACATATTCAATTATACAGAGCGCACCGCAACAACAGCAACAACAACAACAACAGCAGCAGAAGCTGCTCCGCATTGACAATAAGCCAACCCCCGTTGCGTGCCCAAATGAGCCCCTATAGAGCCCAAGCGCGCTGGCCATGTGCAGCACAAAAAATTTTCTCACACTCAACACAAAAATTGTAACGGCTTGCTGTTCAGCACACTCTCAGCACGCAATGGCTCCCTCGTCCAACCATTTGCTCACTCTCCCTCTGCCTCTATCTGTGTCTTGCTCGCACTTCCCGCCTGGTTTCAAACTGGCCACGTATATTGTTTATATAGTTAACGAATGCGATACATTTAATCTTTAGTGTGTGTCAATTTGCCGTACAGTCATTTAGTTTGCATGTCCCTCGATCCCTTGACGGTCCCACGATGACATCCCGACGTGCCCAGGCATGCCACTTAGCAGGGCCCAAGTGTTCAACAGAAGCTACAATTCAGCATTCATAATTGACAACAACTCTGCCTGGTAGACAGAGGGGGAGAGAGGATCCTATGGGTCCAAGAAGAAAAAAAAATAATATAAAATAAAGGGCAGGTGGTAGGTTTTTTTTTCTTCTGTTTACCACCATTCTCCATGACTCGGCTACGGGACTCGGTCAGATTTACAGTGGTGCAAGTGAATAGTATATAGGGGTTGAATATTGAGTTGGGTAAAGAATTGTAAATCAGATTAAGCAACCATAATATTAATTTTCAGAAAAACTGCATTTGGCTCTAGAAGTAGTAGTAGTCAACCTGCAGTTCTATGTCTCGGTACTAAATTTGTCAGTGCTGATTCAGACCTGAAAAGTAGAAATGGCTTCAATTCATGACTGATTTCAATTCCATGAGTTTAGTACTGAAATCATGCTAGGAAAGAGATAAGGCCATGACGTAGTAGGCCCTGTCTGTGTTGAATTCATTCCAAATCAGGGCTGATTCAGCTTTGATTCAGTACTTAGTCGTATTGAAGGGCAACGCTGCAAATCTGTATAGCTTTAAGCAAGGTTAGGTCAGAAAGTTTAAGACCTAAGATTTTGTTTCGCATCTGGGCTTATAGATTTTTAAATAGTTGACCGGTTTTGACTCCACTTTCGGTCAAAATTTAAACAATATTTTTATTTGTAGAACGAGTCCAGATTACCATGCGAAGTAAATCGTCAAGTCAAATAAACCACTTTCCTTATTGTTATTATTCATAAATGATATTTTATAATACATAAATTTAAGATATTTGCTCTCCCCTGTTCCAACTTGACTTATATATAATTTCCTATTTGAAATTGCAATATGGATTGGACTTTTAAAACCCATTTTTATTTGTCATTTTAAACGATTGTCTACAACTTTTGTCCATCTTTCTGGCATTTTTCGTATATCATCTCGAAAAAACAATGCGTCTTTTGATGTAATACACGAAAAAAATCCAATTTTTGAGAAGGTTCTGGTTCTCAAGGGCATGCGTAATCGACGAATGCAAATAGTAATATGTAGCTAACCAGCTGCGCAACATTTGGCCGAGCATTGTCTTCTTGCAATATTACATTTTCATGCCCTCTGGATGTTTTTGCTCCGCATCAATTGAGTTTGGTTTAACCCGGTTGTAGCAGCTCATAGTACACCACGCCCAATGAGTTTTTCCAAATACATAGCATGATCTTGCTACCGTTGATTTTGGGGTATGGCCGGGCGGCACGTTTGGTATGTTGCGCTTGGGGTTATACTTCCCATCGTCGTATTCCCCATACTTATGCTCGTACATATGTTGAAATTCTTTTCTATCTTTTGCCGGTGGCTTTTTATCTATTATTTTTGGCGCTTTATGAAAAACTTAAATTAAAAATATTAATTGACCCAGACTTTCGCTGGCAGCTGTTTTAATAGTTTGTCTTTGTATAAAAAGCGAAATAGTCTTATCGGTGTGATAGTGCGAAGTCTATTGAAGTCTATATCAAAACGTTTATTTGAAACTTCGGTTGACGTGCTCGAACCAAATCTCATCAATTTTTGTCCGACTGGTTTAATTCGTACCTTAGTTCGCTACATATTATTGTTCCTGATAATTTTTCTTAAGCTTAAACTTCAATTTAAGCTGTAAAGATTTATGTCGAGTAATTGATTGACTCCTTCGTTGATCGGACAAAATAATAATTAAGCTAGAAATGCCAGCCTTAAACGGTTAAACATTGATAAGAACTTCAAAACTTTAAATCATTGTATTCCGTCGTTCTTCTGTAAATGTTATAAAAGGTCATAATGTTACTCGCCTGAAGAACTTTGTCGCACAATATCGAGCAGATGTTATATAATCTCTATAAAGCATGTCAGATATTTAAATGTATATATCGTAGCGAATTTTGTGTCCACTTGGGACTCGACATCTAGGTCAACCGAGCAGTTACTGATGTTTAGGTTGGTGGACAGCAGGAGACACGCAGCCAAGCTTATGCAAAAGGGAAGAATAAACCTGTTCAATCCTTTTATTCGGTGGCCGTACAATTGGACAATTATCTTAAACACGTGTCTCCATTGAGCTGGTTCAGTGAGTTAGATCGTAGCTTCATTATAATATTATAACTTATAATGAACCGAACCGAAATTCACTGACGTTTGGTTCGGTTTAAGGTTAACTGTAAGAAAAGCGTTGGATTTCCGTTCTCGAACCGGTTCGATTCAGTCTCGGCTTGCAGCCCTGAAACTAATATATATACTTTTTCTAAGTAATACCCAAAGATTTATAGATATTATAGATGATGCATGTGAAACAAAAAACTACTGTTTTTGGAAGCTGACATTGGATCCCAATTTTTGATTCTCGCTGCCTTTACGAGGATACATATATTGAAATTAAGCTATACGTTTTCTATAAGCTATACGACTGAGAGCAAAAATTTGTAGATATTATAGATGTCACATGTGACGCCAAAAACTAATTGTCATTGGATCCCAAAAAAAAAAGTTTGTATGAGATCCGGTATCTATATATGTAGTGTCTTTGGTAATACCTCAATATTCTCAGTCGGCCCTGGTTCGATGATTCAAGGTTGCAATCTGCTATATCGAACTGATATGGTTGTTCTCGATTTCCTGGGACTTGATCATGCCAGTGCCTTGTAGTTCGTGTAATGTTCACAATATTTGACGTCTTTGTTATAAGTCCTCGTAAGTCCTTTCTTCCTTCTTTCCTTCAAAAATCTTTTAGTACACCATTAACTGACTTCTCGTCTGCAAACTAAAATCCCATTCCCACGCTCAACAGGCTTAACCTGACCCATAGAACACCTTAAGCCACATTCCCTCAACTCACACCTATTTACCTAGAAATCCCCTAAACACCGCATCAGGAGAAAATTAGAGCCGCATCAATGACCGTACCACCTACAATTTTCAATATTTCCCATTTCCACATTCCCACGTTGGAAGAAAAATAACCATATCAAGTACACAGCCACGTGAAATTCCCTTCATGCACATTTTCCTTCAGCTAGCAAATTTCTTTGCAAGTTGGGTAATTCCTGCAACTACCTTAACCTTCATTCAACATTATGGAAACTTCCCCACATGTGTGTTTCGGTTTTCCATAGTTTTGGGCACACTGTGCCATGTGCATAAGGGCTCGAACTCGGGTCCGATTATAACTTATAACACCAACACAACGAGCGAGAAAAATCTTGTGGGAAACTTGAGGGCAAAGTGTTTCCCACGATTCGAATGTCAGTGTAAAAGAAAACAGAGAAGAGCACACACAGACGCACACATGTCCCAGCTACCACCAACAACACAACATCCCCTGCCAAGACACCAAGACTTGTTTGTCGAGAAAAACCAACCACCAGCGTCAACTGCACACGAGGATCGCTGCGAGAGCAATTTGCTCGGCAGGTGGTGTCTGCTCTCTCTCCGTGTCTCTGGCATTGCGTGCGCTGAGCACGAGACTGAGCCCAGAGCAGCACGTGCAGCTATAAAAGCCACGGTAACTGGAGACGGCTTCAACATTCTCAACGCAATCGTCGTGTAGTGCACAACGAAGAACAAGTACAAGTCTCAATCTCACAATGGCCACCAAATACGAGTTATCCAAAACCTATCAATACCGCAAGGTGATGAAACCTCTGCTGGAACGCAAGCGTCGGGCACGCATCAACAAATGCCTGGATGAGCTCAAAGATCTGATGGCCGAGTGCGTGTCTCAGCAGCAGGGAGATGCCAAATTCGAGAAGGCTGATATACTGGAGGTCACCGTCCAACATTTGCGTAAGCTGAAACAATCCCGTGGAACAGTGGCTGCTGAAAGTTCTCTGCCCGAGCAAAGTTTCCGTGCCGGCTATATACGCGCTGCCAATGAGGTGTCTCGGGCTCTGGCTGCTCTGCCCAAAGTGGATGTGGCTTTTGGTACCACCCTGATGACCCATCTGGGAATGCGCCTCAATCAATTGGAACAGCCTCAGGAGCAGCAGTCACCCAAACCCTTGAATGCTCCCCTGAGTATCCAGTGCAGCAGCAGCAGCTACAGTCGCGACACCTACAGTCCCGTCTCCAGTGGCTATGCCAGCGACAGTGAGTGCAGCAGCCCGGTGGCCCAGTCATTGCTACAGATCAGCAGTCCCGGTCAAGTCTGGCGTCCCTGGTAAATTCCTCACGCAGCCATTTATGGGCATCAACGCAATGGAACGGCAGCTTTACACATGCTTTAAAATGATCTTCATTAAGTTAGGATTTTGTTACCAAGTTTTTTATTATTGTTAGAGTTTTAAGTTAAGTCTGTGATAGGGCAGCTTTACTTGACTTTTGTCTGCGTCAACAAGTCAAAAGTCTGTTTTCTTTTTTATACAAATGTTTACTACACTTGAGAGATCTCGAACTGAACAAAAAATATAAAACAAGCGATAAGAACAATTGAAATATTTGAGAAACTATTTTTCATTGAATGGGGGAAGTGGTGGCATTTTGTAACAGTTGCCGTAATTATTTCAGAACCGGCAAAATCTCCTATTGGAACTGGGAGTCAAAAACGCTTGCCTACTTTAAGGCTGATGGATTTTGCATCACCTTCGAGATGCGGGAAGATTGGTCGACCTTGGGGAAATTTAATTGAATTATGTCAATTTGCAAATTTAATATATTAAAGGTTAGGTGGTGATTCTAGATTACTTCCGTGTGTTGAACACGGTTCTGATTTCGGAAAGGTTTTTGGTGATTTGCTTATTTCGACCCTTGCTAGACCTGTTTTGTGGGGAACCTTCAGTTTTTTTTTCTCTCTTTTTAATATTACCGAAAACTACTATTTCTTAACTTTGAAATAAACCATCAAAAAATTATACGATTTTTTAAGCTATGATATACCATTTTGAATACATGTGCTAGAAATGATACCATATTTTTCTGCCCATAAGTATGCAATGGGTGTTGCTGCCTGTACCTGCATACCTTTGGGCTTAAAAAATCGTAGAATTCTTTGGAATGGTTTTTTTTTAAGTTGAATAGTTGGTACTTTGCGATAATGTCACAGAGACTTAAAACAAAATTGATTCCGTAAAAAACACGCCTAAGAATGTTAAGAATTGGCATTTTAAGCAACTATTTCAGCTTAATATCCAAACCATTTCCGAATTCAGATTCGTGTTCAGCGCACGAAAATCATCCTGAATCACCTTTATAAAAATTCAGAGCTATATAAATCAACAGCTATAGTAAATTATTCAAAGATAATAATTAGCAATATTGTAAGCAAATTAAGAGAGGTACTGTTGGGTACTCTTAACCCAAAGTTGCAAATTGTAAAAAAAACCACAAAGTTTTAGAGTTTTTCCATTTTTTATGTAAACGCTTTCGAAAGGAAACTTCTTGGTAATTTTTTAAAGCAATCTAATGCGAAGTCGAAAATAAGAAAACAAGTCCCGGCAGCTGTTGCTTTCTTAACTTTGACTATAATTTTTTTATTTTTTGCATAAATTTTCAGAAAAATCATCTTTAAAAGGCTGGCATTCAAAAATCATTTTGTAAAAAGGTACCAAATTTTGCCATAAAATAGCTATATGTATTCAAAATCATAGCCGACCTTCGTTTTATCCATTTTCCCAAATAAAAAATTTGGACTTTTGTGCAAAATTTCGGGCTGCAGTGTGCGACGGTTAGGTCCCAACCGAGGTATATAAATATTTTAATACCCTTGCTTAGAAATATTCATTTCCGACCCTATAAACTATATATATTCTTGACCAGGGCGACGAGCTGAGTCGATTTAGCTTTGTCGGTCTGTCTGTTTTTCTCACTAAAACAACTTTTTCGACCTATATAGTCATCCGATCCGGCGGGTTACGACAAATGTTCAGCGTATTTGTGCCAAAAGACTTCGTGCAAACTTTGGTTGCAATAGCTTTAAAACTGACGGAGGAGATAGCATAGAAACAGACGGACAGACAGACATGGTTATATCAACTCAGCTCGTCACACTGATCAAGAATTTATATACTTTATGTGGTCGAAGATGCTTCCTTCTATGCCTTACAAACATCTGAACAATTTCAATATACCCTCTCCAAGGGTCTAAAAACTTCGGCAAAGACGAAGTTAGCTTGGCCTTCTCGTTTTTAAACCTTAACAAATGAGAAAATCGTTCAAGCCCCACTCTAGTACTTATTACCTGCGAAAGTGTTCGCTCTGCGGCTGCGCATATTCTTTTGCTCATAACTTGATTATCCTTCATGTGATCTTTACCAATCCTTTGTCGCATCGAACCAAACTAAAGGGTACGAACCATCTATCTACTACACATCGTTTTACAAATATTAGGGGCAGGAGGGGCAGGAGGGGCGAGGCAAAAACTGAAAACTGAAAAACTGAACCAAACATGTTGAACCTCTAAATCCTACCATCTCTGAAATATGTGCGTATACAGATATATACAGAATACTAAGGATGGTGACAATTTAAATGGATAATATTAATATCCTTTTAATGATATTTAAACTATCCAGACCAAATGGATACAAAAATCATCCAATATATCATTAATATCCATATTTTTAAAGCTATGTAGCTGAAGCTTGGCACGTGTGCTTCGTATTTTTCAAGCTTTTCAAAAATGTCAACACCACGCAGATCGAACGTATATATCATATAACTGCCCTATGAATGCTATGATTAATTTAATTTTGTTGTAGATTAGGGTGACCAGAGTTTACAAAGTAAATTATAACACAACTAAATTCAGCATTCGTATGGCAGCTATAGGATATAGTCATCCGATCCTCGTGATGTTGTTATTCTTGGGAAGCTTGATAAATATAAAGCACAAAATTTTATCTTTTGAATCTTTTTGAAAACACCAAAATTTAAGTTATGTTTAGAGCAAACAATTATATTTGCTTAGAAGCTATATCATGGTGGTTAACACTGAGAAAAAATTATAAATAATTTTAAGCAACAATTACTTAATATAATTAAATAATTTAAAAATCTATATAATTATAATTTGAGTATAAATGCTTTCTACCAATGTCAACTTAAGACTTGTCCGACAAACCAAACTTGACATATCACGTTTTTAAAAAAAACTTTTTTCCATTTTTTCGTTAATGACGATTTTTGAAATTGTTTATAAAGTTAACAAAAAATGTTTTTGCAAAACCACAAATAACGTTTTGGTGGGCGTTTCGAGATCTAATTTCGGATTTTTTAAGCTATTCGATTAATAAAAGAATGACCCATATGCGAGTAGCATTACATCTTTATTAAGGTTTCATCAGCAGATTAAAGAAGTCAAACGATGAGGTATCACCCTGCCTAAAACCTCTTTTGGTATCAAAAGGCTCAGAGAAGTTCATTCCTATTTTGAATTTTAAGTGCTTTTCAACGTCATCATGCAAAGTCGAACGTACTTTGCTTGTATATCAAAGTTAGACAGGGTTTCAAAAAACCATGACCTTATCGGAGTGTCGAAGGCGACTTTGTAATCGACAAAAAGATGATAAGTTTCGATGACGCTCTTATAGGTCTTCTCAGTGGTGGATTTACCAGGTCTAAAGCCACACTGATAAGGTCCATTCAGTGTGCTTATTAGCGGCTTGAGGCGTTCAAAAATAATGCCCGACAGAACCTTATATGCAATGGGAAGGAGACTAATCCCACGGTAGCAGGCGCAAACTGCAGGGTCTCTTTTTTTCAAAAATTGGACAAAGAAGACTTAGAATCCAATCGTCAGACCATATTCGGCAAAGAAGTTGGGCCTTGCACCTTACCAATTCCTCGTCTCCAGCCTTGAACAATTCCCAGCTGGTTTTTCGTTCTTTAGTCTTTTTATGGCTGAACAGACTTTTTCTTGATTCGGCAGTGACATCGCTACTTCTCTAGAGGCGGCATTATGTCTATCATCGCCTTCCAGCCGGTTGGACAGGTAACTTTTCAATTTGTCAAGTGCCACTTGTAAATCTGTGACCATATTCCCGCTCACGTTAGCCAGCAGCTTTGCGGATGCATCGGTCACTGTTACCGGTGGTCACCAACGAGGAGGTGTGAGTCGTCTTGAGACGCAGTAAGCCAGGAACAAATTGCAAAACTTGCAAATTTCGTTCGCAATCAGATGACTTTATCTTATAGCTGCCACAGGAACTATCGGTAAGAAAATGAGTCTTAGAAAAAAAGTTTGTTTTTAAGGTTAGTGTCATCAAACTCGGCCAATAATATAAAAACTTCAGCATAGACAAAGTTAGCTTGGCCTTCTCGTTTTCTTTTAATTTTACCGAAAAATTGTTTCAGTTTCAGTCACCAGTTCGAAAACTTATTTCAATTTCCTGTCGCTGGCTATTTATTTCATGTCTCTGGTCCCCAAGATATTGCAATTTAAGAAAATGCTTTTCAAAAAAGAATTTTCTAGGATATCTACAACAAACCCAAAATTGGGCCAAATCAGTTCAATTATAATTTATAAAGGAAATTTCAAATTTTCCATCGGTAGGCCGCACCCCAAATTCATTTTTGATACACACCTGACATGACATAAGCTGAAATCTAGTTGTCAGTTGCTCAATTAGCCTGCCCCAGCCACACATCCACATCCAACATCCCCTTAACCAAAAACATTGACTAATTGATCAATCATTAATACCAATTAGAATCAACAAACCCATAACCGGGGGGTAGGAGGTGCCACAAGCCTCACCTCAGGCCCACACGAGCCAAAGTCAACCCAACAAGCCCAGAGCCGGCCGCACACTTTCAACGCCCGTCTGACCCCGAAATCCCATCGTCCCCTCCCAAAAACACCCAGAGGTAGAAATCGCCTCTGCGCCGAACGAAGCCAATATGCCACATACACTAATTGTGTCCAATAAACACTCATCGGGATATGGTGGGAAAGGAAGACCGCATTATGCCATCACCATCATCATCTGCATGCCATTGATGAAACAATAAGCGAGGAGATGGCACGCCAGGATAACAATGAGAACGGCCCACGCACCAGGCTCCGACCGACAGGATGAGGCAGTGAAGTATGCATTAAGGATAATAACACACACCGGCCCAAAGAGCAATGCGAACAGCGACAGCTGCAAAAATGTGCTCTGATCCTTAAAAATGGACAAAAAAACGAAGCATGTGGCCAAAAGGAAAACAAACGAGAAAAAATTGTGTGAGAAACTTACTTTCAGCTCGGTTCCCACGCCACGAGCCACAAGGATTCTGGCTCTGTACAAAATTTTGCAGCTGTTCCTGCCGCACCGCTGTGTGTGTGCGCCAGAGGGAGACAGCGAGCGGGCGAGTGTGTGCGTGGAAGCAAGAGGGCAATCACTCAACCGTACTGAGGGTGGAATACCGCGAAGGGACTATAAAAGGGCAGCCACTGCCAGCCATCAACATCATTCACGATTCAACCAGCCAACAGGCAACATCCTCCATTCCATAAACACATTCTTCTTTCGACATGGAATACACCACCAAGACACAAATCTACCAGAAGGTGAAGAAGCCGCTGCTCGAGCGTCAGCGGCGTGCCCGCATCAACAAGTGCCTGGACACACTGAAAACACTTGTCGCCGAGCTGCGCGGTGACGATGGCATCCTGCGCATGGACAAGGCCGAAATGCTCGAATCAGCTGTGATCTTTATGCGCCACGAGAAGACCAAGAAATCCGCCACAACCACAACAACAGCAACAGCCAGTGTGCCCCTGGACTGCTTCCGTAATGGTTATATGAATGCCGTCAATGAAGTGTCACGTGTCATGGCCTCCACACCTGGCATGAGTGTGGATCTGGGCAAGTCGGTGATGACTCACCTGGGACGCATCTACAAGAATCTGCAGCAGTTCCACGAAGCCCAAGCACAAAACATGCTGGAGAGTGAACTGCACATGGATTGTTCAACGAGTGCACCCCTCAGCCCCGCCTCCTCTGGGTATCATAGTGATTGTGAGAGTCCTGCCCCGTCGCCCCTGCCTTTGCCTGTGGACAGTGAGAAACTGTGGCGCCCCTGGTAAAGTGGTCGACGAACAAGAAGACGAAGGCGCAACAAAACATCTGTGATAATCCAACTGTGATGGCAACAATTAGCAAAAGAAGCAAAACAATTAGCAAAACAATTTAATAAAATTGAAGAAACGAAAAGAAAAGAAAAGTGTGTAATCTTTTGTGCGGGGTTTAGGGAAAAGGGTTCATGCACCATTAGGGGTGTCTTTCAATCTGAAAATAGAAAGAAAAACTATAGAGAAATACATTATGTTTGATTTGATCGGCCACGAAGGGACAAAGCCTAATTTCTATTGATTCTTGTTAAACTCAATTTCCGTTCCGATTCTGATTGAGAAAATGGTTCTGTTTTGGTTCTAGATTACAATTTTTGTAAAATCCCTTTGAAGTTAAGTCTTGTCAAAGCCCTACACATGTTCACGCTGGTCTTCAATTTAGATCCAACTTCATGTACTGCAATGTCTAAGTATTCGTTTTGTCCAGCTGGAAACCGGTTTTAAGCCGAACAAGTACAAGACCAGAATTTAAAAATTTTCTTTGCTCCGAACCGAAAATTTTGGAAAAATGACTGTACTTCAAAGTGTTCCAAACCAAACCAACAGCTTGTGCATCTGGTACAGAGACAACCCTTAATGTAAGACCTAATTTTAAATTCATAGCATACAAATCTTGGACTTGTCGCTATGAACCTTTTATGTCTTGTTTGAACCGGCTCACACACTTGGGCCTTCACGCCTATAAGGAACAAACATTCACTGAGAATGAACTCAAACTAAAATAAAGGAAAGTACCCTTGCAGCCCGCCAGCTTTTCATATGGAACTATACTATATTGATTCGATTTTTAGAAGTCGTCAATGATAACGCACGATAAAAATGCATTTCCATAAAAATAAAACGTTGATGTTATCTTTCATTCTTAAATTAAATTATGTCCGTAAGTTTGCAACGCATAGAAGGAAGAATTTTCGACCACATAAAGTATATATGTACTAGCAAATAGCCCGTCACGCTTCGCTGCGCCTTCAACAGTATAGAACCAACGCACACCCACTTACCACCCACTTCCCGCCCACATCCCACCCACTTCCCGCCCACTTTCCACCCACATTCCACCCACTTGCCACCCACATCCCACCCACGTCCCTCCCACATCCCACCACTTGCCCACAACACACACTTCCAGCCCTCTTCCCGTCCACTTCCAGCCCAAATCCCACCCATTTCCCATTTACATCCCACCCACATCCCTCCCACTTACCGCCACATTCCACCCACATCCCACCCACTTCCCGCCCACATCCCACCCACATCCCTCCCACTTCCCGCCACATTCCACAAACTTTACATCCACTTACCACCCACTTTCCACCACTTCCAAAACAACTTTCCACCCACATCCCTCCCACTTACCGCCACATTCCACCCACCCACTTCCCACCAGTCCATTTCCCGCCCACTTCCCACCTACATCCCACCCAGATACCACACACTTCCCGTCCACTTCCCGCCCACTTCCCATTAACATCCCACCCACATCCCACCCACTTCCCACCCACATCCCACCCACATCCCATTCACTTCCCAGTGAGCATCCCGGCGGTATTTCTAACATCGGAAAATTAAAAACAAAATAAATTCTCATTTTGACCTTACAATCCGAGTTTCAAGCCAATCGTATGAAAAATAGTTTTTGCATGCAGAATTTTCCGGCCATTTTCCTCGTGGGCGGCTTTTCCGACATTGAAAAATCATAAATTCAATTATTTCGTATTTTATCCTTACAATCCGAGTTTCAAGCCAATCGGATGAAAAATAGTTTTTGCATGCAGAATTTTCCGGCCATTTTCCTCGTGGGCGGCTTTTCCGACATTGAAAAATCATAAATTCAATTATTTCGTATTTTATCCTTACAACCCGAGTTTTTTGGATTCAGAATTTTCCGGCCATTTTCCTCTTGTGCGGATTTTCCAAAATCGGGAAAACACGTGTCAAATTATTTCGCGTACTATGCTTACAACTTATGTTTTGTTATGTGTAATTTTGAAAATGAATTTGGCGCTAATCGCTGGCATCTAAAGTTTCGCCCATACGACCTTGACCACCCACTTTCCACCCAAGGGGGGGGTGAATTTTCCGGAAGATTGGTATGCAGTTGTTGTTGAATTTTCATATAGAGCTTTGAAAATGAGTTTGAACTTGATCGGATGAAAAACAAAAAAATTTCATACAACAGTTTTCCGCGAATTTTCCACATTTTCAGACAGAATTTTTCAAAATCCGTTCTTAGTACTCACTTTCAGCATATGATGAAACTACTGTGAAAATCTCATCTTCCTATCTTTTATGGTTTAGGCTGTGCGACGGTCACCAGTCAGTCAGTCAGCCAGTCAGTCAGGTTGAACTCTTTTATATATATAGACTAGCAAATAGCCCGTCACGCTTCGCTGCGCCTTCAACAGTATATAACCAATGCACACCCACTTACCACCCACTTCAGGCCCATATCCCACCCACTTTCCGCCCACTTCGCACCCACTTTCCGCCTACTTCCCACCCATATTCCACCCACATCCCATCCACTTCCCATTTCCATCCAACCCACTTCCCACCCACATCCCACCCACTATCCGCCCACTATTCCGCACACTTCCCGCCCTCTTCCCGCCCAAATCCCACCCCCCTTCACATTTACATCCCACCCACTTCCCGCCCACACCCCACCCACTATCCGCCCACTATTCCGCACACTTCCCGCCCAAATCCCACCCCCCCCCTTCACATTTACATCCCACCCACTTTCCGCCCACTTCCCACCCACATTCCATCCACTTCCCATTTCCATCCCACCCACTTCCCCCACATCCCACCCACTTCCCGCCCACTTCGCACCTACATCCCACCCACATTCCACCCATTAACCACCAACATACCGCATACTTCCCGCCCAAATCCCGATCACTTACCATTTACATCCCACCCACATCCCTCCCACATACCGCCACATTCCACCCACATCCCATCCACCTCCCATTTCCATCCCACCCACTTCCCACACACATCCCACCCATATCCCACCCACATTCCACCCACATAACGCCACATTTCACCCACCCACTTCCCACCTACATCCCACCGTACATCCCACCACTTACCCACATCCCACTTCCCACCTACATCCCACCCACCTCCTGCCATCTTCCCGTCCTCTTCCCGCCCACTTCCCATTAAAATCCAACCCTCATCCCACCCACATCCCTCCCACTTCCTGCCACATTTCACCCACTTTACATCCACTTACCACCCACTTCCAAAACAACTCTTCACCCACATCCCATTCACTTCACAGTGAGCATCCCGGCGATAGTTCCAACATCGGAAAATTAAAAACAAAATAAATTCTCATTTTGACCTTACAATCCAAGTTTCAAGCTAATCGTATGAAAAATAGTTTCTGCATGCAGAATTTTCCGGCCATTTTCCTCTTGGGCTGCTTTTCCGACATTGAAAAATCACATTTCAAATTATTTCGTATTTTGTCTTTACAAACCGAGTTTCAAGCCAATCGGATGAAAAATAGTTTTTTTCATGCAGAGTTTTCCGGAAATTTTTCGACCGTCAGGTCAAATTTTCCAAATTCGGAATATAACATTTTAAACTATTTCGTATTTTATACTTAAAACCCGAGTTTCAAGCCAATCCATGATAAAAACTTTTTTGTATTCAGATTTTTCCGACCAATTTCCTCTTGTGCAGATTTTCCAAAATCTCTATTTCGCGTACTATGCTTACAACTTATGTTTTGTTATGTGTAATTTTGAAAATGAGTTTGGCGCTAATCGCTGGCAACTAAAGTTTCGCCCATACAACCTTGACCACCCACTTTCCACCCAGCGGGGTGAATTTTCCGGAAGATTGGTATGCAGTTGTTGTCGAGTTTTCATATAGATCTTTGAAAATGAGTTTGAACTTGATCGGATGAAAAACAAAAAAGTTTCATACAACCGTTTTCCGCGAATTTTCCACATTTGCCAACAGAATTTTCCAAAATCCGTTCTTAGTACTCACTTTCACCATAAGATAAAACTAATGTGAAAATCTCATCTTCCTATCTTTTATGGTTTAGGCTGTGCGACGGTCACCAGTCAGTCAGTCAGTCAGTCAGTCAGGTTGAACTTTTTTATATATATAGATACTAGCAAATAGCCCGTCACGCTTCGCTGCGCCTTCAACAGTATATAACCAACGCACACCCACTTACCATCCACTTCAGGCCCACGTCCCACCCACTTCCCGCACATTTACCGCCCACATCCCATCCACATCCCACCTACTTTCCGCCCACTTTGCACCTACATCGCACCCACATTCCACCCACTTGCCACCAACATACCACACACTTCCCTCCCACATCCGTCCCACATCCTACCCACATCCCTCCCACTTACCGCCACATTCCACCCACATCCCATCCACTTCCCATTATCATCCCACCCACTTCCCGCCCACCTACATCCCACCCACATCCCACCCACTTTCCGCCCACTTCCCACCTACATCCCACCCACATTACACCCCCTTGCCACCCACATCCGTCCCATCCAACCCACATCCCTCCCACTTACCGCTACATTCCACCCACATCCCATTTCCATCCAACCCATTTCCCACCCACATACCACCCACTTCCCGCCCAAATCCCACCCACTTCACAGTGAGCATCCTGGCGATATTAACAACATCGGAAACTAAAAAAACAAAATAAACTCTCATTTTGTCCTTACAATCCGAGTTTCAAGCCAATCGGATGAAAAATAGTTTTTGCATGCAGAATTTTTCGGACATTTTCCTCGCGGGCGGTTTTTCCGACATTGAAAAATCACATTTCAAATTATTTCGTATTTTGTCCTTACAAACCGAGTTTCAAGCCAATCGGATGAAAAATAGATTTTTTCATGCAGAATTTTCCGGGAATTTTTCGACCGTCAGGTCAAATTTTCCAAATTCGGAATATAACATTTTAAACTATTTCGTATTCTATACTTACAAACCGAGTTTCAAGCCAATCGTATGATAAATACTTTTTTGGATTCAGAATTTTCCGGCCATTTTCCTCTTGTGCGGATTTTCCAAAATCGGGAAAACACGTGTCAAATTATTTCGCGTACTATGCTTACAACTTATTTTTTGTTATGTGTAATTTTGAAAATGAATTTGGCGCTAATCGCTGGCAACTAAAGTTTCGCCCATACAACCTTGCCCACCCACTTTCCATCCAGCGGGGTGAATTTACCGGAAGATTGGTATGCAGTTGTTATCGAATTTTCATATAGATCTTTGAAAATGAGTTTGAACTTGATCGGATAAAAATTAAAAAAGTTTCATACAACTGTTTTCCGCGAATTTTCCACATTTGCCGACAGAATTTTCCAAAATCCGTTCTTAGTACTCACTTTCAGCATAAGATAAAACTATTGTGAAAATCTCATCTTCCTATCTTTTATGGTTTAGGCTGTGCGACGGTCACCAGTCAGTCAGTCAGTCAGGTTGAATTTTTTTATTTATATAGACTAGCAAAAAGCCCGTCACGCTTCGCTGCGCCTTCAACAGTATATAACCAACGCACACCCACTTACCACCGACTTCAGGCCCACATCCCACCCACTACCCGTACATTTCCCGCCCACATCCCACCCACTTTCCGCCCACTTCGCACCTACATCCCACCCACATTCCACCCACTTGCTACCAACATACCGCACACTTTCCGCCCTCTTCCCGCCCAAATCCCACCCACTTCCCATTTACATCCCACCCACATCCCTCCCACATCCCATCCACTTCCCATTTCCAACCCACCCACTACCCACCCACATCCCACACACTTCCCGCCCACATCCCACCTACTTCCCGCCCACTACTCACCTACATCCCACCCACATTCCACCCACTTGCTTCCAACATACCGCACACTTACATCCGTCCCATATCCTACCCACATCCCTCCCACATACCTCCCACTTACCGCAACATTCCACCCACATCTCATCCACTTCCCATTTCCATAAACATACCACCCACATACCACCCACTTCCCGCCCATATCCCACCCACATTCCACCCACTTGCCACCAACATACCGCACACTTCCCGTCCTCTTACCCCCCCAATCCCACCCACTTCCCATTTACATCCCACCCACATTTACCACCACATTCCACCCACATCCCATCCACTTCCCATTTCCATCCCACCCACATTCCACCCGTTTGCCACCCACATCCCACCCACTTCCCACCCACATCCCACCCACATTCCACCCACATCCCACCCACATCCATCCCACATCCCATTCACTTCACAGTGAGTATCCCGGCGATATTTCCAACATCGGTAAATTAAAAACAAAATAAATTCTCATTTTGAGACTTACAATCCGAGTTTCAAGCCAATCGGATGAAAAATAGTTTTTTTCATGCAGAATTTTCGGGAATTTTTCGACCGTCAGGTCAAATTTTGCAACTTCGGAATATAACATTTTAAACTATTTCGTATTCTATACTTACAAACCGAGTTTTAAGCCAATCGTATGATAAATACTTTTTTGGATACAGAATTTTCCTCGTGTGCGGATTTTCCAAAATCGGGAAAACACGTGTCAAATTATTTCGCGTACTATGCTTACAACTTATGTTTTGTTATGTGTAATTTTGAAAATGAATTTGGCGCTAATCGCTGGCAACTAAAGTTTCGCCCATACAACCTTGACCACCCACTTTCCACCCAGCGTGTTGAATTTTCCGGAAGATTGGTATGCAGTTGTTGAATTTTCATAAAGATCTTTGAAAATGTGTTTGAACTTGATCGGATGAAATACAAAAAAGTTTCATACAACAGTTTTCCGCGAATTTTCCACACTTCCCGGCTGAGTTTTCCAAAATCCTTTCTTAGTACTCACTTTCAGCATAAGATAAAACTACTGTGAAAATCTGATTTTCCAATCTTTTATGGTTTAGGCTGTGCGTCGGTCACCAGTCAGTCAGTCAGTCAGTCAGTCAGGTTGAACATTTTTATATATATAGATAGGTGCACACCGTACCCAGATCAAGTTTGCTCCAGGCTTGGCAAATTCCTCCTCCGTCTTCTTCTAACCGCTAAAAACTGTCAGAGCTAAAATTTTTAAGTTTCAACCTAGTGACTTAATATATCTGTGGCAATAAAGAAAAACAGCACAAGTGTGTTTTCCTACTTTTCAGGAGAGCAATTCTTAACTTTAAAAGATTCTGTGAAAAAAGTGGTTGGTCGGAAAGGAAAATTTTTATACAGATTAGAAGCGTTATGGCTTTAATTATATAAATCTTTTTGAAAGATCAAGATTTTATTTTTATAATTAGAATTACAGGGCAAAAATTCTTTAGTGCTGTTTTTCCAAATTTAATATTACAATATAGACGAGCACATCAATAGTTGTGTTGTTTTTTCCATTTCAGTGTGCTTAAAATTGTGTAGCACATCTCAACTTGTGTTGTTTTTCCATGTTCGGTTAGAAGAATTTTTTTTGCTTAATTTGTAACCTTCACATTGTAATATCATATTTATTAATTAAACAATATGCAGCTATCTAGAATCATAAGATCAAAATATTATTTTTTAATTGTATATAAAAGCAGCAAGTAATTCACGTCGGTTTGACAATGCTAAAATCAACTTTGTAATATTGAAACAATTTTTTTAAACATTATGTTTATGGAAGTATTTTTGAATTTACAAATCGCATTTTTGGTTGATATTTTAACTGATATTAATTCTAAAAATCTTGCTCAAGACCACTGCTTGCCATCAGCAAATCTAGATCGACGTTGGGAATGTCACTGTTGTTCAAACTTTTGTAAAAATCATGAAAACATGTATTAATTAGTTGTAGAATGCTTAGGAGATCGCGTTTCTTTTCTTTGGAAATGAATGACTCCGTAGCCACTATTTTTACGTCACTTGGGGTAAGTGAACTCATTCCTCTCTTCATGGCGTTTAAGATTTCGAACGGTTCTGTTTCGAGCAATGAGTTTTTGTGCTTAATTTTCCCAAAATCATTGCATGTGTATCGCAGCCATTTGACATCCTTCAGACGGTCCATTCGCGAGTTATATCTATTTAAGTGAGGTAAAAAGCGGTAAAAAGCGGTTTTTGGGCCATAACTTCAGCTTTTGCTGGTGTAAGGAAAAACCCAAGTATAAGGAAATGCTATACTCGACCTGCTCTGCTGTGCTATTATTGAAATTATCGGAACTTAAGTATTTTGCGGAGTCATGGCGGTAGTAATGACTTTTATAAAGCGAAAAACTCAGTATATAGCTTTCAATTTCTAAAATATCTTGTTCGCTTAGAGTATTTTTTTACTTTTTTCCGCTTTAATCGATATATCTATGAAATATGGTAAAACCTAAGAATACATGTATCAAAAACTAAATTAATTTTCCTTTAAAATAACAGCATAAGTCGAGTTATGTATTAAACTTTCCTTTAAATTTTCCTTTAATTTTCCTTTAAAATAACAGCATAAGTCGAGTTATGTATTAAACTTTCAGCAAACTGCTTTTGGAACAAAGACACAATTAAAGATGTGTACCTGAAAGTTAAAAAAGTATTTTAGAAAAAAGGCACATTTAGAGATATGTTCCATAAAATAAAAACATTTAATATGGAATAAAAGCTTAAGTCCAGATACGCCATCAGGTAATCAAAAATATCAATGTGGAATAACAGCATTAGTCACAGTGTGTATTTTGAAATAAAAGCACATCTCAGATGTGTCATTTTTTTAAAATAAAAAAAAAAAAATAGAATTCTGTCATTAAGCAGATTTTGAATAGGGAAGAATAACTCAACTGAGATATGCTGTTTTGCCTTTTATAAACTTAAGCAATTTAGACTTATGTTGTTTTGTTTTACCGCAATATCTTTGTAATCAATCACTTTTGACACAAACCGTCTAAAAATGTTCAAAACGCGGGGCAGACTGAGTGATAGAACAAAAAGGTTCTGAGGTGGACCAACAAGCAGGGAATCAAACCGAAACAATTTTCGGTTCCGGTTCTGGTTCCGGTACGTACCGAAACTAACGTTTCTGTAAAAGGTTCTGTTTTGGTTCTGCTACTATTTCGGTATTCGGTTCCGGTTCCGGTACCTTTTTATTTCGGTATCGTACCGGTACGTACCAGTATGGACCGGTAAAACTTACAGAAATTTTAAAACTTAAGTCCAATCAAAGTGGTAAGCAGCAGTACACATGTAAGTATGTTTATATAAATGATCAATTTTATTAGCGTGTGTTTGCCATAAAAATTATTCATGTTTGTATTTATAAGATAATTAAAATGATATTTTATTAACAGTGTCTTCACCAAACTTACTTAAAATAAAAAAATAAAAATTAGTTACAGAGAAGGTATATTAATGATTATTTCTTAGGAGCATGATAGCGTTCAATATATTTCCGTCCATATGATTTCTTTGCGGATTCAAAATAAACTTCACACCGAAAAATAAACGATTTACGCTTACTTGTGTAGCTGCAACAGCAAGAATAACTTTTGACAGTTCATACAATTCCGGAAACTTTTGTCGAATTTCTGACCACCATTTAAGTACATATATTTATTTTGTAAAAGTTTTAAGTTCAGGAAACCTTAACCTCAGACAAAGAAGTTGGATCAGAGCTGCTTTCCTCATATAGTTTCAATTGAACAGAAGTGGTTAAAATTCTTGAATATACATCAATCAAAGCAGTTACCCATGTACTTTTCTGTTCAGAGGTTAGCTTGACATTATAACGAGGGTCTAAGAAAATGCCATATAGGAATGCATTGTTTTCAGAGAGACAGGTCCCGCGTTTTTCCGTCAATTCCGTCAAATCGAACTGCTCGTTTCGCAGTCTAGTGGTTGCGCTCAGAACCGAAACCGTACCGGTACAACGTTTAGGTTCTTTTCGGTCTTTTCGGTTCTTAAAATATCGGTTCTCTGATACCGGTATACCAAAAATTAAGAATACTGGTTCCGGTTCCGGTTCTGAGTTTCAATCGGTTCTTTTCGGTATACGGTTCCGGTTCCGGTTTGATTCCCTGCCAAGAAGAATTAAAACGAGAAGGCCAAGCTAACTTCGTCTTTGCCGAAGTTTTTATACCCTTGTAATACATCAGAGTTTACGAACGCCAGCATTAAAACACACATTTTTCTAAATAAAACCCACTTTTTTACCGATAGTTCCTATGGCAGCTATAAGATAGAGTTATCCGATTTTGACCAAAACTTCCAAATCTGTGAAAAAGCGTGTAAAACTAATAATTGCTGAAGCGGAAGGCATTTACATTAAAAACAAAAAAAATTTTCTCTATGGCAGCTATAAGATATAGTCATCCGATCCGGTCGGTTCCGACATATTAGTAGTGTGCAGTAAAAAGAAGACTCTGTGCAAAGTTTCAGCTTGATAGCTTTAAAACTAAGAGACTAGTTTGCTTAGAAACAGACAGACGGACAGACAGACGGACGGACAAAGCTCAATCGACTCAGCTCGTCGCCCTGATCAAGAATATATATAGTTTATAGGGTCGGAAATGAATATTTCTATGCGTTGCAAACTTCTGGGCAAAATTATAATACCCTTTGCAAGGGTATAACAAGAGCGTAAGTTAAAGTCGGCTTTGATATACCCGTTACTCATGAAAAAACATGTTTAACAGTGTTTCTGCGACATGTTTCCGAAAAGTATGCAACATTTTTTTTAGGGGGGGGGGCTTGGTTCACTTTGAAATCGATCTAGTTTGCTAATTACTAACTATCTCTAGAAGGTACGAATCGTCTAACTTCAAAACTGTAGGAGATATAACGTTATTTTCAATTATGGGCGTGGTCAAAATTTGAAACAAACTTTATCTGCCTACAGATAAAAGAAGCATTTGTCCCATACATGTCAAACCTCTATCTCTTACCATCTCTGAGATCTAGGTGTTCATACAGACGGACAGACGGACATGTCTATATCGACTCGGCTGTTGATGCTGATCAAGAATATATCGCTCACTTACTTCAATACTGGCATAACTCAAAATAATCCATTTTGAGAAAAACACGTTTAAAGTTCTCAATGGATTTAACCTAGAAAAAATGGTTATTTTAGTTTCAACTCAAATAAGTAAAATATTATAAATTTAGAATGCTTATTAATAAACATTCAAAATATGTTGTTTTAACTGAAAGACAAAGTATGTTTGGTCAATATCGACAGCAGGACAACTGAGATATGGCCGTTCTTGCATCAACATGAAAATGAACCTCGAAAATGATATTGCGACATATTCTCATCCCACATGGAAAGTAGAAGAGATAGCAATACGAAAATTTTTGCATAAAATAGTACAGTAAAGCGCGCAGATTTCTGCATCATTGAGTCAAAAATCGTATTTTTTGAGTTATGCCAGTATTGAAGTAAGTGAGCGATATATACTTTATATGGTCGGAAATGATTCCTTCTGCCTGTTACATACACGACTTTAGTATACCGGGTAAAGCTTAGTATACACTTCCACCAAAGACTCGCCAAAACAAAAAACTCCATATAAAAAAAACTCACAAAAATTTTTGTGCCAAAATCCTTTGGCAGTCTCTTTGGTGGCAGTCCACACTCAAAACAAAAAGGCCTCGATTAAATACCGATTAAATACTAGATCCGTAGTTTTTGTATTTTTATCGATAGCTCCCTGAATAATTAATTTTAATTATTTCAAGAGGTATCGGACATTGCCGATACACAAATATGCGTAGTCGGGTGAAATTTGGATAATTTTCCCATCAATGATTGAGCGCAATATTCAAAGTAAGGTACAAAACACCGTGAGACTTCAATCATACTTAAACTGGGTTATAATTATGAATTTAATCATTGCAAAAGTGTCATATCTGCTCATCAGGCCCAGTAGCCAGGGTTTGGCCATGAAGAACGCATGTTAATAACTTGTATTTATTGATTGTAAAACTTATAGTTTAAAATTAAACCAAAAGCTACGGTCTTGGCAAAGTGACCATTTTTCATGCATACATCTTAATATCTGGTCACATTGTCCCAAAACAAAAGAATTGTCACTTTTGGTATTTTTGTTTTGGCGAGTCTTTAGCTTAGTATACACTTCCACCAAAGACTCGCCAAAACAAAAATACCAAAAGTGACAATTCTTTTGTTTTGGGACAATGTGACCAGATATTAAGATGTATGCATGTAAAATGGTCACTTTGCCAAGACCGTAGCTTTTGGTTTAATTTTAAACTATAAGTTTTACAATCAATAAATACAAGTTATTAACATGCGTTCTTCATGGCCAAACCCTGGCTACTGGGCCTGATGAGCAGATATGACACTTTTGCAATGATTAAATTCATAATTATAACCCAGTTTAAGTATGATTGAAGTCTCACGGTGTTTTGTACCTTACTTTGAATATTGCGCTCAATCATTGATGGGAAAATTATCCAAATTTCACCCGACTACGCATATTTGTGTATCGGCAATGTCCGATACCTCTTGAAATAATTAAAATTAATTATTCAGGGAGCTATCGATAAAAATACAAAAACTACGGATCTAGTATTTAATCGGTATTTAATCGAGGCCTTTTTGTTTTGAGTGTGGACTGCCACCAAAGAGACTGCCAAAGGATTTTGGCACAAAAATTTTTGTGAGTTTTTTTTATATGGAGTTTTTTGTTTTGGCGAGTCTTTGGTGGAAGTGTATACTAAGCTTAAACAAGGAATCAAACCGAGTCAAATTTCGGTTACGGTTCTGGTACGTACCGAAACTTATGTTTCTGTAAAAGGTTATATTTTGATTATATTTTATTTTGGTATTCGGATTCTTATCGGTACCTACATTTTAATTTCGGTATACCGGTATGGACCGGTAAAATTAACAGAAATTTAAAATAATATTTAATTAACAACGGCTTCACCAAACTCAATTAAAAGTGTAGTTACAAAGAAGGTAATTTAATGATTGTTTTTTAGAACCATAATAGCAGACAATGGGCGTATTCAGCAGACAATTCCGATTTACGATTAGTAATTTATGATTGCCGATTTTACCTGCTGAATACAGTGATTGCCGATTAGAATTAGAAAATTTGACAATCATGTTTTCTGAATAGAGATCGAAAAAAACGAATGATAGTTTAACGTTTGCGGGGTCAGCCTACCTTTGTCATATAAAATTTTCAATTTAACAAATCTATTATTATTGGAGATTTTGTGTGAGTGTTTTCCATTAATAAAAAGTACTAAAGCCAACGGATATCTTAATGTCTGCAATTATATCTATTCAGCAGAGTCTTATCAGCAATCGCTAATCGGAATTATCTGCTGAATACGCCCAATGTAATGCATGTAAAAGAAAAAAATTTATTAGAAACGAAACTGTACCGGTAAAAATATTTAGGTTCTTTTCGGTTAAGGCAATAAAAATTAAATAAAGAAACGCAATTTGCTGCGTCGACAACTTTCCACTCAGATATAAGTCAGCTGTTCGCTGTCATTTTGGATCTTCGAGTTATTTTTTCAGTATGTCCGTCTTGCTCTAACTACCGTTTTTTCCAGTGTCACAATTATTTTTGGTTTACATGCCACTAGGGAGCGAACATCACTCAAAATAGAGAGGGGTTTCAAAAATCTTCTTTTACTATTCACTATTAGTGGTGACCAAACGACCCTTTTTCTCAAACATGCCGACAAAAAAGTGTGAAAGCTTTTTTCTAAGCTTCTCAAATAATAGTGTGGTATTCCTAAAAGTGATTTGCTTTCGGATTGATTTCGTGAAAGCAAGAGCAAAGCAGTTGGAGGAACGACTCTGATTTCAATTTGATTTGCTTTCAATTGGCACAAAATTTAAACAAAGGCGAATCTTCATTAATAATAGAATGTGGGCAGAATCTGTAATTATAAGAAGTTTGCAACTTTACTAAGGTGAATTTACTTAAGTATGTATTTGTTTATGGTCACGAAAAGTGACTTATGCAATTTGGCAGATCCCAAGAGGAAAAGGCAACCAAACACACCATCTTTTTGTTGATTATAAATCAGCCTTCGACACACCGATAAGGTCAAGCTTCTTCAAAGCCCTGTCTACTTTAGGTATTCCAGCAAAGTACGTTCGACTTTGCATGATGACGTTGAGAAGTATACAAAGCTCCTTCAGAATAGGAAAGAACCTCTCCGAACCATTTGATACCAAAAGAGGTTTTAGGCAGGGCAATACCTTATCGTGTGACTTCTTTAATCTACTGATGGAACATATACTGCGCAAGTGCCAACATGCCAACAGAACCGGCGGATTTATTTATAAAAATCTAATGCTACTTGCATATGCCGGCAAAACCACACGGGCAGTGAGCAAGGCGTTTTCAGAGATTGAGAAGGAGTCTAGATTAATGGGTTTAGCGGTAAATGAGGACGAGACGAAGTACCTAGTATCCGCGGACAAAAAGTCATTGCGACTTGGGCAATCTGTTACAATGGAGGGGTACAACTTTAATGTTGTAGAGGATTTCGTCTACCTCGGAACGATGATAACCAGCAAGAACAACATCAGTCTGGAAATCCGACGAAGAATCACTCTTGCGAACCGATGCTACTATGGGCTAAGTAGGGAGTTAAAGAGCAAAGACCTCAAGCGAAGAACAAAAATAGCCCTGTACAAGTCGCTTATCATCCCAGTCCTGCAATATGGCGCAGAAGCATGGACAATGACAGCAGCGGATGAAGCGGCGATTGGCGTGTTTGAACGAAAAATTCTTCGGAGGATTTATGGACCTTTAAAAGTCGGCGATGATTTCCGCATTCGAAGAAACGACGAACTGTATAAGCTCTATGGGGACACCAGCCTGGTCAAGCGCATAAAGCAGCAGCGGCTGCGCTGGCTAGGACATGTCGCCAGGATGAAGGAAGAAGCTCCAGCAAAAAAGGTGTATAAATCGAAGGCGGCTGACTATGGAGGCGGCAAGGTGGGAAGACCACCACTAAGATGGGAAGACCAGGTGCGGGAAGACATTGCCGAGCTTGGTGTGACCAACTGGTGGCAGCTCGCACAGAACAGAAGCGAATGGAGAGCGTTAATCGCAGAGGCCCAGACCGTCGAACGGTTGTAATGGCCATTAAAGAAGAAGAAGAAGAGGAAAAGGCAGGATAAAATTGTGTAAGAATTTTTTATTTCAAATTTTCTGGGAGAACTGTGCAGATATATAATACGAAACATCTTTTAATAAGTCAAGCACAAGCTCCTTAAACTCGAGCAATTAAGAGTTCGTTCTTTTTGGACGGTGGATATCTAGTGTAATTTAGTTTATTAGATTTTCCATTCTAGCACGAAAAGTTGTAAGCTTATTAATATTGTGCTAGTCACTAAAGTACTTTCAATACTTATTCTCTTTTTTCAATAGACTCGTAAGCAGTATAAGATTTAATAATTAATGTATTTGTTTTTAGCGACGTGATCTCTGTAAATTCAAATGTTTGGTTATTCCGGATTTCGTTAAATCTTTTAGTATGACCTCACTTTCTGGGCTCACTTGACAATTTGTATAGAGCAGCTGTGAACAGCAGTTCGACAAAATCTAAATGATATCTAAATCTCTTTCAGAAATATCACTAATTATCTGTTGTCACTCTCTCGCGCACTTCATCATTGGCGCAGGTAGCAGCACTGAATATAGCGATGATAAAAGACTTGGCGGCAGCTACGATTATTAAATAAAAAAAAACTCAAAACCGAAACTGAAACTGAACCGGTACAATGTATAGGTCTTTTCTCTTCTAATAATATCGGTTTTTGACTACCAGTACTGAAGAAATTTGAAATAGCGAACCGCGGTGCTGAGTTTTAATTGGTTCTTTTCACAGAAATAGAAAACCTTTCTAACAGCAAATGAGCATTAAAGCAAAGCCAAGGTGACGAAAGGAATTTTGTGTCGTTCTGAGTACGGGTTTTAATAAAAGGAAAAAACTAGTACCACCCTAGTGATCCACTGCAAACATTTTCAACATTTATTCATTTATAAATATTCAACATTCAAACATTTATTGTAGTTACGTTCAAGCCTTGGTTACGTTTACGTTTTGTTACGCTTTACGTTTTGCTTTGTTAATGGTACGATAACTCCATGCTCGATAACAACAATTTTCACGATAATTGCATCTCGTTAGCGCTCTACCCAGGAAGTATGACCAAATTAAGGCCCTACATTTTTACGTTAGCCAATTATGGTCACTCTGAAAGCGGCTTAAATTCGGCATCGAATCGAAAATCACGTTTCGCCTTACAACAACAAACGGTTCAAGCAACTCAGCAACATCTAAAAGTAATTAAAGTGTCCAAAACGCAACAAACGGAATGCAGCCGAAAACACAAAATGCGAAATACCTGCCCTAAGCAGATGCGAAAATTTAAAGACGAGAACGCCATTTATAAGCCCAGCGAGAGCGAGTGCGCGTGTAGAACTCTTTTTTTAGTTTTTTTTGCCGGAGAGAGTGAGAGAGACGCTCAACACATACATGCTCTGCTGGCCTGGCTGTCAGACGTAGCGAGCGAGTTTGTAGGACGGTCGGTCGGTTTGGTCAGTTTTGAAGAAAAAAAAATTACACATTTTTTGCAATAAAAAAAATTGCAGAAACGAATCGCCAGTGTTTGGCCAGTGCGTGCGTGGGCAAGCGGCCTCAAAATGTGCAATTTAACCTTTCAATAAAGGCAGTGAGAAACAACAAAAAAATTGGTATTTTTTTAATTGCTTTTGTTTATTTTTTGTATGGACCAGTATTCAATTTTTTTCCTTTACGCTGTTGAGTGTGTGTGTGCGTGTGCTGGGTGTACGTGAGTGTGAGTGTAACCACTCGTTAATTTTGAAGGTGCGTGCGCCTTTAGCTAGTTCTATGACAAGAGTTGCCATACGATACGAAATTTGTTTAAATGTTTGCCATTAAGTTTAAAGACCAACTGAGTTCGTTTTGTTTTTACTGGCAAATCAAATCTTAAAACAATATCAAATACAACAAAGTGCAACCCCTAATGTTATCGAGACAATAATTGTGGTTATGATCTTGAGTTGCTGGCAACTTGGCAACTCTGTTTAATTGCAGTCTGTCTGTATATGTTGGTATATTGTTTGTGCGGAGGCGTGCTTTCGTTTTTACAACAAAATGCACAACATTCTCTTGTTTAAGTGGCCCTGGTGTGATTAAATTCTTTGAATTGTGAAAATAACTGTCATTTGCTTTCAAGTTGTGATTTTTGCGTAACAATTTTTTTATACCAGGGCACATGCAACTGTGCGCTTGATTTTTCGGCGGTAAACTCTCACACTCGTACCCCTACGTCTCTCGTTTTGTGTCTGTGTGTGTGTACTCGCTGGCTCGGCCATTGCTGTGTGTGTGTGTGTGCGTATAATTCTACGTATCGAAAAAAATGGTGCAAAATATGATGAAAAAAAACATAACTAACTGCCAAAAAAAATAATAATTATGGTTAAATTCCATCTGCAGGATACGACAAAATAAAACGCAAACCGCCAATATGGAAACATTGGAGTTCAATTAGGTTCCGCTTGCCACGGAGGCCAGGTTCCGGTTACCCAAAGGAAAAAAGAAAATTAAAAATAAAACACAACAAAAGCAATAAAAACGCTTGCAAAAATTACAAAAATACAAAAACACTTTTCTACGGGCAGAGGACGAGGTCTCGGTCTGCCAAACCTCTCTCATCAAATCAACCTTAAGAATTCGTCTTGTGCTTCTTAACAAAATAATTCTACAATTGCAATTATTGTTGTTTTAACCGGCACACAGTTGTTGTTGTGGCCTTACAACAACAATAAATAATAATAATAACAACAACAACATGTATCCCGCACCGGTGCGTCACCCCGCCGCCGGGGTAAGTAATCCCATCAACACCCACCCACACATATTGTTGTCCACTTTGCCTTTGGCTTATCATGGGTTGCTAATTGTGTTTCTTCTTTCCAACTCCACCTCCTGCGTCCGCCGTCACACCAAACTCATCCACTTCAGGGACCACCACCTCAGGGCCCAATCAAATTTACCATTGCCGATACACTGGAACGGATTAAGGAAGAGTTCAATTTTCTGCAGGCACAGTATCACAGGCAAGTATCCTAAAAAATGATTAAGCACTCCCGGCTTAGTAGATAGATGCTTTCAAAGAATTAAAAGCCACATTTTATGATGTTGAACCGTATCAAAAACCGGACGCGATAACAGTTGGGTTTGTTTCATTTTATTGACCATTTGACGACGTGTCTGCCTTATGATTAACCAATTAAAGCACATGGTATTAGTTGTCCCTGTGAAGATCAAAGAGTAGCAGTCGGTAGCAAGCATTTCCTGCTAATTTGTAAATATTTTTAAAATTTTCTCACACCACCCCAGCATAATTTTGGAAACTAGGTTCTCAGAGCTAACCGAACCGCGATTTCGGTTCAGTCCTTTCCTTGCGTAAACTGAAAATGTGGCAAATTGGAAAGGAAAAATCGACTATCAATTAAAAATTTCTGATTTTTAATAGAATTATTTAGTCAGATTTAATAAAAAATAATCCTATTTGCCATATTAAACCACAAATTTTCAACTTATGAACTAAATCAAAACTTCATGTGTTGTTTTGTATTCTACATTAAACCAAATTGGTTGGATAAGGTGGCTTAAAGGTGGCCACAGGACCTACAAATGTAAACGCAACACGCTAAACAAACGTTTATCCAAATATAAATATCTTGATAATCTGACGTGCGGGGGGAAACAGACAATTTTTTGAATTAAACGACCTTCTTCTCTGGTGCGAAAGCTTGCAAACCTATTTTATAGGCCAATTGCACTTGTGTTATATCCCTAAAAAGTAGGTTATCAAACTTCTCTAAAGAGAATCTCTTATCAAATAGAAGCTGTTTTATTTCATCAAAGAAAGCCAACATTTTCTAAAAATTTAGATATATTTCATTTGCACTATAGTCAGATGAATCTCTTTAAAGATATATGATATTAAGCATGAAAATTTTCTTACAAATTATTTCATTGTTTCTTGGCTGATCCACGGATATGAGTCTAACAGTAATTAGCAATTTCGGCATTTAAAATTTGTTGTCAATTCGATGTGACTTACACTGATTTTTCTAAAGCATTTGCCAAAGTTTGCTTTAATTCCCTATCATTTAAACTCCTTTAAGCTTGGTTTGCATTCTTCCATCCTCAGTTAAATTGAATCTTAACTTGATGGTCGATCGAATCAATTGCTCAATAATGCCAATTGCTTAAGCCCCTACGCAGCAACATCAATCATTCCTTAAGAAAGTGTACTGGGTCCGTTGCTATTTACACTATTTATTTTTAATGTCAACATATCTAATTCGCATTATCTAATGTAGATGTCTTACATTTTTTTTTAGATCTTTGAGGTGTTGAAGCCTTTCAAGTTGATCTGAATTCTTCTGTTGTCGACTTTTGGTGGCTTTTAATTTATCAAATTAATTCTATGTAAAATATGGAAAAAGCCATCAGCCGACTCTAACATCGTATTCCACTGCTCATCATGCTTTAAGACGACTGTTTGATGACTTGTTTCTAGGGGAATATCCTCTATGCTTGGCTTTGCAAAACTCAATTCTAACAATTCCTTAAATATACACTTGACAGACTTTGCCAACGTTTTTGAGTACCCTTGAGGATAGAAGGACTATTGCATCAGCCATATTTATTGCTCTCAATGTTTCGCTTAGATATTCAAATGCCATTGTTCCATTAAAAGTCCCCACTCAGGGCCAATGATCCGATATGTTGAGCTTTTCTTACATACAATCGGTTTCCACTTGACATGCGGTTCGAGCAACAATACTACTTCAGCCCGGTTTAACGGAGTTTAGAAAGTTGTCAATGATTGTGACCGACTTTGTGCACACACAAGATGATCTAAAGTAGCTATTCTTTTCATCAGTTTGATTTATATGTGGCTTTCTTGGTAAATATAATTTATAAAATTTACGATTTCTTTAATTTGCAAAATCAAATTTATCCCTGCTTAAGCAGCTTTTGTAAATTCACAAAATTACCACATATGAGAAAAAACCTCTAATCTGCGCCTCGGCTTTTCATCAATTGACGTCGAATTCATAGTCAACTTTCGTGTGTAAGTCGAATTCATAAAGTGGTGTTTATGCACGCACCGTCGGACCCATTTCATGAAATGATTTTGCAAAATGAGCATGGCAGAAACGTAATACTAGACTTCTCAGTTGATTTTTCATACTTCAAACACCTCAAATTTAAAAAAAACTTCGGACCTTAAGGACGGACCGGGCGTCAAAATCGTAAACAATATGTATTAATGATACTCTTAAATTTATAACGCTTTCTGCTTAAGGCTGACAGTTTATCATGCAATCAACTCAGAAAAGTTTATTTAGAACTTACACTGGAGCTTTGCAGATGACGTTATTGAACAGTCGAGAAAAATGAACCAGTCGTCGCTCTTAGCTTTACAAAAGTTATGTCTAAAGCCCTTGGCAAAATATAAAAATTATGTCTCTTACAATGGCAATAAAACCACCAATGCGATACCTTTTAGAGTCGATGAACAAAATCAAAATTATATCTCAAGAGCGGCTGGACCTATTTTAATGATCTCTGATACACGCTTCCACCGTTCACACATTTAAATGGTTTAAAAGACCGCGAAATTTGTGAATTTCGAAAATTAGATGTAATTGTAGTCGAAATATGTTGTAAAGTTTAATCGGACCAACAAAAAATTGGGAAAAAAATTGGGGTAAATAGGAGGTGTAGATCGAAAGGACCAAAGTAATCTCGATATTTAAAAAATTGTGTATTTAGTTTTAAAAAATCGCAAAGTAAAAAAATTCTTTTTTGGGATAAGATAGTCGCGAAGACAGGTAAATAGGAGGTGTAGATAACATGGATTTGAAAATTACATTTTGAGTTAAAATTATTATGAGACGGGTAAATACACGGAAGATGAAGATTAAAGGATTAAAAAAATTGACGGAAATTACAAAATTGTCATATATGTTTAGTTTATCATGAACAAGGGTAAATATATATAAGGATGGTGATGTTCGAAAGGTGAACCGATTCGGGAAATTCGCAAAATTTTATAAAGCTCCATTTACACGACCTGGTCACTCAGATGAGTTTTCATCAGAACTAAACTCATCTGATCAACTCAGTTTTGCTTTCACACAAGTCTGAGAAGCTCAGATGAGCCAGTTGCAGAACCATTGGTTCATCGGAATCATCATTTACATTAAAGAAGAACCCAAGCGAAATAAATGAAGAAGCATTAAAAATAATATTGCCGTCCTGTTAAGTTAAATCTAACAGGAAACAATAAAAATTGTATATCCTCGGCAAAAAACAACTCCAGCGCACTGTAATTCGTTAATTGCCAATCAAATGAGCGCTCTGTCCAAATAGAACCGGATCTATTTTGTCTGATCGCTCATCTGAGTAGCTTCATGTCTACTCTACGCCTTTTTACACGGTCTGACAGCAACTCACAAAAAACTCAGCTGAGTGATCAGGTCGTGTAAATAGAGCTTAAGCATAGATAATAATACAGGCCTGTTCCGGTTTTTAAATTCATTAAATATGCTGTTGCATAAAATTTATTTGGCAAATCAGATCAAAACGTTTTAACTTGAATCAGTCGTGTAAAGAGTAAGTAGAAACTGTAGGTTTGATACGGATTTCCTTTAATTTTTGAATAGAGAAGAGAACATGTAAAAAATTCACTTTAGTGAAAACCGGAACATGGCAGATAAAGATTTTATAGATGACAATTGTAATGTAAACATCACTTCTTCGATTTGTGTTTAAAATACTGGAGGGAGCGTAAACACCCTCGTCGTGTAGATGATATATGAGTCGAATGTTCCGCAACCAACTTAAGTTTGGGGGCAGCAATTTTCACTTCCGCCCCGGGAACGTCACACTACACCACTGTAAAAACGTACTCGCCCCAGCTCTTCCTAAAGAATCTGATCAGTTTCGACTCATATTTCCAAAGATTTGCAAGTTATTATTGAGTCAATTTGCGATTTTGTTATTGCAATAGGATTTTTTCTAAGTGGGGAGCAGTACACAGTTCGTCTGGCGTTATATAGATAGGCTACTTTCTTAAAACTGAACGTGGGATACCATACGTGCCGATTTCTCTTCTTCCACATGATTGTGACTCTATTACTTATAGTTTATGAAACGGATATCAGCTCTTTGCAGAAGAATACAAATTAAATTTTTGACAACTGATCGATTTGAACTTGTATAAAAAAAACTTCTTAGTGTCACTTTCTGTTTAAAGCCCAAATATATTCAATCCAATTTATAATTCAAATACCGCATCATTATTCGCCTGCTTCCACTGTTCACTAGTCCAATGCTTACCATGTCTAACAGTATATCAGTATGTACATATATCTGTCTGTGAATGCAGCATCTACTTTGGCAAAAAAAAAATCACAGAAACCGGTTATGGCGCGCCATATGCTCGCTCGTCTCTCTTGTGTCATAGGATTAACCTGCGCTTCCTTTAACGAAAGGCAGCTCAGCTTCCGTCGTCGTCATCGCCTTAACTAATCTTTTCTGTGATTTATTTGCAGCATCAAATTGGAGTGCGAAAAGTTGGCAAATGAAAAGACCGAAATGCAGCGCCATTATGTTATGGTAAATTATTCTTGAACAATTCTATAAAATTAATCATCTTACTAATATTTGATTTTCCACCTTTTCCAACTGTTTTAGTACTATGAAATGTCCTATGGCCTTAATGTGGAAATGCACAAGCAAACGGAGATCGCCAAGCGTCTAAATACATTGATCAATCAGCTACTTCCATTTCTACAGGCCGATCATCAGCAACAAGTGCTGCAGGCGGTGGAACGTGCGAAGCAGGTTACCATGCAGGAGCTGAATCTGATCATTGGGGTGAGTAGTATTAAATACTGAAAGTTTTAGAATTTGCAGCAGCAACACTTTTCAGAATTTATTTGATTAGGAAACAAGTTATTACTTTATTTTAAGTGGCTTTCAGGACAAACATCGATTAGTAAGGTTTCAATATGATCTAGAAGAACCGAGTTTAAAGGTGCGTTTACACACACTGACAGATATCAGTGGCTGCCATACATATGTCAGCACCTGCCAAAGTCAGTGTTGCCATATATGAATGTTTAGAGAAATCTTTCAATCCGAATCAATTCCCAACGAATTGCTTGCACTGGACTTTAGTTTGTTGATTTAAAGAAAATACATAAATTTATTCTTATTATAAAAGTAAATTCAGAAAGTTCCTTGAATTTGACTATGGAGACAAGAACGAACGACACAAAACTGCAAGTCATAATGGCAGGTGAGGTTATGCACCATCTCCTCCTCCTCATCCATTAAATTGCTACTTCTGTAAAATTCGTATTTTCTGATACCGAGCCTCGAGGCTTGCTCTTCTTAGACAGAGTAACGCTCTAGATTTCTTGATATTAAGAGCTGCCCATTTTAGTCAACTTAATTCACATGTGTGGGCGAACGCATTGCCATTGCCCTGATCCATGGAGCAATTTTAATTAGAGAGAACGTTTGCGCTGCCTTTCAATTTTGCTGGTGCTATACGATAGTGCCGAAAATGATACTTATGGTGCGCAAAAAGATACTTCAAAGTGCCAGTAGGAAATCACTGTGGTTAGAGCGAGACGACCATAACCCAAATGTATCCAGAGAGAGCGAACAGCTGAACAAAAAGTATATAGAGCAGAGGCGGCCAAATGGAGAGGACAATTTTTTTGACAGAAGCGGTGTCAACTGAGCAACGTTCCTCTCAAATCAGAGGCGGCCAAATGGAGAGGAAAAAAAAGTGAGCATGTGTTAGTAAACAAGAGAGCTCTCTCCAGACAACACGCATTTTACTTGCTAGGCAGTGCTCACCGATTCACACAACCATAACTTCGGCTCGCGTTTGCTTAAAAATACGACAGACTTCGGCTCGTGCGTGCCTTAGGCGGCCGGGTCTGTCTCAAATACTCTTTGCTCCATGCCTGAACTATCAACAGAAAACTAAATACACAACTTATTTTTATATTTTAAGCAAAATTGCGACTACTGTTTACTTTTTTTTCGGGAAAATTGTCATCATTTTTAAGAAATGATAGAAATGAAAGGATAAATGTAGTGAAAACTCGTATGAAAGAAATTATATAATTTTCTTCATTTCTTTTCATTTAAAAAAAGTAAATTACATTTCTTTGGTGGAAATAGGCTATAACTGTCATATAGGCCAATGTGATCAGTTTTTTTTAAACCATCAAGAGGTTATGTTAAGAAGTCCTTTCACATTGTTTGGTATTCAGCAAAGGTGCGTAACTTTCGATAGAAATAACTATTCCTGGAAGTAATTCATTGCTTTTCCTAGTACCAACTAGGAAAAAGGTGGAGGTCGGTCTGGTCCGCATTGATTCAGTTCTACGATTTCCGATCTGAAATTTCGTTAATTTTTATGCTTACCGAAACACGATTTTGGTACGTTGTACACGTTCACGTTGAAAATATAACCAGGAGCGTTTTGGTTCTCGAATTTCTGAATGTGCTAAACCAAATTCCAACGCTAAATTCCAAGGAATTTATATTATATAACGTTGACTCTTTCCATAATCTGGGAATTACCATGGGCTTGCTAGGTTTTAATATACGTTGGACTGAGGAGTTCAATCATCCCCACACGACCGAGCTCTTGTTTATATCTCTAGTAAGTCCCATTTTGGAGTTTGGTTCGTGTATTTGGTGTCCTCAGTCACCCTGTGTAAAATCATTGAATCTGTCCAGAAACAGTTCCTTTTGTTTGGGTTGGGACCCACAGTTGAGACTTCCTCCTTATTTTTCCAGACTTAAGGTTTTTGACTTATCTTCACTTGACCTATGGTCGGACTATGTTAGGTACATATAATGTTTCTAAACAAACTTATAAATGGTAATTTAGACGCTGAGTACTTATTCGGACGCTTAAATTTCAATGTCCCTTCAAGACAAACACGAAGCTATATTCCCTTGGGGCTTCCTCTTTATACGCTTCTAACTGTCCATTTCGAATGTATGTATGTAGGTATTACAATAGTATCTCTGCTCTTCTCAGTGATAAAATTTCCGAAAAAGGCTTTATTCTTTACACTCGTGCACTTGCATAGCTTCCAGAATTTTTTGAAATTTCTTCCGATCATTAACGCTGCGATCAGGGGCGCAGCTGGTCATACCGACAAAATAAATTACCCCCACCGGATCGGAAGGAGTTTCTTTTATTTGTTCTCAATGTCTTTTTTTTCTACCTCCTTATTTTGTATCTTTTCTATTCTATTATATTGGAGCTATGTCTTTTAGACGAAGTTGCAATTAAAAAAACACACGGCTCAGTGTGATAAACCTATAATTTAAAAACTTAAATAATAAAATGAACTCGACAACATTTAAATAACCTAAATGTAATACATCATATGTTGGACTAGTGAGCATTTTCAATAGCCTTCGTAGACAAATGAGAGTTAGAAAAATAGGCAAAAGTTACAAATCTCTATGAACAAGGGCAATTCGGGACATGCCACTATACTCGAAGACCAAACGGGTATACCATTGTTTACAGACTACCACAAACGGCGCTCGACAAATTATTCGACGTCTATATCTCAAGCCTTCTCCACAGCAGAGCTAAAGCCTTGAACAACTATACTAATGTTTCTAAGCCCAACAAGGAGTGGGCGTTTCCTCTCCCAACCTAAATTTGAACTTATCGTTCCGATCACTATAGTGTGTAGCATGCAGAGGCGAAAGCCATTCACTCAGGGTCAGAGAAGTTAAGCACTTTACTCACATTCCAACAATGCTCAAACACTCACGGAATGTCACTTATGTCGGAATGAGAGTGCACGGTATTTTAGTATACACCTTATAAGGGTGCCTGGACATTGCACCACCATAGAGCTCCTTTCAGGAAAGAGACGACAGATAAGCATCACATAAAAGCTGAAGCACTTTGAATCGGTGAAAAAACCTGTATGAGTTCCTATCCCATGGGATAGGCTTTTTGCATTTTGGGCACCAATGGTCTGGTTTAAAATTAATCAAACCGTTTTACCTTGCGGTTTTTGGTTTAATTTAGTGTTTGGAGATTGAATTTGTAATTCAATAGCACAAGAGCAGTTTTTTGGTATTAACTGATTTTTATGATGCTTTTTGACTCGTTTTTAATATTTTGAATTAACAGCAAAAAACAACGACAACAACAAGCTCTTTTTATAGATAGCTTGACAAAAAATAAGGACTTCAATCGGAATGTAAGAACAAGACGAAAAACTTCATGGTTTTAATGAAAGCAGAGCTTTGAAGATTCTTCAAAACGAACTTCACCGTGCAAACACAGACAGAATTATGTCATGCCCCTCTTTTGGGTGTCTTATACTAAAATCATAGGTGCAAGTATCAACTATTTTTAAAGAGAGCAACATAAGTTGTTACTTACTCTTAAAACGATACCTAGATAAGGTTTATCACACAACGTACTATTTAGTCTCCCTTGCTCACCAGCACAAACATGATTTGCGACAACCCAGTCCATAGTAAGAAGACGTTTACTCCTCCTAAGCAAAGTAACTGTGAATTGTTCGATATGTGTCCATTCGATAGGTAGTTGCCAGCTACTTTGAGTTCTGAAATAGTTTGTATTGTAGAAAGCATTAAATAAAACTTGTTTTTTTTTTTGTTTTAATTTCTTAATCTGAAAGAAGAGAACCTATTCTAGTTTTAATGACCATTTCTTCTAAGAGTAATTTAAACTTTCCCACAATTAATTTTCGACTTAAGTTTTGTCTTCTTTCTGCCTAATTTGTTAACCATTTTATGTTTTGTACGTCAACTTAAAAAAAAAAACGAAATATTACACATTCGACCTACCCCATTAAAAAACCATAATTTGAGTGACGTGTGCAGCACCAGCAGCAACATGGAATACAACAACTTTTAGTAAGTTTTGTTTTTAGTTGCAAGGAGGTTCGCTTGGACTTTGTTTGTGTGTTCTCGTGTTTGTTGTTGCCACCGCTCTGAGCTCGCTCTCTTTCTCTATTCGATTAAATAATGCTTTCACAGCTGCCAAAATTTGTTGTTAATGTTCCGAATAACAATGTTGTTGTTGTTGTTGCTTGCACACATTTAAAAACAAAGCTTTCTGTTATGTCCCTAAAACAAATGATTCATTTTTAAAATGCATGCCGCTTGAATCTGTTTGCCGTTACTGAACTCCTTCTATTGTTTGCCAACTTGCAGCAACAAATACATGCACAGCAGGTGCCAGGTGGACCGCCACAACCCATGGGTGCATTGAATCCGTTTGGGGCTTTGGGTGCCAGCATGGGTTTGCCACATGGCGGGCCGCAGGGATTGCTCAAAGCGCCGCCCGATCATCATAGGCCCGACATAAAGCCCACAGGCCTAGAAGGACCAGCAGGCGCCGAAGAGCGCTTGGTAAGTAATCGATTTTTCAAGTTTTCCTTAATTAATTCCAATTTTTCTCTTAGCGCAATTCGGTTTCGCCGGCAGATCGTGAGAAATATCGCACGCGTTCGCCCCTGGACATTGAGAGCGACTCCAAACGTCGAAAAGATGAGAAGCTGCAAGTGAGTATTGGATTCATTCAGTCATAGTCAATCATTCATCTGTTCAGCGACTTGCTGCTGCCTCTCTCAACTCACCATAAATCTAGTAGTCTACCTCCCTCTCATATGTAGTTGTTGTTGTTGATCTTAACATTTATTCTGCCACTATTCTTAAGCTAAAGAACAATTGGCAATTGAATTGCTAACTGTCCTTTCTTGTGGTTTTATTGTACGCATTTTGTTTTATTTATTGTGTTTGTGTTTTTTTCAAAATTATTTCCAGGACGATGAAGGCGAGAAAAGCGATCAAGATTTAGTCGTAGATGTTGCAAATGAAATGGTGAGTTGAGTGTCGGCCCAGATTCAATGCAACTATCCCACAAAAAAAAGAAAATAAAAAGACCCACATTCATAATGAAAACTAATTTTAAAATTGTGCTTTCAACTTTGTTAATGTTGCAGGAATCCCACTCTCCACGTCCCAATGGCGAACACGTCTCCATGGAGGTGCGCGATCGTGAAAGTTTAAATGGCGAACGCTTGGACAAGCCCAGCAGTAGTGGCATCAAACAGGAACGTCCGCCCTCGCGCTCTGGCTCCAGTTCATCACGTTCCACACCCAGCCTCAAGACAAAAGATGTAAGCGATTATATATATATATAATAGATTTATAAAGAAAGAAAAAGAAGGTCATAACATAAAGTAAACTCGAAAAAACTTGCCTTTTACAAGGAAGTACTCCAATAACAGATCCTTATCTGGTTGAAGATTTTTTGTATTATATATAAATCTATTACCATGTAGAAATTTCATAACGACAAAGTTTAGTGCTCTATTCACACGGGCCGCAGCTTCAAATTAACTGTCCAAGTCGAAGCTACGAGTTTATTTTCCACAAAATAAACATAGGATATAAAGTGAGGCCGAAAAGCAGACCTACATATCTACGATGGGTTACAGAAAATACAGACTGAACTAAGAGAACAAGTATTCAAGGGTGCCACAGAATTTACTAACGTTTTGTGAAACTTCGAGCGATTTTGCTTTTTAAGCTTTCTAGCTTGAATGCGTAGGAAAGACACCCCACACCCACAAGAGCAAATTAGACTAAGCCTTTTCATGTTTCATTCATTAATATTTTGAAATGTCAGGTATTTGTTTAGTTCTTTTTTAAACAAAACAAACTTAATTGTTTTTTAACGGAGTTAAATATATTTAATTTCACACAAAAAAATTTCAAATTAGACGCCCGTCAAAATAAAAATGAAACCTTGCAACTCAACTCTAGCTGCTTTACGGTTACACGAGAACGGCGAACGAAAATGTAAACAAGAGACTCATAGCATTCCAAGATATAGGGAAGAAGCAAATCCGTGAGGAGACGATTTACACATCCAAAAGACACTCTTTCTAAATCAGACGATAAACGCAAGCAAAATTCTTTAGATAATGATATTTTTGTTGCTCGTAAATAACCTTGGCCCATGTTTTATTCAGTTCAAGCAATCGAAGTAAAGGTTGGCCAGATTTAGGGTCACTTTAGACTAGGCTGCAGCCGCAACAACCATGTTGCCGTATTGTGAATTTTCTTTGTCCTTGTGCTTCTTCATAAAAGCCAAGAAAAACTCTATCTGGACATCTGTTCGACTTTTGCCCTGATTTTAATAGAAATTATACTAGCAGGTACCCGGGAGGAGTTGCCGCCTTTAGAATTTTAGACTCAAAACGAAGAAGTGAAGCTTACTTTGATAATTGCCATCTATCAAGTCTTCATCTAGCGATTTTTTCGATCTTCACCATCTATTTAATCATGATAATCTAAAGTTATTAAATTTTGCGATTTTTTGGTACGTTTGAACAATACCTCTCATTAACTCATATAAGAATTTTTAGCAAATATTCTAATAATTTTAAACCAATCAAATCTTTGTAATAATTTGAACTCAACGATTTCAAAATTTACACCGCATATGTTTACTCTGCACCATAGCAGTCTATCCAATTTTCCTAATAATTTTAAGAATAAGAAAATTTTGCAAATTCGTCATTTTTCGATGTTTAATTGTTTGTATTCACAATAATAGGTCCTATGAAAATGTTGGCAATATCGCGATTTGATTGTCCATGGAGCAATTAGAATTAGAGAGAACGTTTGCGCTGCCTCTCAATTTTGCTGGTGCTAAACGATAGTGCCCAAAACGATACTTTAAAGTGCCAGTAGGAAATCACTGTGGTTAGAGCGAGACGACCATAGCCCAAATGTATCCAATGCGCAATGCGTTGGCCTGAGTTGGCTGAGTTTTGTTCGATCGAACACACAAACAAGTGTTGCATCAAAAAGTTCTAGCTCAACCGTTCAATGCGATTGCGGTATGAGTTGAGTCTGTTTGATTGAAAATATTTGTTGCGTAAATAAATGTGATCAAAAATGTTGCATAAAAAAACTCTGGTACAACCGTTCGATGCGACTGCGGGTTGAATTGAGTTTAGAGTTTTGTGACATGAATAAATGTGAGTAAGAATTTTTGTGCATGACGCAATTAAGAAAAAAGTGATTTTTGCAGTTTTCTGCTCTGTAATAAGTTTGTGCAAAAGTATGTAACAGGGAGAAGGAATCATTTTCGACTATATAAAGTATATATATTCTTGATCAGCATCAACAGCCGAGTCGATATAGCCATGTCTGTCTGTCCGTCCGTCCGTCCGTATGAACAAACAGATCTAAAAAGGGTATACTAAAGTCGTGCAAATGTATGTAACAGGCAGAAGGAATCATTTCCAACCATATAAAGTACTAGCAAATAGCCCGTCACGCTTCGCTGCGCCTTCAACAGTATTTAACCAACGCACACCCACTTACCACCCACTTCAGGCCCACATTCCACCCACTTTCCGCCCACTTCCCATCCACTTCCCATTTCCATCCCACCCACTTCCCGCCCACATCCCACCAACTTTCCGCCCACTTCGCACCTACATCCCACCCACTTGCCACCAACATACCGCACACTTCCCGCCCTTTTCCCGCCCAAATCCCGATCACTTACCATTTACATCCCACCCACATCCCTCCCACTTTCCGCCCACATCCCACCCACTTTCCGCCCACTTCCCACCCACATTCCATCCACTTCCCAATTCCATCCCACCCACTTCCCACCCACATCCCATCCACTTCCAGCCCACATCCCACCCACTTTCCGCCCACTTCGCACCTTCATCCCACCCACATTCCACCCACTTGCCACCAACATACCGCAAACTTCCCGACCTCTTCCCGCCCAAATCCCGATCACTTACCATTTACATCCACCTCCCATTTCAATCCCACCCACTTCCCACCCATTATCCGCCCACATCCCACCCACATTCCACCCACATTCCTCCCACTTACCGCCACATTCCACCCACCCACTTCCCACCTACATCCCACCACTTACCCACATCCCACTTCCCGCCAACTTCCCACCCACATACCACTCACCTCCTGCCGTCTTCCCGTCATCTTCCCGTCCACTTCCCATTAACATCCCACCCACATCCCTCCCACTTCCTGCCACATTTAACCCACTTTACATCCACTTACCTCCCACTTCCAAAACAACTTTCCACCCACATCCCATTCACTTCACAGCGTGCATCCCGGCGATAGTTCCAACATCGGAAAATTAAAAACAAAATAAATTCTCATTTTGACCTTACAATCCGAGTTTCAAGCTAATCGTATAAAAAATAGTTTTTGCATGCAGAATTTTCCGGCCATTTTCCTCTTGGGCGGCTTTTCCGACATTAAAAAATCACATTACAAATTATTTCGTATTTTGTCCTTACAAACAGAGTTTCAAGCCAGTCGGATGGAAAATAGTTTTTTTTATGCAGAATTTTCCGGGAATTTTTCGACCGTCAGGTCAAATTTTCCAACTTCGGAATATAACATTTTAAACTATTTCGTATTTTATACTTACAAACCGAGTTTCAAGCCAATCGTATGATAGAAACTTTTTTGGATTTAGAATTTTCCGGCCAATTTCCTCTTGTGCGGATTTTCTAAAATCTCTATTTCGCGTACTATGCTTACAACTTATGTTTTTTTATGTGTAATTTTGAAAATAAGTTTGGCGCCAATCGCTGGCAACTATAGTTTCGCCCATACAACCTTGACCACCCACTTTCCACCCAGCGGTGTGAATTTTCCGGAAGATTGGTATGCAGTTGTTGTCGAATTTTCATATAGATCTTTGAAAATGAGTTTGAACTTGATCGGATGAAAAACAAAAAAGTTTCATACTACCGTTTTCCGCGAATTTTCCACATTTGCCGACAGAATTTTCCAAAATCCGTTCTTAGTACTCACTTTCAGCATAAGATAAAACTACTGTGAAAATCGCATCTTCCTATCTTTTATGGCTTAGGCTGTACGACGGTCACCAGTCAGTCAGTCAGTCAGTCAGTCAATTAGTCAGGTTGAACTTTTTTATATATATAGATATATATTCTTGATCAGCATCAACAGCCGAGTCGATATAGTCATGTCCGTCTGTCTGTCTGTCTGTCCGTCCGTATGAACAAACAGATCTCAGAGATGGTAAGAGATAGAGGTTTGACATGTATTGAACAAATGCTTCTTATACTTGCAGGCAGATGAAGTTTTCAATTTTTGCCACGCCCCCTCCCGCCCCCGCAATTTGGTTATAACGCTGGTCCTATCAAAATTTAACAAATATCGCGATTTTTTAGACCATTAACTTTACACTTTTTATTTATGATTTGATTTATTATTTTGATTTAATTCACGCATTTGGATAAGTTAAACAAAAATATTAGTTATTTTAAACTGGAAAATTTGACAAAATTAAGATAATTCAGATTTAAGTCGAATGAAATTTTCTAATTCATTTGAATTTATACAAATTCAATTCAATTCTGAGTTCGAAAAATAGTATTAATTCAGAACATGTCAATTCGATGCCTGAATAATTCGCAGAATTGATTCAAAAATGAATCATTCGTTTACAGCTCTATGCAAGGTATAGACTTTCATTTTGTGTTTAGCTTATATTTTTCGATACCAAATTTGCAATTTACTTTTAATATCACTATCCAAAAAGTCTTTCGTTCTACTTTTTCTAGGAAACGAATCAATTCCACTGTCGAAAAACTTTTGTGATAGTGAAGCTACGAGCCCTTAGAAATAACATGTTCTCTAGCTCAAGAGATTGAGTTAGGTTGGTCGACTAAATGCACATTTCTCACTTTTAAATTGAATAGACTTCAACGCAAAAGTATGCGTTGGTTCATTTTTTATTGAACGTGAACGAAGTAAACTTTGATATTGTCTGCAGATTATTAAATTTCTCCAACGGGACAAGTGGTTTATCCTCAAGGAAGTCATTGTACAGTCCGTCTACTAAAAGTCGAGGAATTGATTCCACTCGCGATATTGTAAGACCGAACTGAAGTCAATATGATCAAAGCCAAAACAAAATTTACGTTACTGAGGACTGGACGATAGTGTGATTGAAGTATTGTTCAGAAATCCGAGATCCTTAATGTGCTGAAAGCTGCCTTCGGCCGTTCCCATAGATCCAAAAACAAGAACAAAAAGAGAAAGTGACACCGGCTGCCCGCTGAATTGTTCAATACATAGTCTTAACGGGGCAAATTGTGCGTCATGTGCAGCTTTTGTGCTGGGTATCGATGTTCCAGTTTTAATTGTAGAAAATCCAATTAATGGCAATAATTCAAATTACCCAAAATATTTTACCATTTTGATCCTGGTCCCTGATTAATCACAATTTTTGATTGTTTTCTTTACCGTTTGCAGATGGAAAAACCGGGTACACCGGGCGCCAAGGCACGCCACCGACACCAAACGCTGCCGCACCAGCTCAGGGTGTTAATCCTAAACAAATGATGCCACAAGGCGGACCAGCTCCAGCCGGTTACCCAGCAGCGTCTTATCAGCGGCCAGCTGATCCCTACCAGCGTCCACCGTCGGATCCTGCCTATGGACGACCGCCGCCTATGCCGTATGATCCTCATGCACATGTGCGAACAAATGGCATTCCACATCCCTCGGCACTGACGGGTGGAAAGCCGTAAGTGAACAAATGCCAATAATCTTAAATGATATCATCCTCATCCCATTTTTGTTCTCCTTTCAGTGCTTACTCTTTCCATATGAACGGCGAGGGCAGCCTGCAGCCAGTGCCCTTTCCGCCAGACGCTCTAGTAGGCGTTGGTATACCCCGTCATGCCCGTCAAATCAATACGCTGTCTCATGGTGAAGTCGTCTGTGCCGTGACCATTTCAAATCCTACAAAATACGTTTACACTGGCGGCAAGGGTTGCGTCAAAGTCTGGGACATCTCACAGCCGGGCAACAAGAATCCCGTCAGTCAGCTGGATTGCCTGCAGCGCGATAATTACATACGCTCTGTGAAACTACTGCCCGATGGACGCACCCTGATTGTGGGTGGCGAGGCCTCGAATCTATCCATATGGGATTTGGCCAGCCCCACGCCCAGAATTAAGGCCGAACTAACCTCAGCGGCGCCCGCCTGCTATGCCCCTGGCCATTAGTCCCGACTCAAAGGTGTGCTTCTCATGTTGCAGCGATGGCAACATAGCCGTCTGGGATCTGCACAACGAGATACTGGTGCGTCAGTTCCAGGGACATACGGATGGTGCTTCATGCATTGACATCAGTCCGGATGGCTCACGTCTGTGGACGGGCGGTCTAGATAATACGGTGCGCTCGTGGGACTTACGCGAGGGTCGCCAGCTGCAACAGCACGATTTCAGTTCTCAAATATTCTCGCTGGGTTACTGTCCCACAGGTGCGCTATCTAACCTACAGGAGGCTAAACTCTTATCGAACTAATCGGTCATTTATCCCTTTTATCAGGTGACTGGCTGGCCGTGGGCATGGAGAATTCACATGTAGAAGTATTGCATGCATCGAAACCGGACAAGTATCAACTGCATTTGCATGAAAGCTGTGTCCTGTCGCTGCGTTTTGCCGCCTGCGGCAAATGGTTCGTTTCCACCGGCAAAGACAACCTGCTTAACGCATGGCGAACACCATACGGTGCCAGCATATTCCAGGTAAGTTTCAAATAATCAAATTGGTTGCGAAAGACTTTGGTTTTCTTTTGACTTTGAGAAATTTTGAGCGCTGATTGAGACTGATGTTTATTGGATCCTGTGTGGTCGAGATACTTATATATCCTAGAGGTGCTAAACCATTGTCGGTGAGCTCGTTCCCCTAAGCCCTTGTGGTCCCGCGGAAAGTGCTAGATTGCCCCTCCGTTCTTGTAGCGCTTCGCCAGTCTAGATTCAAAAGCCTAAATAGCTCCTCTAACCCAGAAATCCAAAAAATTTTGCAATCCGACTTCAGAAGTTTGCCTGTTTGGTAATTGGGTAGGCGCTGCAAACTGTCTTTGACAAAGTTGTAGCTGACATTCCGCAAAATAATTTTTTCTTACAAAGGTTTTTAATAAGTTCATGTTTTCCGGAAGTATTTCTTAAAAAATTTTTTTTTTTAAACGAATTTTTTAACTTTTTCAAATAAAACTTTTAAAAAATCAGAAATTTTCTCATACTTTCTTTGACAAAAGTGAAGCTTTTGAGATACCAAACAACTCTTTTGAACAAGGATTTACAACCTGTACACTTCTACATTTTCTAAAACGGCCCCAAAAGTGTGCTTCCCGAAAGAAATCAATTTTTTGTCGTCATTCTTCCTTATGAACTCAAGTTTTTTACCAAAGTTGCTGCCAATTAATTTTTACTTTAGCTTTTAGAGCAAATTATTACGCGTTGTACTTGTTTCTATCGATGAATAAAGAAAAAAGGTTTTTAGACGGTTTTTTAAAAATTCTGTAATTTATCAGCAAAAATGTTGCCAATTTTAAACTGTCTAAAATATTTTAACAAGCTTATCCTTTTGTCAATGAGGATTATTATCTTAGTCGAGACACCCTTTGCATGCAGCTTTTGCTAAGGTACCAATTTTCTAGGAACCCTATCAAAAGCCGCTTTATAGTCGATGAAAAATCCGTATAATTTTTTGGTTTCTTGCACTTTTAGGTGTGTGATTGCTGCAAGGTTGCAGACGTTATCTACGGTAGAGTAGCCCTAGCCCTCTCTGATTTGATTAACCCCCCACTTGCTCAGTCCATAATATATTACGCTCATAAGAATTTTTGATATGCAGTATATGAAAGATATAACACGATAATTTTCGGACATCGCCTTATTTATAGATTTAGACCCTTTTCAATATCACCTCCATTCGGAATAGTATTGTGTGCTTTGGTTAAGGCCACCAGCAATTTCAAGGGAGCGTTGACAAAGGATTCGTATGGAATCCGATGCTCTCCTTTTAAGTTCCTTCATCCTAATGACAGATATTTAATGCATTTAATTTATGTGTAATTTGGCTATTATTTTACATAAGGAAAATTAAAAACAACATGGGGTAACGCAGAATCAACAACTTTGACAGACGAGCACACAAGACACTTAGGACCGATTTCTGTTCACTCAGATAGCTGCTATGTGTCAGATAGTCATCGATTTTACACTGTTATTTGTTAGTTTATGTGACAAATAGCTCTATGTAGAAGATGTGAAATCGGCACTTAGTCACAAAAATACGAATACAACAATGGATGTGTATTTGAGTTGACTTCAGCGAATGTAATTGTAGTCACTAACGTGATTTTGTAGCATGTCATCAATATGTTTCTTAAGTCAGCTTTCATTCAAAGCGATTAAAAATGGTTTTCTTGTCGACTTAATATTTGAAGTAAAAATTTATGCCATTACTTAATTTTATGAGAAACGTGTGGTATGGAAACATTTTGCTTCAAAATGTTAAATGATGGAAAAATTCATGAATTGTTGTCAGAGACCAAGATTTGTGGAGCCGCTATAAATGGCAGCTGATGGTGAATCACTGAGGGTCACTGCAGTGGACTCAGCGTTCCTTCGGTAAGCCGTGGAGTTTGGCAAAGCATTATAGTGCGATGCATGGGGAATGAATGCAGGATACAGTTAGTGGCTTCTTTCAGATAGTGAAGTTTTCAAATGCTGTTGGGAGCTGTCGATTGCGCCCATATTCGAATTCAATTATTTGTTCAACTTTCAACTCTTTTTGTTCAACTTTTATAGACAAAAACTTTTTACGGAGTTTAACTAATCTGAAGTTATTACAAATTGGGATTAACGACATGATTTATACTGGCATGTTCTCAATTCCACTTCCAAGGCAACTTTTCGAAAGTGAAATTGATTCATGTCCTCGCAACAGCAAAACGAAAAAATTGTTCGTTTTGAAAAGTAATGCTTGTTAATCTGTGGAATGAGGAGTAATCGCGCTCTTAACTGATTTTTTCTTAATTCTAATCAAGAAATTGTTAGTAAAATTTTATTTGCATTCTAGCCTTTAATTGACTAAAGTAGAATTTTTTTTGTTGATTGTGACCAGACTTTGGCTGTGCAAACGAAAACGAAGAGTGAAACCTGAAAGCCAGCCTCCCACATTTCCAACTGATCCATTTTCGATCGTTTTGCTTTGAATTCTGGTTTCTTCTTGTGTATCAAGTGCCATTCTTGCTTTGCAAAATGTAAAAAGAGAGCGTAAAAAGAGCGTTAGATTTAAATTTCAAAAAGTATTGGAATTGAGAACATGCCTGATGATGTGATCATCCGATTTTGCAAAACCTTTCAAAATCATATGTATAGTATAATATTTTAATTTCTGCTTTTGAGAACCCTAACACTAAAAAGAAACAAGTTTGTCTCGATATAGTCGACGACAAAGCCTACTGATGATGGGTTTTCGAGCACCTTGAAACAACTTTTGATTAGGATTGTTTAAGTATTAATAAAATTGAGCAACTTAGAACTCAAAATTAAATCTTTCTAGTGCACTCACTTATTAATAGGTTTGTGAACTACTGAGCCAAGTCGTTGGCTTAAGTTGGACTGCAACTACAATTTCTCCAAAGAGTTTTTAATTTGCGAATTTCGCTACTCAGCTTACACATCATTTACTAATTTACTTCTCCTCTTTCTTTTCTCTTTTCGTTACAGTCGAAGGAAACATCATCCGTACTTAGCTGCGACATATCAACTGACGACAAGTATATTGTGACGGGTTCGGGCGATAAGAAGGCTACTGTCTATGAAGTTATTTATTAAAATCAACCACACACAAAGCAGATTTTTCATTTTGTAATAAGCGCATATAGGTTTTTATTACAACAAACACAACAACATCGGCTGCAGCAACAACAAAAACAATGTTCGAAACCATGCAAATAATAAAAACAACCAGGCAGAAAAGCGAAGCAAAGAAAAATTCTAATATATACATACAACAAAAACAAAAAAACAAAACAAAAGAAAACAAAAAACTAAAACTTTAAGCGTACTTGTAGCTACTAAGCCTAAGCTAAGTCCAATAAAAAAAAACAAGTTGAACACAAAATTTGCAAAAAAAATAACAACAAAACAAAACACAGAAAAATGGTTAAAGAAAACGAAGGCAATGAAGAACACACAGTCGACGTTACCTAACTACCTACCTAGTGCGTTCACCTAAACAATTAGGAAACTTAGGACAGGACTAAACTGAACCCTTCTTGCATGGATTAGTCATACGGATATTTTGCAGGAGCGTTGAGATTATGATGATGCGAGTGCTTTTAGTTTTTGTGTATGTGAAAGATTTTTTGTAATTTAGCAGAGAGAAATAGGCATACAGAATCCAGCATGAATGATGCACCCCTCTTTAAGTTGTCCCTCCTTCCACCCCCCTCCCCACACACAAAACACATGCAGAAAGTATATATATATAAATATAAATGAATATAATTAGTAAGGATTTTAGTTAAGAGTTTTTACATTATAAATCCAACACACAAACACACACTCTCGCAGCTTTTTGAAAATGTGTGAGAGAATTGCAACAACTTTTCTTCAACCAACTGTAAAATCCTATGTTTTGTGCAGCTAAAACAAAAACCACAACAGGACAAAAGCAAAATAGAGAAGAGCAAAACTTGTTTAGAGTTTAGCGTATATATATATGTACACACACACACATATATATATATTTATATATATATATATATAGGAGTCGAAATTGATAGAGTGCAGCACACACGCTTCGATTTTTAATTTTACAAAATATTATTATTATTATTATTGTGGTTATATATGTATATAATTATATTATAAATAATTGAAGCAGAAAACGAAAAAAATAAAAAATTATATGTAATCGAACGTAAGAAGATCTCTAGAAAACATCTGTGGTATATACGCTGCGCTGCCGTGGCAATGGTGCTCCTTGCTGGCGTGCCAGTTTGCTGTGCAATTCCCTCAAACCCTCACACTGACGACCCGAGATCTGCCGGAACTTGTCTATAGCTATGGGCAGCAGATTGTCCACCAAGAAGATCTTGTTTTTCATCACAAAGTTGGGCTGCAAAAAATTAACTTGCATTAATTTCTTTAAAATTTTATGAGCATTTTGTGATACTTACATCCACAGCCATATCGCTGGGCGGTTTTAGAGCATGCTGAGCCAGAAACAAATCCTTTAACAGCTGCTCCAGACTCTGCACCAAAGTCTCACACTTGGCCAGGCAAGCGCAGTGTTCGGTCAACTGTAGGAAATGTCGTATGAAGACCATAGTGGATTGGGTTAGATTGATCCAAGTATCGCCCGTGGCCTGGGCACGCACATCAATGCCGAGCGTGTCCAGTTCAAGAAGCAAACGTTTTAAATTCGATTTAGTTTGCAGATTATACGGTTGCCAAATCTCCTCAGTCCGTCCCACGGAATCCAAAAGACGTTGACGCGACTCCTCAATCAGTGACTCTAGTGTGGTGCGTAATAAACCCTCCAGATGATAACCAATGTCCAGACCAATTTCGGTGAGTTTGTTCGATGGTTTGCGCACTCTTTCCACACACTTGGCCACCGCCTCCAAGGAGGAGCCCTTGGTGAGATAGTGTTTGATCAGTTGACTGGCAAAGTATTGCAATTCGCCATTGCACCAGACGACCAGGGCTGGAGGGAAGCAAAAGGAAAGTATTATAAACCAATATAATGATATGGATTTGAGTTTTTGAAATGGTTGGACCGACATTTGCTTCTATGGTGGGTAAAACAAGGCGAAAATATTTCGATATTCTCGACGAAATGCTGTAAATGTGGCGATTTACCGAATGTTTTTAGCCCGGAGTCAGCAAGTGACACTAGAAAATCGAGAACATACTTGTCCAACATGCTGGGAGGCTGACTCTGTAGAAGTAGCGATGCCACCAATTGACGATATAGAGAAAGATCCCCCGGACCCTCATGAAGCCTGTTCGGACTTAAGAAAGCTAAAAAAAAACAAATAACCTGTCACTGATGAGCTGTTTGCGGAATTTTTCAAGTCTGGAAGCGAGGAATTGCTAAGATTTTTTGCCAAAGACCAACTAATTTGATCCATTAAACAAAACAAAAAAGAGACCCTGCAGTTTATTCCAATCAGTCATTCCATTAAAGGTTCTGTCATGTATACTTTGTCAATTTTAAGCACTGATTGACCTTAACAGAGCGGCTTTACACCTGGCAAATTCATCACCAAATAGAATTCCACCTTGCGAAAGATCTTAAAGAAGACCAACAAGACAGTCCAATATCCATCGTATTTTTTGTTGAAATTAAAGCCGCTTCGACAAACCGATAGGGTCAAAGTTCATTGAAGCTTTGTTTAATGTGCTAATGGATTTTGCATGATGACGTTGAAAAGCACGTAAAGCTCCGTCCAAATAGAAAAGAAAATCAACGAACCATTTAATACCAAGAAAGATTTCAGTTTAGCGCCTAAAAATACATAAGTAACGATTTCTATCTTCTTCGGTAGGGGTGTCAATATTTTATCGATATATTGATATATCGATATTTTGGTTTATATTTGGTTATAGATATAGGCGATTTTCGACATTTCTATAAACGATATATCGCAAAAAATTACTATGGTAATTGCAGGAGCAAATTGTCATGTTCTGACCAATGCTTATAGAAAAAACGAAATCTTCGAAAAATTCATGGGTCTAAAATGAATTCCTTCATTCAACTTGATCCAGGTACGGTATTTCAGCATAGATTCTGTTCTCCTATACGTTGTTTCCTTGTAGAAGTGCGATTTCTAAGTTGAATAAATAAAAATAGTTGTTTTAAGTCCTGTTGGACAAGACTAAATCTTTATCTTTAATATATGAGGTGGATTTGCGCGGGCAAGAAATTCATTTTAGACCCATGGTTTCTTGGTGAGATTTTCTGCCCTTATACCCTTTTTTTCTTCGTAGAAGTGCGATTTCTAAGTAAAATATATAACTAAATTATTTTTCCAGTCCCGTTCGAAAAGAGAAAATACTTAATTAATAATTATGTATAATATTTGAAAACTATTTGCAACAACTAGGAATTCATTTTGGATCTATGGGACCTTGGTAATATTTTCTTAGAATTTTCCGTAGATTCCGTTTTTGCTATCCGCTATAATATAGTTTCAGAAAATTAAATCACTTAAATCATCAATCAAAAATAATTATGTTTATTTTTTCTGGATCCGATATATCAGATATCGATATTGAAAATGTTGATTTTTGATATAATCGACATTGATATTTCGAAAAATATCGACAACCCTATCCTTAGGTCGAAAAGTTGGTTCTTATTTGTAAACCTGAAAAATAGATTCATGAAAAAGTAACTTAAAATCATTCTGGAACCATATCCTTCCTAAAATATGTTAAGGAGATATGCGATTTTAAAGGTCAATCCGTTCATAGTTCGGGTCGAAGGACAGACAAAATCCTAGCCCACTATAAGTTTTTGTCGTTAGCGCACATCTTTTAAGCTCATCAAAATTATTATTAGAATATTTAAAAAAAAATCGCTCGATGAATAAATGACAATGCAGGCTTTGGTAAGTAGAAGGTTTGGATCCAACGATAAAAAAAATTGCGAAAATTATTATGAAGAATAGATATATGTAAAATATAAATGGTTAAACAGAAGTTTTTAACCAAACGATCACAAAATCGCGAAAGCTGCACATTTTTCAAACGAGCTTAAAATCAAAGTCCAAACACCGCGAAATTTTCATTTGAGAATTTACAAATGCGCAGGCGCTGACAAATAGAAGGTATAGATTAATCGAATAAGACCTAAGAGCAGGGTTTGGAATCGCACTTTGCTCGCAGATCTCGAGAGCCAGCTCTGGCTCTCAGCTCATGACAATCGGCTCCTGGCTCTAAGCTGTGAGCCACAGCAATTTGCAGCTAACGGATCTCCATGGTAATAAGACCGCTAAATAAGAAACTGCTTTTCAAGTCCACAAATGAGCACGCCTAATAACATTACCATGAATTTGACAGTACTGAACCGAGATAAACACGATGAATGACCAATGCTAAAGAATATACTCAAGATCATAAGAAACGTTTCAAATAGGGTTGTCGAAAATATGATCGATATTTCGATATTTTTGCCCAAAATTACGAATATTATTATCGAATATTTTTCTGAGGCAATATATCGGAAATCGAATATTTTTTGCCGATATTTTTGTTTTAGCGTTCGGTCACACTGTTGCAAATAACTGTTTCTTGTGCTCTGAACATTTAAGGCAAAGTGTTCAAAAGTTATTTTATTAAAGTTGATGCACAGAAATCGCGGTGCAAAATGTGCAATAAAGTTTTAGGGACAAGAAACTCAACAAATATAAAAGCGCACTTAAAAGCAAAGCATGGAGATGCTTGCTGAAATGCAGCTCATCAAGGAAAAATGTAAGTATAAATGATTTTAAATTCTTGGAATTTGTGTTCTTCGTATATCAAATTGGCGTCTATTTTTGAATTTTTTATATTGTGGATATTTATATTGTGATGCACATTAAATGTCCTGGTATTGTACATAAATATGTGCATGCTTGTATATATATACATACATATGTTTGTAAGTCTATAAAAGGGCATACATAGGCTCGGACTTGTTCAATCTCCGGAAGCTCTAATGCTATAATTATATTTAAAATCATCTATTTTTTTAGACAGAAAATGAATCAAAACAGACATTAGTAGTGGATGCAATGAACCATATGGAAGCTCAATCTCCACAGTCACCAGGACAGAGCTGTATTTTAATTTATAGTTGTTGGACATTGTCATATCTTACTATACCGGGAAGCTCCGTGCTATCGGATCGCTTGGTTTCGGCTATAAGAAGTATTGTTTCTGACACCAGAAGCCGAAGGTCCGATGAGTAAACGGGTAAATAAAGGTGGTGTGGCGAAATATCTAAACTTTACATTTCAATATTGCCAAATTTTCCAAGTTTTCCTGGGAGGTAAGAATAATAAAATGATTTTATGGAGGGCAATGTAGACGTTAAGTAGGAGGTGTATATCGAACGGTTAGAAAAATCGGCAAATATGGTAATTTTTTATATGATCAAAGACTACTATGAAAGGTGTAGGAAATTAGACCGCGTAAATAAAGGCCGCGGACGGCGCACTAATTTCATTAGAGTCTTTATTTTATTCTTAAAAATAGAGGCAAGCTAACTTCGGCTCGACCGAAGTTTATATACCCTTGGAGCTTTATATATGCCTGACAGTTTGTATGGCAGCTGTCCGATTTCGACATGCCTTGGTGAAGATATGTGAAATCATTGAAAACTTATAAATACGAGCGTTGGGAGCGATAGCACTAAAAGCAAAAAAGTTTTTCTCACTAAAACTAGTTTTTTAACCGATCGTTCCTTTGGCAGCTATATGCTATAGTCATCCGATCCGGCCGGTTCCGACAAATGTACAGCGTATTTATACCAAAAGACTTCGTGCAAAGTTTGGTTAAGATAGCTTTAAAACTGACGGAGGAGATAGCATAGAAACAGACGGACGGACATGGCTATATCAACTCAGCGGAGATGCTTCCCTCCCTGACAATTTTAATATACCCTCTCCAAGGGTATAAAAATTAATTTAGAACGCGATCACAAAATTAAATTAAATGGATTCGTCCAAACATGCACAAATTTGTGGCTCTATCTATTACAGTTTCTGAGATCGACGCTTTCATACAGACAAACGGACGGACTTGGCTAAATCGACTCCACTATTGATGCTACACTTTACAGAGTCGAAAGAGCTCCCTTCTACCCATTTTTAATGTGTGCAGAGTATAACAAAAGTCCGACTTACCAGAGACACAAGCCGGCTGCTTCTCGAATGCGGTAAGAAAATCGCAAGCCACTTGAGTTAAATCACAGAAGAAAAGTTCCGAAATTTCAGCATTGTTCCTTCTAGCCTCGCGCTGAGCCACACGCAGGGTTACCGTACACACCTTTAACAAAGTGGCGCTGGCCTGTCGATAGCGTCCCATTTCTACAAGAATTTTGAGCGGTCTTTTCGTAGCACGCAAGGCAATTTGCAAATTACGATTATGACTATTGGACAACTCTTTGAGTAGAACATTAATCAGCTTGGTCTCCTGCTGTTTCACTTTACTCGCAATGCTTTCAGCTTGAGGCACTTTCTTTTTGTTTTCGCTACTCAAAAATTCCTGTGTACGCTTGATCAGGGACTGGGCATCTTCGAAGTGACGTTGTGCCACCAGAGTTTGTATCTCTTCGCTGGCTGTGCCCAACCATTCGGGCGTTTGATCCTCTAGAGATTTGGGTTCTGTGGGGCTTGGGGGAGTGACAGCTGCGGCCACTTTTTCGGGTGTCGCTGACTTGGACTGAGTTGAGGGCTGCTTGCCTGAACGTGAGGGCGGCTGTGGTGCTTGTCCTTTCTTCGACTTCTTCTGTTGATCGAAACGAAAAGCTTCTTCCAGTTTCTCAATCCATTCGGTTTTGCCTGCAGCCGTAATGCTCTGATAGATCTTGGAGCCATCCGGCGTGATAATATTAATGGCATTTTTAACGCCATCCAAATCTTTGATATTAATCACGGCTATCTTTTTTGGATCATATTCGGTCAGAAAGTCCAGACGTCTAAAAGAAAACAGTATTAAATAAGGTTAAACGAGCGGGAAGCGCTTACTTATCGTGCTTCACTTTGCACACAATGAGCACATCATTGAACAGAAAGAAGAACACTCTCTGTATGGGTCGATAATCATTGCCATCTAACTCTATCAAAGCACCCTCATTAAGAAAGGTTTTGCCCTCCAGATTGCCATTGAAACCCTGAACCATTTCCTTCACAGCACGAGTGGCATGACTATTCTCCACATCCTCGCTAGCTCCTCCAGCCGGCTGATTGTCATTCTCCACACTGTCCGCCTTCAGGTGACTGGAAGACTTTCCATCTGTCATTGTAGCCAAAATATTGCGCTGCTCAATTAGAATATGCGAAAGTTGATACATTTCCGACTCGAGATCTAGAAAGGGGGAGGATAGATTAGAGTTGAGATGAGCGGGTATTTCAAAGAGGGGCGTTAACTATTTCTCTTACGTGATATCTCCTTGGCCGTTTGTATAAACTCCATGTAGTTCTTCTTGCATGTCTGCTTGAGCGTGGCCGAAGTTTGCTCATTGTAAGTTTCGATTTCCTTTTTGCGCTGCTGCAAGTCGCTGCCGCCCACACACTCACGTGTCAGCTCCTTGGTATCTGCAGATGGAGAGTGGGTACATTAGAAGGCGAATTTAGAGTAAAAGTTATGGCAGGACTAACATTTCTCAACGCTAAAGTTAAAATCATCAAATTCCTTCATAATTCTATTGTGGAATTCACAATTTGCTGCTGTAGAATGATTGCCATTCACTGTGAAACGCATACACAGCAGAGTGCATTTATTTAAAGGTAAGACACCAATAACCACTAGACAACAAAATTACACAGTGTATTTTATTATCAGAGGCGAATGGGGGAAATGGGAAAGTGATAGATTGAAAAAAGATCCAAAAATTTAATCAAACATATTGGGAATAAAGCTGTCTACATAGCAGTGCTGCCATTTCAGCTATTTAGTAGCTAGATCTTGCAGGCCGGAAAGTTAAAAAGCTATTACAACGCCTTTGGAGTGAATTTAGCTATGAGTTTAGATATAATCACTCCACTTCCGGAGTGATTCGAGTATTATTTCAGTATTATCCATGAAATTTAGTACTCAAATTTATGCCTAAATGGAGAAGGTCATGAAAGACCGCTCTGCCTGTGTTAAATGGAAATGGAATAAAAAACTTGGGTCTTGACTTGGTCATGCACAACTCATGGGCTCTTTCTGACTTTGATGGCTTTTTTATACAATTGGATATTTATAAGACACATTAAGTATATGAGCATTCGTGGTGGTACATAAATACAGTTTTCCTACATCAGTATGTACAATATTTAAATAATTATTTTAATTTACAAATAATCCCCAACGAAAACTTTTGACTACTCCCCTTTATTAATGACGACACAACCATTTCTCTTCTTCTTTTTGATGCCATTCACACAGACGCCAAAACTCTACCTCTAATTTATGCACTCTTCATTTGCTTGTTTTGTTGTGGCCTGTGTGTGGATGAGTAATTCTCGAGTTTTCATTCCATCCTCTTCCTACGTCTTAGACTCGATTGCAATTAAGTTAAAGTTTAATCAAAATGGATTGGCTTTTCGGCAAGAAAATCAGCCCAGATGAGATGCTGCGCAAGAATCAGCGTGCCCTTAACAAGGCTATGCGGGATTTGGATCGCGAACGCATGAAAATGGAGCAGCAAGAGAAGAAAATCATTGCTGACATCAAGAAAATGGCCAAGGAGGGCCAAATGGATGCGGTCAAGATCATGGCCAAGGATTTGGTGCGCACGCGTCGCTATGCCAAGAAGTTTATGCTAATGAAGGCGAATATCCAGGCCGTGTCGCTGAAGATCCAAACGCTTAAATCTCAAAACACAATGGCGCAGGCCATGAAAGGTGAGCGGCGGGTGGGGCTGTATTCACAGCTGATTCATTATTCTAATACTCTTCCATTGTAGGCGTCACCAAGGCCATGCAGAACATGAACCGTCAGCTGAATCTCCCGCAAATACAAAAAATTCTGCAAGACTTCGAGAAACAATCTGAAATGATGGACATGAAGGAGGAGATGATTAACGATGCCATCGATGATGCCATGGAGGATGAGGGTGATGAGGAGGAGACAGATGCGGTGGTCTCCCAGGTGCTAGATGAACTGGGCCTGCAACTGGGCGAACAATTAGGGGATTTGCCCGCTGCCTCGGGTTCCTTATCAATTGCCGGTGGCGCAGGAGCACAGAAAGCCCCAACCGCTGTGGCGGCCGGCGGAGTTGGGGGAGGTGGTGCAGTGGGCGGTGCAGCCGGTGCCGGCGGTGCTGGTGCCAGTGGTGGAAGTGGTGGCTCTACGCCCATGTCCGATGCAGATGCAGATTTGCAAGCGCGTCTGGACAAGTTGCGCAAGGATTAATATAGCTGCTATAATCTGCCTGCCGTTCCCAAAACCTCTTTTTGATATATATGTATATTTACGTTTGCATTCCGGTTCGGAAATAGTTTATTTTCTCTTGGAAGAAATTTTTGACTTGAGTAAATTTCATTTAAATGTTGTCCCTGAACTGGTTTGCAGTCCATCTTTTTGTATACTAGGAGCAAATGTTATTAAAAAATGAAATGCTTGTTTTTCCTTAAATTGAAGAAACGTTATTTTGAATGCCAAGCAAACTTCCATGAATTTCAGGTATTTTCTAAATAAATAAAAATTAAACAAAATTATAATTAAACTTTAAGAAGTATAAGAGTATTTAAGAATGTAGACTATTGACAATTGCATTCCGGAAGATTTTCCCGCCACGATATGCAAGATCCGAACACTATTTTCTTACTATGTACTTATTAGGTTGTTAGTCTACATCTTACAATCTGGTCACACTGTCCCAAAACGAAAGACGAACGAACGAGAAACGAAGAAGAACTTTTGGTATTTCTGTTTTTGCAGTTCTTTGGTGGAAGTGTATATCGGGAGTGCCACAGAAATATCTTCCAACCAAATTCCAACCCAAAACCGAAATACCTTTCGGTTGGTTCCAAATCTCTCGATCTTTGTTAGGACATTTAGCAAAATTCCCAACCCAAACAATTTTGGCAAGCAAAACAAATTTTGGAAACAAATAATTTTTCTGGAAAGATTACATAAAATGAATAAATTATTGAACGGCCGTCAGGCACACAAGGAGATAACATGTAACACTCCGGTGTACGTGCCGTAACTGTGTGTACTGGTGGTAGTGCGATTGGTGACATGACATAACCCCCAAGGACTTATCGCCCAATTTTTTTTGGGCGTTAAGTCCGTTTTCATTTCGGACTTATCCCCCAATTTGGGGCGAATAAATTAGTTTTGGGCGATATGTCCGTTCAAAAATCGGACACAACCCCCAAAAAAGTTTTTGGGCGTTGTCTGCTTTTTTTCAAAGACATTATTTGACTAAAAAGGCTATATCTTCTAAAGTATTTCGAATTTCATAAAATCCTTCTGGGGCGATATTCTTAAATATCCGAGCTATAGAAACATGCAAAAATTAAAACGAAAAAATTTGGCACATGTAGAATACCCCCTTAAATAACAATAGTCAACAAAATTGAATAAAGAAACTTCTCATTGGATTTAATACCTGTTTTTAAAGTATTTTGGAACGACGAGTTCAAAAATCGACCTTAAATAAGTAAAAATACTCAAATGTTTAGGGGGAATAACGAAGTATTTTAAAATTGAAGAAAGTTGGGGAAAAAAATGTATATGGGCCGAACTATTTTTCCTCGATGGACCGCAAGTAGTGAAGAAATTTTCTTTCAATCGCTTGCATTTCGAATTAAAACGGTTTTAAATTGACTGCTCAAGGCCAAGCAGATTATTAATGCTTACAGTTTTACTTCTCTATGATCTAGTAGCAGACCTAATTTTTTTCACCTTACATATGGGCGAATTGGTTTGTTAAAATGGATACACCTGGCGTCCACATTGGTATATTTGAATGATTTTTTCTTGCAAAATGAAGTTCTTTAAACCTAATTTAAAATAAAAGGTTATCTGTTTTTGAAAAAAAGTTATGCACATTTTTTTAGCGAATTTTGCATAATAAACAAAAAAAATTTTTAATACAAAAAATGTAGTGGAAAAATTAGCTTTCAAAAGAATGATAAGTCGTCCCTTTACTAAATTATCTTAAATTTTGGTCTGTTGCGGACGTTACACTTTTTCAATGAAGCTAAACTTTGGGAAAAAAATTTTCTTTTTCATACGATAGTCTTCAAATTTGTTTGAAAGCATAGTACGCGAAATAATTCAACATGTGTTTTCCCGATTTTGGAAAATCCGCCCACGAGAAAAATGGCCGGAAAATTCTGCACGAAAAAAAATTATTTTTCATCCGACTGGCTTCAAACTCGTGCATCTCAACTCAACGCATGAAAAACTCTGTTTGTTATGCAAGTTTGGAAGACCAAATCATTGAAACTTATTCTGTTAAATTAAAAAACCCCTATTTTCCGTTGTCGACGTTACACACAGTATACCGATTTTTAGTTCAAATGTTTCATTTATATAATATTAGACATCTTACAAATATAATGAGTGTCTTAAAGAAAATGAAACAAATTTTAAGCGTTGCTATGCGCAAAATACTGAAACGACTGTGTTTACCATTTTTTGACCCATAAAAAAACATTTTTTTTCAAGAATTGATACAAGCAAGAGGTAGGTGTAGGTATGCCGCTGCCATGAACAAATAAACCACCGTAGAACAATATTACTTAGATATTTTGAAGCATGAAAATGTATCCTATTATTCCATTAACAAACATTTGGATTTTGAACAAGTTTAATTTTCTGCCCTTGGATTAAAAATGTTCGGATTAGCCCATATAAAGTCCCAGTTTAGTTCTAAATCAAATCGTTCTCGACTTAAATTAAGAAAAATCGTTTTTAAAACCGTTGGTGCTTGGTTCGGGAGGTTATAAATTTGAAGATTCGTAGTTCAAGTCGATGGACACAAAAACTCAAACCGGCCCGATTCAAAGATGTTCAGGACCGACTTACAACCCTCGTGTATACTGGAAATTAGTCAGTGAATTAGAAACAATTGTTCTATTGATTGTATATACTTTTGTATGTATATTTCTATTTTATTAGAAAATAAACTTGATTCAAGTAGAGTCTATTACGACTCGTACTTGAAACTTCATTCCGAAGGTCAAACGCAAAACAATTCATTTTTGTTTTTAGCTTAATTTTAGCTTGCTTTTTTTCTGTGCATGTTAGATTTAACAATGAACTTGAACTATATGACTGGAACAGCATTTACTTGACTTTATCAGTGGATGAACAACTAAATCGCTTAAGCATGGATAAAAACAGTTTACATAATACGTTCTTGCTAAGCCCTATTTTAATAAGCGCAAAGAGATAAGAGAAAAAAAGCAGACTTTTCCGACTAAAAGTCTTTCAATTCTTTAAATCTCAAAAAATAAAATTTAAACAATATATAAAATAAATATCATTCCTAAAACCTCTGTACAGCTAAATATGCCACTACTACTACTACTGATTGTACTTACTTTAATTTAGTTTTTAAAAATTTGGGCGAAATGGCCGAAAATTTTTTGGGTCCGTTTTTATTTCGGACTTAACGCCCAAATGAATTTGGGTGATAAGTCCGTTTTCATTTCGGCCATATCACCCAAATTTAATTTGGGGGTTATGTCATGTCACCAGTGCGATTACATCCTCTCCGCGGGGGCGGCTAGAAACAGTGTATCTGTCTTACAGAGATCCTGGCTAATTGTAACTCGGGCGGAGAAAACTCACTCTCTTAAATAAAAGCAAAGACACTACATATATAGATACCGCATCTCATACAAATTTTTTTATTTGGGATCCAGCTAATTTAGAAAACGTATAGCTAAATTTCAATATATTTCAATTGGGATCCAAAGTCAGCTCCCAAAAACAGTAATTTTTTGTTTCACATGCGTCATCTATAATATCTATGTCTTTGATAAAAGTCACATGTCATTCCTCAGACATTAAACAGGTTGCGTTGGGCCAGTGACCCGACCGTAAAAAACGTCCTTCCTCTCCAAAAATTCCGAAATAATTTTTCCTCGATGGACCGCGAATTACGAAGAATTTACGTGCAAAAATTAATTGACGGTCATCCATGGTTTCTTTAAAAATGAATTTTGAAATTTGCTGTGTTTGCACCGAAATTATGCATGTGCTTTTCTTAAAATGTCAAATAAATACGATGACATTTTTAAGTTCATAAACAGACCAATATCAAAATAAAACTCGAAGTAGTTGACCTATTTAGAGCACGTGGATGAGGGTCTGAACTTTTTTCACACCACCCATTAGAGCACAATTCCCCAGCTATAGCCCCTGGGGCACGAGCATAGTCGCCAATTCACACCGAGTGCTTGCCGAAGTCATGCTTCACTGTGTTTTAGAAAGAGACACAGTCACATATTAGCGCTCTCTTCGTGGGGAACCCTGCATTAGTGGTAAAGTTGAGGGCGCGATTACATCCACCACCTATAAATTAAATTTTTGAAAAACAAAAACTTTTTTAAATAATCGCGCGGTTTTTTATTTTTCATTTGCACTACGGAATGGAAACGAATTACGGACCTCGAATTAATTTTAATGACATAGTTCATTAGTTAATTTTTTCATGAACTATAGTTTATTTTTGAACTATATTTCATTTTTTTAACTATAGTTCATTTTCTTAACTATTGTTCCTTATTTTTAACTATTGTTCATTATTTTAAGTGAGGAAAATTTTAATGCTGTTTGATACATAATACACAGTCGGCTTGGTTTCGATGGATTTGTTGAATTTGCGTGCGCGCAAAATCAGGGCTTCGGTGCTTGCTCGCGCAGTTGCTCGGTTAGTTTGCTGAGATTAAAGTGTTTTACTATCTACATAAATGCTAGCAGGGATTTCTTAATGTTGTTTTAGCCAAAATGAATAGCTACGTCTTCATAGATGTCGCAGCCATGGATCACACATGTCGCGTTGGGGGAATCCTTACACAATCAGCGAGTCACCCTTAACCCGTGCCTCTTAGTAAATTCAGGTTAACATGTCAGCCAGTTGGCACGCTTTACCAAATTATTCTCCTCACGTACGACTACCTCTGGATAAGAGAGTGTTCTTCTGGCTATGCTCGAAGAGGAAAAAAAGTAACACGTGCCTGTGCACTCGAAAAACACGTTCTTGGTCTTTGGCAAGTTCTTCGATTGTTCACCATTAATGACACTAGTTTACAGCCAAAAAGACCCATTTCTACTGAAAATTTTTTTATTGTAGTTTGGAATGGTGATCTCAAAAATCAATTTCAAAAATTTTTTCATGGCTCCGTTTTTGAAATATAATTTTTTTTTATTTTTTTGATAGGGGCACTTACATTTTAAGCCATATCTCACTTTATAATTGTCAGATAGAGTCGAGCAAGATACGAATCGAAAGTTTATTGCGCTGCCAGTAATCGAGTAGAATATTGTTTTTAAATCGGTTCATTAGTTTAAATACAATACTCAAAAATATTTTTAAAAAATCGATTTTTTGCTCGAAAATTCATTTTTGGTCGCCTGGAAAAAATATAAATAAATCCAAACAAATTATTTTTATTTTTTCTACATATCAACCGCACCTCTACGAAGAAAAATAGATATCGCTGTTCAAAATCTGTGAACAAACACAGGAGCTGTAAGCAATTTAGTGCAAAAAAATGTGATATTTTCCCGATTATTTTAAAATAAATTTTCGTTTCCTTCGACTATTGTTCCGTTTTTAATTTTTATTTTCGTTCTGGCTTTTCATTTACTTCATAAATTGACCTAAAAACGAAGAGAAATACAATGTTAATTTTTGAAAACACACAAAATACTCAAATTTGACTGCTAGTTCCTCTACTCAATTTGATCCATCTACGGTACATGTTACACGATTTTCCTCACTAATACCTTATTTTCTTCGTAAAAGTGCGATTATTAAGTAGAAAAAATAATAATTTTTTTGTATTTTTTTTTTTATATTATTTCTAGTCGTTTAAAAATGAAATTCCTTGGATTTTCAAGCAAAAAATCGATTTTTTTTAAATATTCTTGGTTGTTAAATTCAAACTACTGAACCGATTTAAAAACAATGCTCCACGTAATTATTGGCAGCTCCATTACCTTTCGATTTATTTCTTACTTGACTCTATCTGACAATAATGAATTGATATATGGCTTAAAATGTAAGAGTACCTACCAAAAAAATTAAAAAAATTAATATTTCAAAAACGGAGCTATGAAAAAAATTTTTGAAATCGATTTTTTAGATCACCATTTCAAACTATACTAAGAAAAATTTTCAGCTGAAATGGGTCATTTTTATACCCGTTACTGGTGAGGAAAAAGAGTATACTAAAGTCGTGCAAATGTATGTAACAGGCAGAAGGAATCATTTCCGACCATATAAAGTATATATATGTCCGTCTGTCCGTCCGTCCGTCTGTCCATCTGTCTGTATGAACACCTAGATCTCAGAGATGGTAAGAGATGGAGGTTTGACATGTATGGGACAAATGCTTCTTTTTTCTGCACGCAGATCAAGTTTGTTTTAAATTTTGGCCACGCCCCCTCCCGCCCCCGCAATTTGGAAAAAACGTTATATCTCCTACATTTTTAAAGATAGACGATTCGTACCTTCTAGAGATAGTTAGTAATTAGCAAAATGAATCGATTTGCTGAAGAAATGAAGAAGATCGGATGAACGGTTCTCAAGTTATGAGCAAAGAAGTGAACCAAGCCCCCCCTCTACCCACCCTAAAAAAATGTTGCATACTTTTCTGATGGTTACCCTAAGGAACGCAGGAACACTGTTAAACATGTTTTTTCATGAGTAACGGGTATATCGAAGTCGGTTAGAGCCGACTTGAACTTATGCTCTCGTTTTTTTTTATTTTTTTAAACTAGTGTGATGGGCAGCAGTGAGAGAACTACATGACTGGCACCATAGATCTCTGGATAGACGGAAGAGCCACGAATGGCTTAAGCTGGTCATATAAGTCCATCAACTGCAGACCTGTCATCTCCTGAGTTTGGCTATGCGGTTTGAATTTGATTCCCTCTGACGCCAAATCCTCGCAGCTGAAGGCTCCCTGTAATGTGTCAATGTCGTGGGTGCCCATGGCCACCAGGGTAAATGTTTTGGACCACCTTATACTGCGGATCAATGCAACTTTTGCAGGACTCTTGGGTAAAGCAAACATTGCGAAGCAATGCTGCCACAGCATGTGGAAGAATCTGTGAAAAGGAGGAGGCAACATTTAGCACCTGTTGCTAGGTTGGCTCAACAAACTCAAACTTTGGCTTTTTTATAGTTCAAAAAAGATCTATAGTTCAAAAACTGAAAAATACGTAGTTCAAAAAATGAACTATAGTTCAAAACCAAAACTTAGTTCATTTTAAAGACTAGTTCATTTGAACTAGTTCAAAAAAATTGGCACAACTATTCACCACATTTTGAACAGTTGATTTCCTTTAAAATGACATTATGACTAATAAGGAAGTCAATGACATCGGACTCCGACATCGACAAAAACTTGGAAATTGTAGTTTCACAACCCTCACAAGCCATATTAATCACAATTTTTGAACAAACGTACTCGCAGAACAATTGAACACAACAAATTTATTCTCAAATTAAATATTTTTATACCCTTGGAGAGGGAATATTAAAATTGTCCGGATGTTTGTAACGCACAGAAGGAAGCATCTCCACATAAAGTATATATATTCTTGATCAGCGTGACGACCTGAGTTGATAAAGCCATGTCCGTCTGTCCGTCCGTCCGTCCGCCCGTCTGTTTCTATGCTATCTCCTCCGTCAGTTTTAAAGCTATCTTAACCAAACTTTGCACGAACTCATTTGGTACAAATACGCTGCACATTTGTCGGAACCGGCCGGATCGGATGACTATAGCATATAGCTGCCATAAAAACGATTGGTCGAAAAAGTAGTTTTAGTGGGAAAATCTTTTTTGTTTTCAATGCCATCGCTGCCAACCGTAGTATTTATAAGTTTTCAATGATTTCACATAATTCCAAGCAGATTTGTCGAAATCGGACAACTATATAGTATAGCTGCCATACGAAAGATAGGTCTGAAAAAAAATTTTAGTAAGAAAAACTTTTCGTTTTTCATGCGATAGCTCCCAAACTTGTCACTGAACAATATTTTATGCTACCACACAATTCTGCTAAGTTTTATCGAAATCGGATGACTATAGCATATAGCTGCCATAGGAACAATCGGTCGAAAAAGTAGTTTTGGTAAGAAAAACTTTCATAAGTTTCCAACGATTTCACATGATTTCAGAAAGATTTGTCGAAATCGGACAACAATATAGTATAACTGCCGTACAAAAGATTGATCAGGAAAAAAGCCTTAGTTAAATTAACCTTTTTATTTTCAATGGTATCGTCTTTCCACTTTCCACTTGCACTTACGGAGAGTTTAATCAAAATCGGATGAATATAACGTATAGCTGCCATATAACAAACTGGCAGGCATATATCATGCTCCAAGGGTATACAAACTTCCGGAAATTTTAGAAAGGAAGGACATATAATAGACAATTACCCAAATTGGTTCCTGTTTATAAATTCACAAAATGATCAGCACACATATGGCAAAACAAAAGATCTGGCAACACCAACACGACGTAAAGTTGTCTGCGCCGCGGGGCACTAAGTCACTTATTGCGGGCTTTATAACACTTTACGCCCGAAAAGAAAAAAACAAAATTTTGAGTAAATATTGTATGCACTCTCTCGTTGTTCTGATCTGATCTTCACTGTCCGAATTGCAATCCAATTCTTCAAATGTCGTTTTCCACTGGATCAAATCATTTTGTCCGTTTATGACACAGTTGAAAGAAATAGAATTAGTGTTACCACTACTCCAAGGCTCTGGAAAAATAAATAAAATAGTATATGTACGTGAAGAATTAAGAATGCGCCGCAGGCGAAAAATTTTTTTAAAAGAAGCACAGTTTAATCGAATGCTTAATTTCGAACAATTGTTGTTGTGCTGGAAGAACCAACAGTTTCGAATTTTTTCGAAACCCTCCAACAATTTTACTCTCGTATTTTAAATCCATTTCGCGACTACGCTGCTCAAACATCAATGATACACTAATAAGAACATCATCATACGTAACAGTAAATAATGAACAGTACTTTCATTCAAGATATAACATAATGAACGATACTTGAAAAAATGTTTCCTGCTGAAGTTTTTCGAGTTCAATGTTAAACGTATATTTTAAAAAATTCGGGAGTTATGTCACTGTCGAAAGTGACATAATGCCCGCGGATGTAATGTCACGCCGAAAGCGGGCGTTATGACACTTTCAAAAGTGACATAAAGCCCGCGGGCGCTATGTCACTGTTATGAGCGACTTAACGCCCGCGGGCGTTATGTCAGCGGGTGTTATTACATGCACCCTTCACTTTATTAAGAATCCTTGGATCCGGCAAATGAGAATGCGGCTTGGTCGCGTTTTCCTTGTCGTAATTTGTATAAGTCGACGACGGCAACTGTGCAAAGGTAAGAGGTTTTATTTCGCTAATATCGAGTTTAGTACAAAAGCCTTTTAGATCGATTTCATTATGCACTTCTTTATTGCTTACATATTTCTTCATAATTGGAAACTAAAAATTTCGACCTTTACTATTGAAAACGATTCGATATTTACATTTAAGTCGAAGTAAAATTCAACCAAAATGCGAATAATCAAAGCTTATTTTTTCTAAAATTTTATATAGATAGATTTTTCCTAATTTTTTTACTTTAAAGCCCAGAACGCAGATGGATAGAGAATGTCATATAATTAGAAACACCTTGACTTTGCTTTGATGCTCATGTATTGTTAGAAAGTGTTCCTATTCATGTGAAATACTGTGACTAATGAAATTCTCTGAAATTCTGCGTACGGGGCTTAAATGTTTTTCTTATTTTATGTAGTATTCCTTTTTGTGTTCCTTTCCTTAAATTTTAATTTGTAGCAATCCAATTTATGTATATTTCTTCTACGTTTCATAGTGGTTGTTGGATGGGGTCCTTTGTCTTACCAATAATTGATTTTTCTAATCGTTGTATATTAAGTACTGAACAATGTTTTTTTTTTTGTTTAATATCATAACAAACTTATATTTCTTCGGGAGGGGGAATTGTTTTCTACATACACACAAAATTTAAACATACACAAACAGTAAACCAATCTACGAAAAAGTGAGTCATCTACGTGGCGAGTTCACCTAAAAACCGCCGGCCACAAAAACACGTTCCACCTGATCGAAGACCTTGTCGGCATCGGGACTGGCATCGATGGTCTTCACCTGGCCGGCATGCTCAAAGTACTTGATAATGGGCAACGAATCATTATTGTAGGTTTGGATCCGTTTTTTTAGGCTCTCCATGTTATCGTCGGAACGACCGGAACCGCTTTGCCCCCGGCCCAGACAACGCTGCACACACACATCCGCCCCACAGTCGAAGAACAACACAAATTGCATATCCACCTTGTCGGACATTTGACGATTCCAGCCATCCAAATTGTCCTGATTGCGTGGGAAGCCATCGATCAGAAATCTGGACTTTCCTGACGATTTCATGGCGTTCTCTAACAGCGAGCATGTAACCTCAACGGGGACAATCTTGCCATCGCGTATGTAATCCTCAATTAGTGTACCAAACTCGGAACCCTCGCGTGAGCGTTCCTCACGCAACAAATCACCAGCAGATAAATGTGTAAACTGGAAACGTTCCACAATCTTGGAGCATTGGGTACCCTTGCCAGCACCCGGGCCACCCAAGACAAACACAACCTTTGGTTTTTCGTTGGACGACATGGCCTGATGGTAGCTCTTGAGGTAATTGGCGTTGCACTTGGAATGTGGGAATTGCTGCGTCAGCTCTGGCAATGCTCTAGGTACTCGCGTTAAAGCCCGCCACATTGACTAACTGAAAATTTAACTAATTGGCGTGCGTGTTATGTATGTGTGTATGTGTATATGCCGGGGGAGGGAAAGAGAAAAATGTGTTTTCCAGTGCAGACGAAAGTTGTGACGTCACAGGTGGATGCTATCGATAAATGTGTGTACCAAAAACAGAGTTTGCCAACACTGTTCGAGGCGCGAATCGTTGTTTGCTTTCAATTTTATAAATTTGTTTGAGATTGGGGGGTGGTCTTAGAAAAATAACTAATTTCATACCGAATTTTAATTTTTATTTTAAATGAGCTGCGCTTGATTTTTCTGTATGAGATCAGCCACCAGTTGATAGGGTATTATATGCTGTGAACCCGGTGCCAAATCCACTTCCTCATCATCCACACCCACTATGACCGCCGGCACAGCCACATTTGCCTTGAGAAACACATGACTCATCAGATTGGGCGTCACAATCCTTTGCTCCGCCTCACCACGCTGCTGATTGGGCATATATTGGGTGGCCACCTTGTGAAAATAATCATCCACATGTTGGCCAAATTCCTGGGCAAATTTCGTCTCCTCTGGCGACAGGCGTTTGTCATCCGCCGCTCGCTCTGCCTCCTGGTTAAGTATGTGCTGGGTGAAGGTCTCAATCTTTTGCAGGCGACATCTTAAATAGCTGGCCATTATATATCGTACACGTTCCAGTTCCATGCTATGCACCACAGAACGAAAATCATTCTTGTCCAGTTCCCTCATTTGTTCCTCCATATGTGCCACCTGGGAGATCATGAGCTCCAACATGTCTGTCTGATGCGGCAGCAGTTCGGGAGCACACATTTCGTTTATCCAGGCGGTTTCGAGTATCTCCAACACCTGCAAAGTAGTCAGATAATTGAGACACTGTTGGATTTCAGAGAAAGGTCCCCTAACCCTAACCTTTTGTGCCGTTATTTGTTCCATGTCATCATCATCGTCGTTATCCTCCTCTTCTAAGGCAGCCTCAGTGCTCAGGTCATGTTCGGTGACAAGCTCAGCTAGATTTTCCTGGTCCGACATGATTCGTTTGGTTATTGTTTACTTTAATTATGAATTGTTATAAATTTTGGCGCAATAAACAAACAGCAATCAGCTGTTAAGGCTGCAGTGTGAATGGCAAAAAAGTGCTAACCAGGGCTGCACAGCACTTTGAACCACCAACTGCAACTTAACTGTGAAATGAATTTGTTTTAAAAATCCATTACAATTAAAGAGAACAGAAAGACTGTGAGGCTGCAAGAGATCATTCATTTAGCTGTTAGTTGTTACCATCAATAAAACAAAAACTATTAAAAGAAATGATGCACCATCTACACCCTCCTAAACACTTTTGGTGCCTGGACAGAAAGAAAAATCCGTGTCGACAAACCGTAAAGGGCATACCCGTATAGTGTGAAGGCAGCCTTACAAACCCTGACAATTGTATTTTTCAAAAATTAGTACAAAACTAAAACTTTTACACACTTAGAACCAGTTCCAAACGGAACACATTAATTGAGTTTATCCAGCCCTGGTTGTTTCTCTGGCACATGCAAAATATGGCAGCAGCAGCAACAACACCAGAACTCGAATTCCAAAAGAATTTCCGTCTCATTGTTGAGAAAATCTTCAACAATTGGCAAAATCTTCGTCTGGCCGTGGAGCATGGCATGGGCGGACGCAATGGCCAGCAGGTAAGCCTCTAGTTTCATATAAATCACATACAAATTCTAACCTTACATCCGCATAGATGGCCATCCAAATCATGGACTACACCTACCAATACTGTGTGGTCAATGAGAATATCACCCAAGGTGAGCTGCAGGAGGTCATTGAAGAACTTATGGATCAGGAATTTAATACCTTGTGCGACGACAATTCCATACCTGAAATCTGTCAAAATCTTTTGCGCTACAAGCAACTGGCCCGTGAGGACAAATATCCACAAATTGAGGCAGAGCTAAGTAAACTGCCACCGGGCCGGGATTGGCTTAGACCGGATGTTAAGATCACATACACACCCATCGCGGGAGATTCATCGTCCGATGAGGACATGAGTGAGGACGACGAGGATCAGGAAATGGACAATGAGAGCGACGAGGAAGAGGCCGGCACGAGCAGTGCTCGTATGCTGACACGCTCGGAGGCCCGCAAAAAGCAAGCCGCAGAGTTTGTGGAACCCGATGAGGGCTGGACCACCGTACGCAGAAAATGAGGAATAAAACCAAACATGTTTTAGTTGTAATAAGCTTCATTGACTTCTTGTAAATCCAAAAATCTTAAAGGGGCTATGGGAGCTCGTGTGCTGGGTCTATGTGTTGTTCTGCATAGATTACAATCGAAGGGCGGACGAGGAGTTGGGATTTGGCATTGCTGCTGTTGCTTAGCGGCCAATTGGGACCAGGAGGTGAACTCCTCACCTTTGCCCAAAACCAATTTGGTATCCATAATGGATGTTATGGAATCCACATTAGCCGTCATCGACAGATTTATGGCTGGATAGATGAAAAATGCAAAGAACCAAGCAAACACCAGCACCAGGAGAGGCACAAATACGGCAAAATATTTATCCGGCAAATAGGAATGCAGACCCAATTCCACCGGCAGATAGGCCCAAGCCACATAGACCACAAACAACACGGTAAATAGCATATAGAAGGCAAATCCATAGATGGCTCTATGCGGAGTCGGCGCTGGGCTGTGCTCCGGCATTGTCAAACTGTTTTATCGTGTCCTGGCAGAGTAGCAGGCACTCAAAGAATGAGGTAATCGCTGTGCGCAAGCTCTTCACTTGGTCGGCACTGAAGTGCACCACTAAAACATCATGATCCAGGCTTAATGTTTTCTGCACAAAATTACGACGTGGTTCCTGGTCCACACTGAGCACACGATAGGCGATTTCGGCTAGGCGGGGCGTCTCAAAGGGCACTCGTATGGTTCTACAAGGGTGAATAAGGATTAGAATTGTAGTTTAAGTTTTTACTTTATTGAGAAACTGACGATTCATTTGGTTTCGTTGCAATTTCTGGCATTATAAATTGTGTTTTGGATAATCTTTGCAATACATGTCAGCTAAAAGTGCGAATGGCAAAATTAATCAAGAAGAAGAAGACACCAAAGAGCCGCACAGTGGGAGAGAATAATAATATTGGAAGTAAGAAAAACATAAGCCAATTTTGATATTTTTAATATTAGATAAACATTTTCAATAGCTTCAATTCATCGATTGATTAAAATTACAGTGCTGGTGGATCTCGAAAGCTGCCTTAATATGATTCCTGGGTCTGTGAACTTGCTGTGAAGCGCAGTATCTTCAATTCTACACAAGGCCCGGCGCTTTAGTTGGTTTTGAGTTTCGGAGTGGTCCAGTGATATGAAGAGAGTGGTGCAGTATCTGATCTGATAAAAGGATATGAATCTGTGTAAGGACTGCCTTTAATAAGAATTTCTCTTTTAAGAATTTTGACAAACTATATCGAAACATAATAAATGTAAAGGCAGCTTTACCGATTGCAGTTCGAACTAAGCTTGGTATAATTTATTTTTGAAATTACCTCAGTAAAATTAATATATGTGCATTAGGGTGGACGCCGATAAAAAAGTTAACTGATACCATCTTAAACGATTACTTTTACTGTGTACATAATGAATTAAAAAATCAAAAAATTTTATATCATGTTTTAACCTCTGCGAAAAGCCTTTAAAGTTTCCACAAATATTACGTATACGACCCGTTCACCGAATCGAAATTCTGTCGACGAATTCTTCGTATCATTTTAAAAGTTGTCAAATTTGAATTTAATCGAATAACAAATAAAAATGGAGCAGGAATCGAATGTATTTTTGGTTGGTAGACTAGGACCAAATTTTGACGAAGCGAGCCCATTGGTTCCAACGAAGAGATGCCTTTTTTCCACGCTTTTATATGGGACTAAAAGTGCGACAGAAAGTGCGACTAGTGTGGCTCGCAAGTTGAAGTCAGCATGGTCCACGAGCGGGGTTTCAACAAAGGGCCATGTACGCATGAACGCACTGTCCTTCTAGTCAGGTACTTCAGACATAACAGTGAAAACCATTTTGAGTGTCCATTTTGGCTACTATGGGCAATTCACTATTTGAATCGATAAAGAGACAGAGCCCCACACGAAGAAGAAATTAAAGACTATACCAGAAGAAGACTTTGCAGCATGTTCTTAAAATTGTCCCACAAACACAAACAAAATTGTAAAAAACGTTGGCACAAGTGTAATGCAGTAGGGGGAGGTTACTTTCAAGGGAATGAAATAAATTGACAATATTAAATAAAGAGATTTGATGAATAATTTCCCTGTATTTTTTGCCCAACGTAGTATAGTAATCCGCATTATTTTTCGATCCTGAAGAAGCTTATTTATAAGCAGCCAAAAGACTATTGCATGAACGGCTGCAACCGTAATGCGCAGCACTTCAGTTCAGTGTTGGATCTGACTTCTAAGATATCTTGATAGCCTCTTAATGAACGGCTAAAACTTGCTTTCATCTAAAAGTAAACAGCTCAAAATAGTAGAAATTTCGCCGTAATGTACGATTTTTACTAAAAATATATTAAGTACCAATTATATTTATCTACATATTGTGTCTGTTATATAAAAAACATTTTTTATTGGTCATGGTACCTTTTTGTCAAATGGTGTGACTTCAAACCAAGTCTACGCCAACTACTAAAAAATTAAAAATGTAGGCATGGGCAACAGTACGTGTGAGTGATAAACTTTAAGTCCAAGTCGCAGACCCTAAACCTTATTTTTTCTCAAAAATTTTTTTTGCTATGCGTTTTATACACAAATATGCATCGTTTAAGCGGGTATCAGTATGACGTTACATTTTTCCATATATAAAATGTCCGACCTAATGTGCATACATATTTTGCTTAGTTATTTACATTCCCATTCTTTTTCATTTGTGACATTATTTTTTTTACAAAGGTATTGGACATTGAAATTCAAAAAATTCATATTCATATTTTCTTTAAAACAATTTACTAACAAACAAAAATAATTATATATATTTTCTTAGAAAATTGCTATATGTGCAAATTTTTAAGTGCGTGGTATTTTTTAAATTTAAATAGAAACTTAACTCTAAATGTAGTCTAGTGATATCATGAATATAAAATTGGGTTGCCTTTTATCGTTTCCAGTAACGGCAACCGCCGGGGCATTGAATTAGCCAAGTTTTGTAAAACACTTAAATAAATATATTCCTACACCTTCACAATTGCTTCTTAAAGCTGCTTTAAAGTGTCAGACTGCTTTACAGCGCCGAATTTCCTGGCAGAGAAGATGCCCTACAGATCCTCAATTGGATTGAGATCCGAAATGTATGCCGGCCACTGTAACATCGGAATATTGTGGGACCTGAAATATGCCTTTAATCGCCGGGCAATGTATATGGAAGCTACTTTCCAGCACCTCTACATACATTTGCGCATTGATACGGATTGACAACTTTCTTTTAGCATTGAAGACAGCCTATACCATGACAGATTCATCACCATGGATGTGCTCGTAGCAGGTCGGTCGGGGATGTCGCAGATCTCTACAATATTTATTATGTCCATCTGGGCCGTCTAGGTTAAACTATTTTTACAACGAAATATGCCGATTTTGAATTCTGCGTCCCAATACTTGTACTTTTCATAAATGATCATTTGCGAATTCTTGTGATGTTGCTTGAGGCGCGGATTAGGTACCTTGGACTATTTCTAAAGATGCAACTCCTTTCGACAAATTTGCTGTATGCGTTGTCGACATATTGATAGACTTAGCTCCGACTTAATTTGAGCGCCGATCATCAATATATTTGCTGCTAGAGTCCTTATCTGCCGCTTGGTGCTCTCATTTACCTTGGGAATCACACCCTTGCGACTATTTTGGCAATATTTTTGAGGACTTTTTAAAAAGTTTGTTTAATGTGTTACCACGGCTGTTACTTAAACTGCGTTTACAGCAATTTTTATATCAGCTTTATACACGATTTCAATGTTTTATCTGATATTTAAGGGATAGTTCTTTTGCAAGAAGCATTTTTTGCTCAAATGAAAGGTTGTCACTGTAAATACACTGGATCGTTATGTTAATAATATCGCTTACACACCTGTTCAATATTTTCTCACTATAATTGCCATTTATGTTGACGCTACTGTTCTTTAAAGACAAATAGCTCGATTTGAACGTATATCAATTTCTATGAAAAACTTGGATGTCTCGCTTGTTTCATATAACGATATCACAGATTAGGAGGTAATTAGAAGTTAACACTTGGCAAAGCGTCATGATGAAAAAAAGTAAGAAAGTGTATACTCATAACCAATGTACCGTTATTGGATTAAAAGAATAGCAAAAAAACATTGTCCACATATATCAATTTTACTGAGGTACAAGATTATTTCGAGCTACTAGATTATATGGAAGGAAAAGGGTAGAGAGGGTAGAGAGGGAAGAGTTACGCATATTTTTATGATTTTTTTTGCGGCGACATCAATAATATAATTCTATTACATTTTATAACATATTATTGTGCAACTTTTGAAGTATATCAGAAAAAATTTTCAAAAAAAATATTGATAAATAAGCCAGAGGTGCCTTGAAAAAAAAGTGGTTTTGCGGTGTACATTATAACTCGTTACCGGATTATCTGAAACAAAAAAATTTATACGCATTTTAAAGGTGATGTATTTCTCGAGGTAATCAGGAAGAGTTTTTGCAGCTTGACAGAGACTGCACGCTGTCCGGGACTTATTCGTGGGTAACCTCCAATAGGAAGGCCTTTCGCTATCCGCAACCTGCGACCTGACATATGACCCTACAATTACCTGCTCAACGAAATGATTTCTCAATAAAGCCATTATTTCGCTCGCTGTGTGTGCCGATGCACCGTCCTGCCGAAAACAAATGTAGCCGACATCAAGATCTTCAATTTGAGGTAACATATAGTCCTTTATTATGCTACGGTAGCGCTCGCTATTGAAGGTTATGTTCTGTCCAGCCTCATTTAAAAAAAATACGGACTGATGATTCCAGCAGCTCATAATTTAGCCAGAAATGGGCCTCGTCACTAAACAAAATTCGGAAAGGAAACAACGAATCTTTATTGAGCTGTTGCAATGCTGTTTGAAGGCGTTGTTGCGCAGTGAGTCTCTTCAGGATGATTTGTCCAACAATCCTTAAATGAAAAATTAATATTGAAAAATATACCTCTTAATGAATCACCCTTTATGTAGACAGCAAGAGTGATTGTTGTGTGTACATTTTTGTTCTATAAACATTAAAAAAAAAGAGTTTATGCATGCTAGTTACTCCTACAGTTTTTCGTACTCCCCCAAACGTAAACCGTATTAAGGATCAAAAGAAAAAGAGGAATTAAATAAACTAAAAAAAAAAAAAAAATTGTTTCTTGGCCCATGGGGGGATCGAACCCGCGGCCTTCGCGTTATTAGCACGACGCTCTAACCAGCTGAGCTAATGGGCCTAGATGATCTCATGGCGTTAAAAATGAAACATGTAGATGGGTTAAATGCTATTTTTAATCAAGCCACACAGATGTTATATTACTGATAGTCCTGTGTATTGGGAATTGGCTATTCTTTGCTTAAAAAACAAAGTTGTATTCAATTTAAAATTATAACTGGGGAAATGTGAACTTAAAGTAAAGATTCTGCTTGAACTAAAAATCTATATATATATGTATATATAATATATAATAATCCCGCTGGTAAATTGGTACGGTGAATAATTTTTTCTAGAAGAAGGCTAAGTGAGAAGTACGAGTTATTTAGAAGAGGTCAAAGATCTCAGTTTTGACTGGGGAAACCCATTAAAGGCTACTCTAAATCCTGAAAATATTCAGCCATGCCCATGAGGCCGCAACCTTTTTCGATTTTAAAACGGTTTTAGGTTTCAAAAAACGAAAATGGAAGCATGTCTGATTGTTTCGCTTTTAGTAAGTTTAATAATTTTGAAGATATATCTAAACATTTTTCGTGTTTTAAAAGCCAATACAACAGTTTATAGTTAATTAATATGTAATTTTGTACACCTTTAAAATTTTCCAATATTTTTCATTTTTCGCCCACTGTAGGCCGCTCTCTTGTTTGGCCATTCATTTGAAATATACTTTTTATGTTACATTTGTTGTTTTTTCTTTATTACAAAAATGACTCCACGTCCAAAATTAATGTTTCAAACAAAAATCGTTCCTTTTACTTCTTGGACTTGACACTTTTGGGTGCGGGTTTCTTGCCAGCAATTGATTTTGCTCCCGGTTTGCCGGTAGATTTACCAGCTGGTTTCTTGGTGGCAGCAGCCTTGGTGGGCTTCTTCTCTACCACCTTCTTGACAGGCTTGACCAGAGCCTCACGTTGGCTCTTCAGCGCCTTGACAATCTTCTGCTCCTCGATGAGGAAAGCACGAACAATGCGTTCACGCAGGCAGCCATGGCACAAGACACCACCGTAGGTGCGGGAGACGGTCTTGTGACGCTTCGACAGACGTGAACGTTCGCTGGGACGGGAGGGAGTGATGCCCTTAAGCTTCTCCTTGCACTGGCCGCAACGGGGCACGGTCTTGTTTTTCTTCACATATTGGTAGACCAGACGACCGCCAGGAGTGCGAACACTGTAAACAACAGTGAGATTAGAGAAATGTTATCTGACTTTTATGGAGCAGTTACTTACATGCGCCTCTTGTTGGACCTGGTGTTGTAGGACAGACGTCTTCTCAATGTCAAGCGCTGCACCATTTTGCTACATAAAAAACAGAAACAATGGATTAACACAAAATTGTCTCAGTATAGATTGAGGTTATGCGATGATGGCGCGACACGTGAAAGGGGCAAGTAGTTGGCCCAACCACTCGAAATATTTGAAGCATAAGCCAGAGTCTCCCCAGATGTATGCCGAATATAATTCGATTCATAGCATTTATTAAAATCAAGCATTTGAGAAGAAACTGATGAAAATTTAAGAAGCAAAGTTTACCTACTTCTAGTAAAAAAACCAAAAGAGGGAAAGAGGAAGAAAATCAACGTGAAGTTGGCTGCATAACAAGGGGTGCATTGATTGAGTTATCGACAGGCAGTCACTGTGACGAAGTCACAGTTTCAGCGTATTTACTAGAGGTGAACTCGTGACGTGGATTTGAATGTGTCACGACGTGATCGTCTGCAAACTTAAAGTTTACTGCGTGAGCAACCGTGATCCATGCGCGTTTCTTGAGTTAATTAAAGTCAAAATTCGTGACTATGTTATGCCAAACTCAGGAACATTTTTGTTAAGTAAAATTTCCTATGAAGTATTTGGAATTTAGAAATAAGAGATCGCGCTCTTCATAATTAAGAAAGCAACAAGTAAGCACATCTTTCCTGATTCTAACAGATTATTAAAGGAAATGCGATCACGGTTATCAATCAATTATATTGATTATCTGATGTCTTTAAAGGAAAAAATCGGATTTATTTAACTATGAAAAATTTATGCACTACTGCGTTGTTGTTTTTAAATAACTTTTTACGGAAAAGCATTTTTATTGAGCGTGATACTTCCTTATATCTTAAGTTACACGAATAATTTCAAACCCAAAAATTATGTGCGTTCGTGACGTGAAAGAAAACTTGCTCACGTGCGCACCTCTAGTATTTACTCAAATCTGACAACACGCGCTTATTTTGTAAATAATATTTACTTTTATTTGGATTTAAGATATTTTGACTGATAAGATGAGTTTTTTGAAGCCCAAAACTCACATAGAGCAGGGTGATGTAGTAATTCTCTATTTAAGTGTCAATTCCATGCATGCCATCGAGGCAGTGCCAACAATTGTAAACAAAAAAGGCGAGACCATTGCAAATATCTTTCAGACCTCCTACGGTTCACTTAAAGTGGAAAGTAAGTTACCCAGAGACGATGTTTAACCTGACTTGCTTATATTTCCTGTTTACAACTGTTGCAGGTATCATTGGCGTTGAGTATGGCAGCCGTGTGGAGCTATCCAAGGGCTGGGCTCATGTACTGCAACCTAATCCGGAACTCTGGACACAAACATTGCCACATCGCACCCAAATTATTTATACACCGGACATCAGCATGATCCTGCATCAGCTGGAGGTGCGTCCCGGTGCTGTGGTTATTGAATCAGGCACTGGTTCAGGCTCGTTGTCGCACTATTTCCTGCGCGCCCTTAAACCCACTGGCCACCTGCACACCTTTGACTTTCATGAGGCTCGCGCCGAGCAGGCACGAGAGGAGTTCAAGCGGCATGGCCTGGCCGACTTTGTTACGGTCTATCATCGAGATGTGTGCAATTTGGGCTTCACCAGTGAATTGAATGGTGTGGCCGATGCCATCTTTTTGGATCTACCCTCACCGGATTTGGCTGTGCCGCATGCATTCAAGGCGTTGAAGTTGTCGGGTAGGTGAAGGTGCAGTGAGAGACAACAAGTTGTCAGCGCCCTTTAAGCAATCAAGCAACTTGGGAGCTGCGGCTCTAGCGTAGCGGTCAGTCAGCCAGTCAGGCTGCCATTTCAGTTTCAGTTGTGTGTGACATTGAATGAGGCCGCTTTTGACACTTGATGTGGCCAACGGCAGGCAGCAGGCTGTGGCTGGGCAACTTTGTCACTCATTAGTGGAAATGCAATGGAAGTAGCTTGCCATTGGTTTATAAGGGGGGTGATGATTCATGCAATGGAATCTAGTTAGTTGTTTTTTAATTTACACAAATTTATATTCATGAATCGAATTCGCCCTTTCCATTCCATAAATTTTTCACAGGCGGCCGTTTTTGTTCGTTCTCACCCTGCATTGAGCAGTCACAGCGCTGCATTCAAGAACTGACCAAACTGGGCTTCAATGAGATCTGCTCCATGGAAGTGCTGCAGCAAGAGAGCGTGCTCAAAACCCGCTCCTTGCCTGTCATCGATTTGGAGTTTCTTAAATCGCCCAGAAGCAACGAGACAACAACGACAAACAATAATAATGAGGAAAGCAACAAAACGCCCAAGGAGCTGAAAAAATATCTTACCTCTAGCAATCCTCAAACCTTACCCGGTCACACGGGCTTTCTAACATTTGCCTCTTTGCCGCCCAACGTACCAAAAGTTTAATTGAGAATAAAAAATGTTGTTGTACGCATATTTATTTTCCTCTTTTGTTGGAGTACATCATTCATCAAAGGAATATGAGAAGTCTTCCTCAAAGAATTTGCGCTCACTGGTCTTAACACAGCCGCAATGATAGCAACGTGACTGTTCTAGTGGCTGCTGGGTCTTGCGATTCCAGGACTTACGGGCCGGTGCCCAGGGTATACGCTGCTCTGGTATGGCCACTTCAGTGCGTTCCGGATTCCCGCTGCAGGTGGGACAACGACCCATCACCGTGGGTTTGGGCAGCATGCCATAGATTTGGGGACCTGGCGGCTGCGTGCCATAAATAGCGACTATTTGCGGCAGACTGGAGTAGGGGCGTGTCGGGAAAAGCTTTTCGCGATTAAGAAAGCTGCAAAATTTGCAAATACAAAATTTAGGAAGAAGATTTACGAGCAGAATCTAGACAATTATCCAATTTCTTGCAAGAAATATTACAAGATATGTCGGAATTTATTCACACGAGTGATATTTGCGAAAACACAAAATCCGACATCAGCAAACTTCTTTATACAAAAAACTCGTCATATACGAAAGTGTTCCAGAAATCTCTAGAGACTTTCGTACAGAGGATTTGCTTTAGAACTAAAGTAGGAAGACTTTTTCAATCAGGGCTGCAAACCGGTTCAGAATTAAACCGCTCCGGAGAATTTTTAATGGAGCAGAACAATTTTTTCTTCCCGAACCCAAGCCTGAACCCGAGCAAACCAAAATTAAAAGGGGTTCAGTTCAAAAACGATGTTCTATTACATTCTTTCGATTGCCATTTTCCAAAATTTTGAAGCCTTAAAAACATTTTGCTTTATTTTATAATATTCAAAAGGAACTAATAATTAAAAGCTTAAAGAATATAGAATAAAGAAATAAAAGAATTAGTAAATCTTTACCATATTTATCTTCTGATGAAGATGAAAAGCAATACATAACACAGTTCAACAAAAATAGGGGTCAACGCGGGCTGGGGAATAAGGTTGATACCGTTCGACGGAAGCTTTCAAGCTGATTACAAGTCAATTTTCCAAATTTTTCTAGCACGTCAAGTTTTTAAGATATCAATGGTCAAAGTTGTTAAAAATGCCTAAAACGGCAACTTTCAAAAATATATTAAAAAGCCATCTTTAACGGAATAATGCGTGTGAAAATTTAGATAAATAGGTTGATCTTTCCTCTATCGAGGGCCATAAACCAAATTTTTGATTGATGGGCAAAAAACCGTATATGAATTAAATAGAAAGATGTATATTCTACATGTTTCGAGCAAACAAACAAACATAATTTTGTGTCAGTAGGCTCTTTAGAAAATCAGTTTTTAATTGTTTTTAAATTTTTAAAATGCCGTGTCAAAGAGAGTTCATCAACCAATTGGTCCAAACGGCTCGCGAAAGGGTCTTTGGCAGTCGAATGGGCAACTTGGACAAATCATGGGTACCACATTCGGCCGCAAATACGCAGATTGATGAAAGAAGATGGGGACTTCCTAAAGTCCTTAAGTGATATTGAAAAAAAGACCTGGATTTCAGTAAAGAGAGTTTTTAGTGAATTCCTTGGAGGTCAAAGTAAGCCTTTAATTTACCAACGGTTGCGCTTAAATATTCAAATCCAAAATTGGCAAATTTTGCGGCTTTTGGTCTACACCTCTTTTATATACGCGTCTTCAATTGCCACCTATCCAATCTACATAATTATCTTAGTTCCTTTGAAAATTTTGCAAAGTTCGTGATTATCTTGATCACTTGATATACATACTTCTCATCTTTGCCCGCTGGTTTACCCTTCTTTATAATACATAATATAAACTAAAAAGAGAATTTTTTAAATATCGCGTTTTTATTGTCTATATGTATTCTTGCCGTCTGTCAAATCTTCATAATAATCTTAGCGTTTAACTCAAATGAAAAATTTGGATATTTCGCGGTTTTTTGTACCGTAATTTTCAAATTTTCCTAAATTGTTCAATCTACGTCTCTAATTTTTCAACGCCTGCGCTTTCGTAACTATTCAAATAAAAACTCGGCAAATTTCTCGGCTTTTGGTCTACACCTCTTATAGACGATACTTCAATTCCAATAATTCATAATAACGATAATCCAATCTTCATAATAATTTGGCAAATATGGCGATTTGTTTACCAACTCCTGCACTGTCATCCAATCATCAAGCGCTTTTATAAATACTTTTACATATTTTATTTGCAAATTTGACAGTTTTTTGAACATGAGTTACATGGCCTATGTTCACGTCCACATTAACAACTATCTGTTTGCCAAGTTTTATCCGAATCCTTTCAGACATTTGTGCGGGAAAGCGCTTTTATCAATACTTTTATAACAATTTTCCAAATTTCATGTTCTTTTTTTTTTACCATTTTTATAATATTTTACAGCATATGTTCAACTTCAGGCTATCAACTATCTGTGTGCCAGGTTTCAGCCGAATCCTTTTATTCATATGTGCATGAAAGCGCTTCTTAAATACTCTTATAATAATTTTGCAAATTTCGCGGTTTTTTCGACCATTTTAATAAAAGTTACATATATAGCCTATGTTCAAGTCAAGGTAATACACTATCTGAGTGACAAATTTCATTGGAGTCCGTTAAGCTATTTTGCGTGATTGAGTAACAAACGGGCAATCATACAAACTTTCACATTTATAAAACAAGTAAGAGTGTTGCAGTCGAGTGCCCCGACTGAAAAATACCCTGTAACAGGTAATGTGGTTCCCATGGCTTTGATTTCCTTAGTTAATATTTTAGGAATTTTAAATACATGGGGCGGGCCACTTGCACATCTTTGGTGTTTTTGCTCGGATCCTATTATGGGATGTGTTAGTATTGTTCATTTCACTGAACATGTTTACCTGTTCTTTTTTTTCTAAGTGAGTCAACTCACTCAAATCGCTGACTGTTCAGTTGCTTTTGTTTAGTTGTTTTTGTGTTCTCAGCGAGAGAGAAAACAAATGAATCTAAGTGTATGTGTGTGTACTGCTGTTTGGCCCCCAATCATCATGTAGTTGTCAAGCTTAGATTGCTCGTGATATTAGCCATCTACTCGTCGCGTACTTTTGGCAAAATTGTTCTCGAAATTGATTTTTGAACTGGCATCTTATATACTGGGCACACAATCTCAAGGCGTGGTGTCCTTTACCAAACCATTGTACCAATTGACGGTCTATTTGCTGGCTCCGATATGCACAAAACTTGTAATTTTTTGAGCCATGATGTGCAAAAACCCCAAAAAATATTTTTTTTTTATAACAGGTATGGGATAGTGCACAAAAAATAATTTTTTTTTGGGGTGTTTTCCCCCCCCCCCCCTCTTTTTTTCACCACCTACCCCCCCCGGCTCCGCCCGCGTCACCATCTGGCCAGGGAGAAAAAAAAACCAAAAAAAAAAAAAAATGAATGGCGGGGGGGGGTGTGTGTGGGGGGGAAGCACGGGAGAACAACACCCCGATGGGGGGGGGGGGGGGCGGGGGGGGATGGTGTTCCCCACCCATCTGTGGCCACCTCCCCCCAACCCGAAAGGAACGGGGGGGGATCGGGCCCGCCCATCCCCTTGCCCCTTTTGGATTGGCGGTAAATAAAAGAAATTGATATGTCCTAAACATGTCAAACCTGTATCTCTTACCATTTATGAAATCTGTTTGTTCATACGGACAGACGGACATTGCTATATCGAATCGGCTATTGTTTCTGATCAAGAATATACATTTAAATGATTTCTTCTCCTTGTTACAGACTTTTCCACAAAGCGATGGGCATGTTATGGCTCTTTTTCTAGCTCAAAAGCAATTAAAGGCATTAACACAACAAGTAGAAAACTCAAGCCAAAATGTATGGGTGACACAGAACTTCACGAAAACAGAAAAAAAGAATAAGAATTCTGTGGCACCTGAGAACTGAAATTTGGTTAAAACAGCTTTCTGTGGTACCCCCAATTCATTAGCAACGCGACGCAGCGACAAGGGAAACGTAAAACAAAAAAATAAACGATATTAGTAAAACATTGATTTGATTTTGAACTTCTATCGAACAATTTTATGTACATTGTAGATATTGCTACTGATATTTCAGTACTCCCCTTACCCCCTAATTAACTCACTTGGGTCTTGGTTCTAGCCAGAGATTATTGATACGTTTGGTCCTCATAATGTCGCCCAGTTTCTGCAGCAGTCTCAGATTTTCACGTTCGATTTGCTGCTGACGCTCCCGTTCGGTTTGCTGTTTCTTCCATTTGCGCTGGACATGCTCATGCTTTCTGGGCGTATGTGTATCAATGGCCGGCCGGGCGGACATTACCTTCTCGCGATGCTGGGCATAGCGTAATTGCTCCCAAGGCTGTTGCAGCAATTTGTCGCGACGTGAGATCATCTTCCTTGGTGGACTGGATAAATGGGACTAGCGGTAGTTTCCCATGTTTACAGGCACAAACAAACAATCAAACAAACATGGAGTGCGTCCATAACAACCTTGCCAGGACAACGCAAGCAGGAGCCGGGCATGGGACACTTAACAAATATTGCACTATCATGCTCAGATTAAGTTCAACCACGGCGGTGCGGCCGCTTTGCTCAACTGTCCAAGACTTGTCTATCCGAGAGTGACATCCAGAGACTTGACTTGCAAATTTGTGGCCCGAGCCTGTGCAGTTGTTACATAATTCTCTTCTTCTGCTTCTGGTGATGCGGTCAAGGGCGTACGCAGGATTGTCATTGGGGGGGTGAAAGGCCTTAGATTGGCATATAAGAAAACATTCTCGGTTACTGCTTCTACATATCAGCTTAGTCGACTCAATTAAAGTATTTTTAAAATACTTTTCATTTAAAAATGTCAAAATATTTAAGTGAATTTTATATTTATTACCCCCACCCACCCCCCACCCCTACAAGAAACCCCCCCCCCCCCAAACACACCCCCAACGAAGAAGGCGCCCACCCTAGCCAAAACCCAAGCCATTATTATACGAATTAATTAATTAATTATTACTCTCAACATTTTGCTTACTGTGGGAAACAGACTGGAATGCGTACAAAACACAATGCAAGCTCCTAAGATACCATTTATAACAGGGATGCAAACCACTTGAAAATAAGTAGTGGTTCGGTTCAGTGGTTCACACAGTTTTCGAACCGCCAGTTCGGTTCATTGCATGGTTTTTGGGGCTTACTGAACCGCGTTTTCGGTTCGGTTCGGTTCAATTAACTAAAGAAACATATTTGTGATACAAGTACTCGGATTATTCATTAACAAAGACTACGGTTTTCAGTTAATCGGGCTTGTACAAAATTACGAATTACGAAACTTTGACGGTTTAAAATCGACTACTGAAAGCCAAGCGGATCAAAACTGTCAAATAATTACAATTTTTTTTGATCTCATCAAGTAATCTCTGACATATTAATTCGAAATCCATAAGTTCATTCGGAAACCGACTTCGATCTGGGAACACACCCTATTAAACAATAAAAATTTATTTTTTAATAAATTCTAAATTTGCTTTGATAGATGAGACTGGTTCTTTTCATGAAGACATTTTCATTTCAATAGTTTTATTATACTTGTATATTTGATTTTCAAACCAACAGGGAATAATATAGATTTTATAACACCTAAATTAACTTCAATATAATGGAATTTTAGGTAAGACCTAATAATAATATATATCTTAGTATATTTTCATCGATATAGAAAGACTTAAGAGCGTCTGACAAAACAATCGCCAATGTGGAAAATGTTCATTCTACTGACACTTGTGTGGGTGGAACTGCTAAGACTATTAGAGCTGTAAATATTCCAAAATTTAATATTCTTAGGTAAACGCTAACAATCGATATTGTACTTTTTCATGGAATTGAATCCCTATTACTGAGTTGTTTGGCAAGTATTTCCAACTCGATTTACTTATCGAGTTCAAAGAATTATCCAAATAATATTATTAACATTAAAGGAGATTTAGCTACCTTTTTCCTTCTTCTGATAGCAAGTTTGATTCCAGGAATCTAAGCAATCGAATTCAAAAACAGGCGGAGCTCTTTTTTCCAAAGAGTTGACAATTACTGAGCTATGTCGTCCTCCCTTTTCTTAAACATGAATTTTGCAGGCCTGCCAGCCATAGAAATACTCATACTCATTTTCTGTTTCAAGCCAATCTCAATTAAAGATTAAAAATTTACTTTTGAGTTTAAAGTAAGTTTACCCCCAACTGAAAATACAATCAAGACTTGGCTTTTTACAATCTTGGGTCCGTACCAAATTTAATAAGGTTGATGTTCTTAGTTTTTTTACAACTCTGCTTTTCCAAGTATTTTCGCAATATTGTAAAGCTAATTGCTGATTTTTCTTACTATTCGCAAGTAACTCAATACCTAGCTGAAGTGAACCGAACCGAACCATTTTAATTTTCGGTTTTTGGTTCGGTTCAGCATTTTTGAAAACACACCGGTTCGGTTTACGGTTCGGTTCCCGAGCGAAAAAAGCGGTTCGGTTCGGTTCAGAACCGGTTTGCATCCCTGATTTATAATAAATTTAATTTAACATTTTAAGTTAAGTCATTTGAATAGGTTCAAGCGATACAGATATAGTTATTTCCAAATGATTAGTCTGGATCTTTCACTATCAGTTTGTTTACAAATAGTTAGCAAAATGGAAAGGGACAAGTGCTTGGCAGAGATGGAAAAGGGCAAGAGAAGTGCTTTTTTCTTTCAGTAAATGCGACTTGAGGCAAAGAGAAGTCAAAACGTAGTATGCAATTGTATACGTGAAGTATCCCAGTATGTTCAGAACATGAAAGGGCGCACTTATATAATTTTTTCAAAACTGTCAACTCAAAATAATCGCTTTTCTTAATGAATTGAAATCCAGGAAAAAAATGTCGCTTAGATTAGAGTCGAACTGGTAAATTATTATAATTAGCTATCTGGCTCGAGGTCCGAAAAGTTGCGTTTTATCACAACTGTAAACAACTTATTCACTGTACACCAAAAATACTGGCTTATACGGTAAAGTTTCAAGAACCTCCAGGTTCTATCTTTAGGAGGCTTTTCGCTAAAGAGTTCATGAATGCCAAAATAATGATTGTAACATAAGATAAAAGTTTACTTTGTGTAAAAGTAATTTTTAAATATTTATAGAACAGCAATGAATCATGATATTTTCGCAACATTCTTTATGGCAACAATGTGTTTGGCAGATCAGTTATTTTCGTGTCATATGTTACTGTCAAACATGTTCAGTTTGCTCTATAATTAAACAAAACAGACAACGCTTGCAGATTATTGAACTTACTATCCAAATTGATGCTCGGTTAAGAATGATCATCATGCACTTCTTCCATTTTATGGTCAGTTTGGGCGACCTTCTGAGGCGACTATTCAGAATCTCGTGACTAAATTTAGCACCAAACTTTTTTACATTAAAACACCATTATTTTACATTAAAACACCAACACGCATACTTAGAGTGTGGACAGAGGAAAATATCGCAGCTGTATCCGTCAGTGTTGTTGATGACCGTGAATTATCGATTCGGCGCCGTTCACAGCATTTGGGCCTCTGTTACTCCACTACGTGGAAAATTTTGCGATAGGACTTACGTAGAAATCCTTTTCAAATACAGCTGGTGCAAGAATTGAAGTCACACGCCCTGCCACACGCCCTGCCACACGCCTGTTGGATGAAGATCCAATTTTTCATCGGAAAATTGTGCTCAGCCACAAAGTTCATTACTTGATAAATGGATTCCTGAACAAACAAAATTTTCGAGTTTGGGGTTTTTAACGATTACAAAGGCAGGAACGTTACTGTGTATGGAAAGCGCTACCGTGCGATGATTACAAACTTTTTTTTTTGTTTAAAATGGAAGAGCTGAACTTGGTTGGCATGTGATTTCAAGAAGACGGTGCCACATGCCGTACATTACGCGAAACAATGGCCCAATTGAGAGGCGACTTCCGTGAACATATAATTTTTCACGTTTGGGGCCGGACAATTGACCGCCCAGATCGTGCGATATAACGCCTTTAGACTATTTTTTGTGGGGTATGTTAAGGCCCAAGGCCTAATTAAACAGACCGTTCTCTCTACTCAAATACAGATTTCAAACATTCTGCTGAAGCTTATGTATTTTTTTTAATCAAATCCGAAAGCGGCTAAAAAATCACCCTTATTAAAAAATATTTTGAAATTATGTTGATTTCTTACTATAGATTATATCTAAGTTATGATGAAAAACTTGCAGGAAAAAAGCAGCAGGCCACAAAAATGGATCCTCTGTATTATTTAGGATATTAAAAGTAAAAGAAATCTACAGGTACTTTTATCAAAAAAAGGACAATGTTAATGTCAAAATTAGAAAAATTTCTCTAGTGCAGCCGTCCAACCGAACTTTCTAAATGGGTTATTAATAATTGTAAGATTGGCTTAAATTAGATTAATTTGATTGTTTTCCTATGAAAATATAATAAAAAAACAGCGTTTTTAACCAAGGCTGTAAACCGGTCCTGAACCGAAGCCCTTAAAACCGGTTAGGTTCAGGTCTTTTAGGTCTGACGAACAGGACCTTGGACCGAGCCCCCAATATTTTTGTCTCCTCGAACTTGAACCCAAACCGGACCAATAATTCGATACACTAGGATCGGTTCACAAAATTAAATGGTTGTGTAAAGGACAAGAACAGAAAATGTTGGAAGTCTATAGATATTTTAGTAAACGATTGCGCTTTGAACTAAGCATGTTTGACTTTTTATGTAAATTGGTTACTAGTTCTTTTTTGGATCTTGGAGATCTTTCTTTTTAATTTTATTTCCACATTTATGCTGTTGCTCATGTGAATCAATTGCAACGATAAAGTTAATTCAATAGATTCCATGGAGGACACTGTAATTACAGATCGTTAAGCTGCACACACCTTATAATTAGTAGTTGACGATTATTTGAAAGAAATTTAGTTTGACATCACATTGCATTTAGAAAACTTTAAAAAAGACACTGGGTGACGTGTTGGTACTCAACCTAAAATATGTGCGAACGTTTACCCACTCTTAAAGATATTTGAATTTGAGTTCTTTAAAAAGCGCCACCTGAAAATATTTGAATGAAGCGTAATTCAAAATATCTGTTTATTACTGCAGGCAATTTAGAAAATTTTTTAAAGCTGCTTTATGCGCAATTAGTATATCTTTATCAAAACATTGTTTATTACTATCTAAGTGCCTCGATAATTGTTCTTCTATTATTAGTTCAGTCACAATATTGGCCGCAGTGTTCTTAGACCAGAGATTTCGAACTTTATTAACTTCTGACCAAAAAAAGTAGCAAAGCAGCAATTTTCGAAGAGAACATACATACAAATGTTTTTAAATTTTGGGAAAGTTAAAAGACGAAGACTTATGAAATAGTGCTTTGACTATGCTTGCTGTTCCAGCAACTGAGGGTGTCCTTATCGCCAATATGTCGAAAAAAGTGAAACTTAACCCATTTTTATACACTTGAAAAGTGTATTATAATTTTGCCCAGAAGTTTGAAACGCATAGAAGGAATCATCTCCGACCGCATAAAGTATATATATTATTGATCAGCGTGACGAGCTGAGTCGATTAAGCTTTGTCCGTCCGTCTGTCCGTCCGTCCGTCCGTCCGTCTGTTTCTACGCGGACTAGTCCCTCAGTTTTGAAGCAATCGAGCTGAAATTTTGCACAGAGTCTTCTTTTCCCTGCACGCTGCTAATATGTCGGAACCGACCGGATCGGATAACTACTTCTTGTAGCTGCCATACAATGAAAAACTTCAACAAAAAATTTTGTATGAAACCATGATTGTAACTCAAAAAAGTAATGATGCAGTTCGATTCGTAGGATCCGAAATAGGGGGAAACCGTCGAGTTTGGTCTTGTCTTTTTTTTTGACTATCACAGTGTTATTGGTGATGACACTTTCTGTTTCCAGAGAGTAGCGAGTAGTGTCAGAGAGTAGCTAGTACTTTTTAAAAAAAATTCCAGATTCCTGCGTGGGGAATGTCATCATTTTTCAGAAATGAAAGAAATGAAGGCCAAAATGAAACAACAATTTCTATGGAAGAAATGACATTATTTTCTTCATTTCTTTTCATTTCAAGAAATGAAGCTTCATTTCTTTGGTGAATAGGCTATAAATTACAATAATGATTAAAATAATGATATTAATAAGTCTTCGCTGTTCTTTTGTGTTCAAACGAACCGAGATGCGAACCAAAACCTTGGGTTCGGGTGTTCCAGAAACCGCTCCGCGAACCGAACCTTAGACTTTACAATGGGTTCGAAACAATGAACCGAATCTTCTGCAATATTTTAGAGGTTTGCAGACTCGTTTTAACCACTTTTAATTTTTAAATTTTTTGGTCTTTGTGACCACAGTGTCGTATGCGGACAACTGGGATATGTCGCTCTTGTTGAAACAAGAAAAAAAAGTTCTTTTACTGCCCTTTTACTGCTCTGAATAGTAGTAATGTGGTTTTGTGTGAATTTGTTTTTTTGCCCTTTCTTCGTTGTATAGTTGTGGTGTAAATTGGGGTAGTTGTTCGTCCGCCTTCCCTTCCGGCAGTCAAAACTCTTTTCGGCTCACTTTTTATCCTACGCGTTTCGGCAATTCTATTGACTTCTTCAGGGATTCTGTACATTTTAAAAACATGAATACAAATTAGACATACATAATTTTAAATACCTATGGTTTTGTCGATAATTTACGAAGGTCACTGCTGCGGTGTCTGTTAATTTAAATCAGAGATGGGCATGCACACATATCGTCACATTTATCACACGCATACAAGCACAAGCAAATATAAGTAGCTGTCAATGCTTATAGCGTACGTGTGATTTTGTGCAGTCGGCCGGGGCAGAGCCCCAATGCACACGAGGCAGCGTGTGTATGGGAACGTCGCGACGCGCCCATCTCTGATTTAAATCGATACAGCCATGTCCTTCTGTCTGTCTGTTTGTATGTCTTTCTGTATGAACGATGAGATATAAGAGATGTTAAGATATAGAGGTTTGACATGAATGGGACATATTCTTTTTATACTTGCAGTCAGATCAAGATTATTTTAAATTTTTCCCAAGCCCTCGCAATTTGAAAAAATGGCATATCTCCTGTCTTGAAGATAAATGTTTTTTACCTTCTAAAGATAAATAGTAGGTAATTGCCACTATTTATAAGTTTGCCAAAGAATGATAAAAATGGGATGAACAATACTCAAGTTATGAGCAGCACAGCAGCAGAGTTGAATCTGAAGACATAAGACCACTTGTTCAAGGTTAGTTGAATCTGGTTAGTTTGGTATACAGTTATAAAGCAAAATTCCAGCCGAATGCTTTGACAAGTTTAAGAACGGGTGCCTTTGGAGCGAACTTTTTGCACATCAGAATAAGAAACCCTGATATACTTGTCCTATAAATATCTCCTGAGAGCCTAGTATGATAAAATACAAGAGATTCATTTTCGAGAATTTTGACAACCGTCAATTTAAAGATAAATTATGAGTTCTAAGGCAGCTTAGTTATTATGATATCCAATGATTATGATAATTCCAGTGTCAAGAAAAATCGCCGCACTTAAACTTCACCAATAGACGACTAAATGGGATAATTTTTGGTGCGAAGTTGCACAATTAGTTTTCAATTCCAAACAATAAGTTCTCAGCCCCAATTTTTTAGCCTTATACTTGACCTTAAAACATAAAAGGTAAAGCAGAGGGGGCAGCTGTCCCCTCCTGTACCCCATTACTTACACCCTTGGGTGCTGCTGCTGGTGCTGCTTGTTAGGTCCCAATTCCAATTGCAATCGCAAGTTTCTGTGTAGTAGCCGCTGGCTGCCTCTTCAACCTGGTGTGGCGGCAAATGTTCCTTTCTTCTTAGCGAGAGCTTCTTCTTCAGGTTGGACTGTTGCTCATATGTCAACCAAAGCAAATGCTGCCAACATGTGACCGGCAACTTGTTGCTGCCGTTCTAAATACTTGTTTAGTTTTTGCCCCGTTCTGATTGATGTTAAGTGCTCTTGGTTTAGGCTTTTACTCATAATTTTTTGGTGGGCCCCCGGGCAGTGCAAGTAAAATATATATGTAATATTATTTGGAGCTTCAATATGCCTGTCAAATAAATCTCCCACAATTGTTCTCTCCGTTTCAGTTTATTAGCCCCCCATTGATTTGCCTACAAAATGCGTCTATTGTTTGGTTCCGTGTTGCTGCAACATGTTGCCAGCCTTCTCTGGGCTGCTTGGGGCGTGAGTTTGCACTATTAACGAATTTAAAGGCCATGCCGCCTTATTGGTCAGTTAATTGGAAGATCTGTAATTTGATACTGGCAACGTGTTGCTTATCACAGCTCACAGTTTATTATTAAGTGCTTCCTTTTGTTTGAAAGAAGAAAAGTAAATAAATTATCTTGTTAGCCGATCCGACAACTGTAACGAATTTCGCCAAACACCAAACAGCTAAAGCCAGTCTCCTCCTCACCTTTTGGCCTGGCCCAGCTGTTTTGCTCATCACTAAACACCTGCTTAGTTGTGCATAAATTTCAAACTGTTGAAATGATCATACTATTTATTGGAAATATTTATAAAATGGCATATAATTGTGCTCGCTCTGTGGTCTGTTAGTATGTGTTTTACATGGGGTGCCGCATTGCCCGCCAGCAATGGCCAATTTCTCACCTTTAGAAGCCGGCCCAAAGACCCAGATGGCGAATGCTAACCACAAAAATTGATGTGCGGTTGGTTGGATAAATACCTACCCACAAGTAATGCACTTAGTTCGGTCTTGGTGAAGTTTTTAGTTCTCTATTTAGTTGAATAACAGTTAAATGCGATATAAGAGGATTTTTATTGCAATTATTCTACTTAACAATAATGTTGGAATAAAATGCATACAATTGAGTGCTTGGGTCTTTGCCTTTTTTTAGTGTAATTAGGGTCTGCAAACCGACTTAAAGTTGGAATTCCGGAAAATTTATACAAAGTGATATTTTTATCGAAAGCAATCTTATGGATATAAGTGTGCTCCAAATTTCCGTATGGTAATAAATCAGAGCTGTTAAGTTTTCTTTGACCAGACTTCAAAGGCTAGGCAGCGACTAAAAAGTTGTTTGCTCTATTCTCCTCAGATTTTTTTTGGCTATAGGGAAAAACTCGGAGCTCCTCATCCACTAAAACCAGCCCTACTCTCCGTTTCCCTCTTACAGAACTACAGCTAGGTATTACTTTGCTAGGGGAAAGATGGCACGAAGGCCTCACTAAATTCTTATCTAGGGGTTGACACCAAAGTTCGCTGTCGTTCAGCGCAAAGCAGGCATTTTGAAATCTGTGCAGCCATGGTGCAAATAGCATCCCAATTGATTTCCGACCTAAGTAGGATGTCCATCAAGTCAGTGAGTGGGAATGGCCTCCCAATACCTAGGCATAGCTCTTGCCGTTCGGCCCTGCTTGTATATTTGTAAATAGCAAAATGTCTTCTTGTAAATAACGAAATGTTGTTTAAAAAGACTCTCGGTTCAGTAGTATTTGTCCCTCCACTACAAATTCCCCGATAGCATTCCTATGACAGCTTGGGAATTTAAAATCAGCATAAGTGCAGAAAGCGATAGCAAAAGAAAACGCCAAGTTGTCCAGCCTTCTATGCGGTATTGTTTGTTCATATTTAAAGTTAAATTAAAGGCTAAAACCTGCTAGAACGATATCATATTGTGTGTTGAACTGACATATAGTAGCTATCTGGAAGAAGAGAAATTGTTCCTAAATTAATCAGAATGTTGTTTTTAAAAATAGTCAAATGATGCCTTAATTACCACTCGAAACACGAAATTAGCTTATCATCCCAGTCTTGCAATACGGCGCTTTGGTATATTGGAGAGAAAAGTCCTTCGGAGTATTTATGTTGGGCAGGACGGGAAAACCGCAACTGAGAAGCTTGGTGAGAACAACTGGGGCCAGCTCGTAGAAAACAGAAAAAACTAGCTGGATTAACAGCTGCCCATCGAGTTAATTTTTTATTTGTATTTTAATTTTTGTATTGTGAAATTAAAAATCCCTCACCCAGGCAAAAACAGGCAAAATAGCAGCCTACCTCCCGCCCAAACAACCGAGAGTCGCAGCCGCTAACGTGCGACACAAAAACTTGAGGGAAAAACATACGTAATGTGCACTACAGCTAAATAAGTTAAAATAGTAGTTTTTAAAGCAGGAAGAGAAACTTCGGAGTCGATTGCTCGGTCTAAGTCAATGTATAAAGAATAGCCAAGTATAACTCTACAGCTAATTAGGGAGGGAAGGTTACTGGAGTTTGGATTGTTGGATTGATTTTTGCTTAGATTCAATTCTATCTTGATGGGTCGAATATTGCGGAGGCCACACACATGACAATGAAGAATCGGACGGATAAGAGAAATGTACAGAATCTTTGTTGTATAGGGATCATTAGGGGATAGGAAAATTGTTTCAAAACAGTTTTTGGGCATCAATCATAGTACGTTTATTTTCCAGGGTGTAATGTCTTCGCTAAGAAATCGGATGTACGCAAATCCTATAACCAATAATTTTTGATGTAAAACATCTTCAATTTCGGTGCGGACGATTTTAGTAGGAGAAAATTTGATGTCAGTGTCACGTGACGCTGACGGACGATTTTAGTAGGAGTAAAATTAAATTTGAGCGTCACGTGACTCTGACGCCAACCATATTATGTTGCTGTGTTTGCTTTGTGCAGAGGCTCGGCACACACACACAAGACGGTCGGTAGAGTGATGGCAGGGGGAAGATTGGTGATGGGGGGCGGAGAGAGAAGCAGAGAAGAGTTTAAGATCACACACCCACAGCCAAAAAATCAAAACAGAGAAAACTACCACAACAACAACGAGAGAACAATATAGAGCGTACTCCCACAACATTTTCTGTAAACGCGAGAGAGAGAGTGAGTGCTACTACCCTGCAGTGAAATTGTCAACTAGTAACAAAACAATACTGTCTTACAACTAGTTGCAATACAAGTAGAATTAAACTGGTAGCAAAATTGTTGAATTCGGGTGAGTTGGGCAACAACAAACATTAGCTTCCAAAGAAATGCTCGTTTAAAGTACTAATTTGAGCTAGTTTTAATTAGGTTGTAATTGAGCTGGTTTGAAACGAATCGGTAATTAGTGAATTGACCGACAGTTGTCGATATATGTACCAATACAGCGACATAAACAGGCTGTCGTAAGGTGCATATAAGGGTCAACTGGTATTTAACTAGTTGCAAATGGCTGCTGGCTGTGATAATTCTCTCTCACTTATGTCAACTGTCATTAAACTAGTTGCAAATGGCTGCTGCAGGGGACGATTGTCACATTCCTATGACATGCCTGTGTAGAATGGACAACTTCAATACATGGATTTGGATAGGAAGTGCTACCAGTTGCAAGTTTTTAGGGACCGACTTATATCTGGTTGTAAACTAGACACTTTCCCTGCAGGGTAAGCACTGAAAAGACAGGGCACTGAGAGCAGCATCAAACCGTTTTAGTTGTATCATGGTTTTCTTCTTCTGACAAACTGCCATTGCTGATTTGTATACCAAGGTGAGAGCTTCTTTTTGATGTGAAACATCTTTAATTTCGGTACGGACGATTTTAGTAGGAGTAAAATTTGACTTCTGCGTCGCGTGACGCTGACGTCATTCATATTTTGTGTTGTTTTGATTTGTGCAGTTTCCCGGCAAACACACACACAAAAGAATGGGCATAGGGGGGAAGTGAAGAGGTAGGAAAGATGATAAAGAGAAGATCTGGGCGGTTTCTGGGTGGGATCTGTGTGGGATCTGGAGGAGGATCTGGGTGGCAGCTGGGAGAGATCTGGCTGAGTTCTGGGTGGGATCTGGAAGGGTTCTGGGCGGGATCTGGGTGGGAATGGGGGTAAGATCTGGGTGGTTTCTAAGTGGGATCTTGGCGGGATCTGAGTGGGAACAGAGTGGGATCTGGAAGGGATCTGGGTGGGATCTGGAAAGGATCTGGGTGGGATCTGGATGGAATCTGGAAGGGATCTGTGCGAGATCTGGGTGGGATGTGGGTGGTATCTAGATGGGATCTGAAAGGGATCTGGGTGGTATCTGGAAGGGATCTGGGCGAGATCTGGGTGGGATCTGGGTGGTATCTGGGTAGGTTCGGGGTGAGATCTGGGTAGGATCTGGGTGGAATGTGGGCGGGATCTGGGTGAGATCCGGGTGGGATCTGGGTGGGATGTGGATCTGGGCGGGATTTGGGCAATATCTGGGCGGAATGAAAATAAGCTCTTAAACTTATCATCATGTTTCACATCAAAGACTCGTGAGTGCTAGCGACACTCACATCTTTTTTTTATATATTTTACCGGTACGTACCGAAATAAAAATTCAGGTGCCAATACGGAACCGACCACCGAAATAATGTTATAACTAAACCAGAACCTTTTACCGAAACTTATGTTTACGTACCAGAACCGGAACCGGAACCGGAATACGATTCGGTTTAGAACAATCGGAATTATTGAATTTCTGGCACTCTAGAATATATGGAGGCCACTCTTGGCATAAATATCTAGATTTTTGAGCTGGTGTGGCCTCTATAAATCATAGAGTGCCAAAAACTTAACATTTTTGTTTTTCCGTCATATCCTGGAAACAAGAGCTGATCGAGCTAAACTTAAGCAAGTTTTGGAATCAGGGAACAAAATCTTTCGAAATTTCAAATCAACAGGGCTGCACACTCAAAGATAGTCATTTGGTTGGACTGTGAAAAATATGTGTTACACTCTATATGTGGGTAAGTGTACTATACCTTGTTGGTACACAGATGACGACAACATATATAGATCGCGCTAGCTGAGGTTGAGTTTTAAATGATATGGCAACATTTGATTGATTTTGCGCATAATTATTGAAACGCCGACTTTCATATTAAAACAATAGAAATAATAAATTCATTTGCTTATTCAAATTGTTTGGGTGTTGAATTGACAAAACGCGAGAGATATGAAACCAACCGAAAGAGATTTGTGGTACACCGAGAATTGCTTTTGTGTTGAAATTTGGTATGAAGAGATTTTCGTGACACTTCCGATTAAGTTTTTAGTAGATTTTTTTGCTTTAAATTTAACTTGTCTCAAATATGTCAACATAATTAATAACCTTGATTTTGTGTAGCGTGCATCAAGCTGAGTCTGTTTTTTTGTTTTGCTTTTTTGGACAATACTCGCTTATCATACAAAGTGTATACAACAACAATAACAACAACTGCGAGAGCAACACAGCGTCCTGTCCATTTATTACAACATGAGCCGGCAACCCACCAACAAACGGGCAGAGCCACAGCGCAACACAAAAGTCAGTTGAAAACTGCGATTTGCTGTCAGCTAATAATAATAATTTTGATATTGAAAATACGTTTTCTTAGTTAGGTACGACACTAAACGATTTCGCCCCGTCGCGTCGCATCGCATCGCGTCGTCAGTGCTAAAAGTCAGGCAACCCAACAGCTACAAAAGTTGACCGTTGGTGGGGGCGTGCTATTTGCTGCTGCTGCTTCTTCCTCTTGCAGCCAAACAGCGCTTTTTGTGCTTCTCGCAGACAGGTGGTGTGTGGTGTCGATGTTGGCTGTGCTTTGGGTTTGGGTTGCCCCTTGGTGTTCAATATGAGCCACAATTGAGGCATTTAATCGATGGCATCATCTTAACACGCCTTGGAATGTTGACTTATTATTGGCCCCCATCCATGCTGGCAGCCAGTCAGCCAGCCAGTTCAGCTGTGTTTGCCGTTGTCTGGGTCTGCGACTGCGACTGGGACTCTTGGGTCTCTCGCTCTCTCTCTGCGTCGGTGTCAGGAGTCTGTAGTTACCTCACAGTAAAAGCGTTTATCATCATTAGACTCAATCTAAAGACGTTTTTTTCTCTCTTTTATTCTGTGTTTTGGTTGGGGTTATCATGTTGATTATGTTGTGTGAAAACAAATTACATTTTTGTGCTCAGGCTTTAACACCATTTGCTGATGCTGCCGCTGCTGCTGCCGGCTAATTACGAATATGAAGATGATCGCTGAGATTCAATTGTTCGAATTGACAAACCAATTGGCTAGGGAAATAGAAAGGCTTTTTCCCTGCCGTGGGAAATTTACAAATCACAAAAATATTTTCCAATTGCTAATGGCCATAATTGTTTGCAAATTTGTACAACAAGAAGTTGGCTATAATAATTTGTGTTGTGGCTTTCAAACCCAGCTGTGTGTTCTAAATAAATATATTGCTGTGGCAAGTGTCTTAGCCTGCAGCTGCAACAAAAGCGACCGCCACAACGGCTTTAGCAAGGTTACATTGCGCCCTGTCTAACTAGTGAACACCGGACTACAAAATTAAGAAGGGCCTCACGATATCATCTTCGGTCTTGTTTCGAACTCCCATTTGACTGTATTTTAGAAAAAAAAGGTGACAAGTTTATGAACGGTTACTAGATCAGTCGAACCAAGTTTTGTATCAGACAGCAACCGTCCTCGACACGAACTCCAACCCATCAGCCAGCCAAACTCGACAGAGCAAGACAGGGCGAGGATCGAAACTGAGCGATATAATAGCGCAGATGACAGCGAAGAGGGACTGAGGCAATTTGCTATTTAGAATTCTCTCATCTGTGCCCAGGCTTTAAACAAATGTGAGTTTTGTGGCATTGTGTAATAAGTAATGGATCCGGCACGGCAACTGAACCTTAGACTAAACAACGTGTTCGAATCAAAAAACTAAAAAATTCCTTTTTCTTGATTACACAAAAATTCCACTTCTATTCACATTTAATCACTCAACAAAACTCAACCTTGAATATACTCAGCGTCATACCGGCTCGCATCGAGCGGTTAAGCGAAACTTTTGTCATCGAACATTTGTCCGTACATTTATTTAGCGAACAAAACTCAACGTTTCATATACACAGCGTCATACCGGCAACGCATCGTACGGTTGAGCGGTAGGCTGCCTATTGAGTATGTTTACAAGTTGCCCGGCTTTCGTAGTCACCAACACACGCACTTTTTTCTGTTTTCTCCATTTGGCTGGCCCTGCTAAATATTACAGGCCAGCTCTCACTCTTTCTCTCCCTTTTTCCATCTGTGTCAGCAGCGACGTGTCGGCCCAAATCAAGACACAACGAATCAGGTATGGTCAGCTCCATGATACCACGATCAAGGTATGTCGCTCTCTCACTTCACTCTCATCTCGGTCCAAAAAACTTCAGTCTGCTGCTGTCACTTGATGCGAAAGCAAACTATGTTCGTTGTATCATTGTTATAGCGTACGATTACTTCAGTGTAATGCAGAAAATTGGTTGTACGAGCTTTCAGAAAATGCTCTTAGCTTACAATTCTAAGCAGCTAGTCAGACTTCTAGTAGTTGAATCATGCAACTAATAAGGTGTGGCCAGCTTTCTAGCATTGCAAGCTACGAGCTTTTGCCAAGAGAGCGACAGTGAGTGAGTGCGAGAGTGAACGATTCACTTATACAAAAATTAAGTATGTTGTAGAACATCATTCGCATCAAGCGACATTTACGCACTGAAGTATTGTAAGCTGAAACACAGAGCGAGCTGAGAGCCGGTCTTAGCTTATTAGTTGTATCATGTCTCAGCCAGTACCCCGAGTTTCTAATAAAAGTTGGCTCTTTATTAAATCAGCACTCACCAGAATACATTTTAAAACAGTAAGCTTTAACTTTATTTTAACACTTAAAAAAAAGTTTTAAAGCAGAAGCCCTTCATAAACTGTTTAGCGATCTAATCATGCACTTGTACTTGTTAATTCTGCATCCGGTTAAAGTGCGTTGAATGGTAAAATTATACCCTTCGGAAAACTATTTAAAATATTTTGATAAGGATTTTCTCAATGTTGTAAAAAGATTTATACACGCATTTGAATCAAAGCTTAAGAAATGAAAGGAAAACATTTCATCTGATATAAATGCACAGATTTTGTCAAAGCATTAATTCAATAGCTCAAACAGCACGTCTTGAGCCAAATGAAGAAAGTGAAACTATCTTTACGAAACAAATTGCCTATGGATACCGTAAATTCCATTTTGAACATAAGGCTATCTATTGGTTAAACTCATTATTTACATATATAGAAAAAATATTTAATTATAAATAATTTTATATTTATATGATACGACATTGTCCGAGTCCTAAGATCTTGGAGTCCATCCACTCCTAAAGGACCCATAGAAATTTTCAAGCCGCTCGAAAGTTCCCTGCCAGTCAAGTGGATGCTGAAAACATACCTCTCCCGCACGACCACATATTGAATTTCGTGTCTAGCGATATTATTCGAAGAATGTGCATTTCAGATCAGCATCATCACTCTTCAATTATAACTCTTTAACGCTCATCATTCTTTCCCCACCCTCCTTTCCTTCTTCCACCGCTCTTCACTCTATCCCCTTCCCCCTCATTCTAACACATGTAGTAGTTGTCAGCTGTCTCAGAGAGCCATGGCATATTTGTAATACACTCATACCTAATTTGTGTGGGTGTGATTCCTCTCATGCTCACTCTCTCTCTCGCTTTTAGCAAAACAGCTTAGTCCAAAATATTATCTGAGTTCCGTTACTTTTCTTTGTCTACCTATGTATATTTTGTGGCTGCTAGCTTTACAAAATTCCAACTTCTTTTTTTTTTTCAAATACGGACAAATTTTTAAAGCTATCGATGCGTTTAGTACATGATTTAGATTTAATTTAATTGGATGGGGCAATTCGCTGTTTGTTTTTATTTGGTTCTTGTACAAAAAAATGAGAGCGTAAGTTTAAGTCGGCTCTAACCGACTTCGATACAACCGTTACTTATGAAAACAAATGTTTAAGAGCGTTCCTGCGTTCCTGAGGGTGAACATCTGAAAAGTATGCAACATTTTTTAGCTCCGCTATTTATTATCCGATCTTGATGAAAATTTCAGAGACTATAGTTATTGCTAATATTAAATATTAATTTAATTTTTATTGTAGGAGCGTGGGTGGGCGTGGCAAAAATTTATAACAAACTTGATCTGCGTGCAAACAATAGGAGTCTACATGTTAAGCATGGTGGCTCCAGCTCTTCTAGTCACTGATATTTAGGTGTTCATACAGACAGACGGAGGACAAGTCTATATCGACTCGGCTGTTAATACTGATCAAGAATATATCTACTTTATATGGTTGGAAATGAATCTTTCTGCCTGCTACATACATTTGCACGACTTAAGTGTACCCTTTTTATTAAATGAGCGTTTTGCCTACAAACCTTTTCTAGAACTTAAGAGCTTTTCAGCTTTGCTAAATAGAATTCAATATTATAGGTTTAGTTCTTTAGGTTTTTTAGTTTGGTTTGCAGTTCAGTGTATTTCACCTAAGTTGGCCGCCTGGAAATCCTAACAGCTAACTTGAATTTCAGTTTTACCTGGGCCCAGCCAATAGACAATTTTTTAATGCAATTTTAAAATGCAATGTTTTATTGTTGTTGCCAAGATAACGTTTAAGATTTAACTCGAACCAGGGTCAATGTCACGCCTTGACGCCATTGCCAATTTAGATACATAAATAAATGAAATTTTTTGTCACAATTTATTGCAAACGGCTTGAAGTTGGTGTGCAGTTTGCTTTGCCATTTTATCTTGTCAACGCAATCGTCTCTAAGTTTTTCTTTTTTAATTAATTAACAACAATTGCACGGGTGTCAATGGCAAGACCAAAAATAAAAACAAACAAAACAAAAATGGTGGCTATGGCAAAGTTGGCTGGCTGATTTCGCTTTTGTTAATGGCGGTTGCCTATTTGGGCTGGAAGTGAGTGGGCACCAATTTAATGGTTGGGGATCAATAAGTCAATATTTAAAATTTGTTTAATAATGTAAAGCATTTGCAGCACGTACTTATCGGCCAAGTTAGCAGCTACTCCTCAAAAAAAGACTTAAAAAAACACTGAATATTGTGGGAGTGTGTTAACAACAACAACAAGAGCAACAAGCCTGCGAGTCCTATCAACAACGTCAAATCTTCAAGTTGAGCCAGCCTCAACAGGCGACTTATAAAACACACATCATCATCAGCAGCAGCATCATCCTCATCAGGAGCAGGCAAGCGGACCAGGGAACGCAGGCTGGAAGCAGGAATAGCCTTGGCAGCGGCGTAGCAAAAATTTAATTAAGAAAATCAAGCCGAAAAACTGCGTTGGGGCCAAGTGGAAGAGCAGACGACAACAACAACAACAAAGACGCGCTCCAGCTTTCATATCTGATGGAAAAGCAAGAGCAACAACAAGAGGAGACTGAAAACGAGTGCAGCAAAAATTTGATGCGATTTGGATCAGAGTGCGACACAATGAGCGGCCGAGGAAGGGAGGCCAATGAGGAGACCACCAAGAGGCAAGGCATCCAAGCGGGTGTATTTTTTTTCTTTTGTTTTTTTTTTGTCAACAGAGCCGGATGATTCGATGATTATTCATTGGGCATGGCACACACACACACTCACACACACGTACACAGAAAAAACAATTTCAGCAATTAGAATATCAAGCTATGCAGATCTTTTGACGATCCAGCGATGCAACAATTGACATTAACTTGCAGATAAACAACAACAACCACAACAACAACAAAAATACTTGCACACCCTCCCAGCATATCGCTGTGTGGCGCTTTAATGACATTTCTGTGGAACAAGAACAACAGCCACAACAACGCCCCAACTACAGCTCTCTGTGTGTGGCAGACCTAAACGAAAGACTTAGGACACAAACTTGCAAATTAAAGAACATTAATTTTCGGCCAACTCTTGCAGTGTCTGTGAACTTCAACTGCTTCAACTGTTGCTGCTGATTGATTACAACAGCCACAGCATACTTTATTTCGCAGTTACCCTGAGACCTCCTTTCCTTTCCTTTTGTTTTGTTCAGTTCTGGTTTGGCTTTCTTGCCTGCCTGCCTGCCTGCCTGAGCGAGTGCCTGTTCGCCTGGGAAAAAGTCATAATAATAATGATACATAATAAAAATGGAAAACTTCTAGACGCCATATAAATCAGAGCAAATATGAATTGCTGTTTTGTGTCTGACTTTGTTTGTTTGTAAACGCGATTTACTCTGCGCTTTTGTCAATTGCCCCCAAACACTGGCAAAGTACAGTGTGGTAAGTATATCAGAAAATTACTATAGAAATTTATCAAAATACTAGCTGAATCCGCTGCGACTTTGTCCAAGATTCTTAGAAATTTTAGAAATTGTATTGCTCTATCTTGAGCTCAGCGCTGCTTCGAAAATTTCCCATGGATTCCAAAAAAGAATAGTTAACTATCCGGTCCAAATGGATACCGAAAATATGCTGAGGATCATCAGAAACTATCCTTTGTTTCTCAGTGTTTTTTCCTTTCTAATACATGTCTCTCATAGCAGCTATCATCTCTCTGCGAGCCAAGACAAATACATTCAAGTCGTTCTCGACTCTCGAAAATTCAATTAATTTACATTTATAATCTCCCTAAAAACTTTCTTCCATTATTTGTTTCTTATATTTTTGTGCGCGTTGATACATAAGTTGATACATTCCTCCACATTCAGATACTGTGTTCCGAGGCATGCTTTTTCCCAAAAAGTGCATTATATCCTCGCGTTCTCTCAGGTTGCATAGTGAGCATTCATTAACATGATATTGCAGGTGTGGTCGGTAATTCAAATTAAGATTCTCTACTCTTGTCTTAAAAATTAGCATTATCCTGTATGAGCCGATGTCGTCCTGGAAGTAATTGTTTTCTTGCAAGTTGTATGTTAATCGTTTGTAAACTAGTCTCCCCGAACTCTCTATGGCTTGATACTCCCACATCTGTCTTGTCTTAAAGTCTATGCTAACAATCAGTCTATTCTGCTCCAATCTCCACAAGCTTGGGTTTTCCGGTGTCAACGGAGATTCATAATCGCTTGCCATTTTCAGCCATTGACTAAAAAACTGTGATTTTGACTCAAGTAACTATTTTTGGGTATCGTCAGTCCGGCATGTTCCAGGATTTAAGGACATATTTAAAGTGGATGTCTAATGTGTATGTGAATAATGCAGGGAGGCCAGTTTCCAGATGGATTGCGCATTTTGGAGTATTTTGCGGAAGGTGAAAAACTCTTTTTATAAAATAGCGTTGTCATTGATTGATTTGAAACCAAAATAAAACAAGTGAGAAAGTCGGTCAAGCCCGACTATAACATACTCTGTACCTGGAGCAGAAGCTGAATGCAATGCTGGTGCTGCGCTCATCTCAAAGTCTCTCTCTCTTTTTTTATCTCTCTCTCTCTCTCTCTCTCGCTCTCTCTCTCTGTCTCTCTCTAAAATTGTGTGGTGTTAGTTGTGAAATGATGGGAGGGGGTGGTGCGAGGGCGATGTACTTTTTTGCTCATAACTTGAGAACCGCGGATCCGATCTTTATCATTTCTTCGGCAAATCGATACATTTTGCTAATTACTAACTATCTCTAGAAGGTACGAAACGTCTATCTTCAAAACTGTAGGAGATAAAACGTTTTTTCCGAATTGCGGGGGCGGGAGGGGGCGTGGCAAAAATTGAAAATAAACTTGATCTGCCTGCAAGCATTTGTCTAATACATGTCAAACCTCTATCTCTTACCATCTCTGAGATCTGTTTGTTCATACGGACAGACAGACGGACAGACGGACGGACAGACAGACGGACATGGCTTTATCGACTCGGCTGTTGATGCTGATCAAGAATATATATACTTTATATAGTCGGAAATGATTCCTTTTCCCTGTTACTTACTTTTGCTCAAACTTAATATACTCTATGTACCTTCGGTACAGAGTATAAAAAAATAGAGGGAAGCTAACTTCGGCTCGGCGGAAGTTTATATACCCTTGGTTATGTGATATATTCATCCGATTTTGATCAAATTCTCAAAAGTTGTGATGAAGCAGATAGCGTTCATTTCTGGAAAGTATAAAGACGCTTCGATTGAAAAAAAGGTTTTCTCAATAAAACTTATTTTTCGACCGATCGTTCCTTTGACAGCTATATGCTATAGTTATCTGATTTGTGTAAAATTTGACAGAATCGTGTGGTAGCATTTAAATAGCCTTAAAACTGACGGAGGAGATAGCATAGAAACAGACGGACATGGCTATATTAACTCAGCACGTCATGCTGATCAAGAATATATTATATATACTTTATATATAAGATATAAATCTAGGCCGTGTAGTGTATTGTGATTGTAAAGCTCAACAAGAACAATAACCTTGTGTTAACCTTCTGACTTTCTAAAAGTCGTGTTACATACGAGCGAAAGAAAATTAAACTGTAAAATTTTTCGTCGTGATCATCACTATGGTGGCATTTATTATGATATAAAAATAAACTTGAGTTGCGCAAATTTTCAAAGAAATATTTTAAAGGGAATATCCCGATTTCTGTTCTGAAAATCAAATAACACTAGGCAACAAGGTCCAGTTTATTGAATGGTTGGTAGTGATTCAAAATAATTTTCGCTTGCTGAACACAAATCTATGTGGTCCATCACGTCCAGATTTTCAGTAATTTGAGCTTATTTTTTTTTAATTTACCCGAGCGCAGCGTGGCTGTTTGAAAAAAATCGAAATTGTACTTAAGGTCATTATTGAGAATTTTCTGTTTATGTAAAATTGCTTCCTTGATTGGTATCAGGTAGTCTGAATAACTGAGTAAACACCTCCTCCCACTCGGTGTTCGAGCTTTGAGACATTAGAGTAGATTTTGAACCCAGAGATTCTTGAATTTACTGTTCTCTGGATGGAATAGAGCACACTCAGAAAATTATTTTTTCTAAATTTAAGAAAATTCTGTCAAGGGTTAAAATCGCCCGAAAACTTTGGAATAATTTCTATATTTAAGACATTTTTGTCAAAAAATTTCTTTTAAGGGAATTTGCCTAATATTCAGAAAAAATGTCTAAAATTTTAGGGCGCTTTTAAGCCTTGACTGATTTTTCTTAAATATAGAAAATAATTTTTTTTGTGTGCAGATGCCCAGAATAAACTTAAAAAAAAATACAGCAGATTTTAGTATGTGTGTGCTCGTGGCTGTCTGATGAACACAAAATCAGTCGCAGCCAACAACAAACAATTCGCCCGGAGAGAAATAGTATACAGAATACATATGAAGTTGTTGTTGCACTACGTGAGCGCATTACGGCTGGGCAAGCCTGGAATACAGACTTAGAAGAGTCGATAAGGAGAGCTGAAAAGGTCGCTGAGTTCTTTCCCATCTTGGGGGTTCGTTTCGACCCGGAACAAGTTTGAAGACAAAACGATTGAATCTTATAATGATTACTTCCACATTAATGATATATAACAGAGTTTATCTTTAGGTCTCTAACAGTCAAGGCCGATGGCAGTAAGCTGCCAAGCATCACTGCTGACAAAACTCTTACAGAACAGAGCTTGGGGCATACTGTTTCACACGCTTTGACTTTTTTTCTTGGATTGTACATCGATTAAATGGAAGTAGCATTGGCTATTGAAAATCACTATTTAGTCCACCCAATGTTTACTCTTTCCGACCCACTGTATTCCATTGAACTGCCTGGCATTGTTCCACTGAGCTTGTAATTCTGTCTGGCTCATTGTTGAGGCGCTGTATGATTTGGAGTTAAAGCTAAAGTTGGACTCTGCTCATATTGCACATGGATCTCCCTCCAAGCAGCCAAAAGCCAGGCAGTCGGCAGGGGTTGCAGTTGCAGTTGTCGCTTTGGCCCATTGTCTGTGTGGGAAACTTGTAAAAAAAATCCAAAACCAAACTTCTGGCTAACACACACAATGTAAGTAACGTAAGTATCGTAAGTTTTCAATGCCAAATGGTTTATGCATTCGAATCGAAACTCTGGGCAATCATAAGCCAAATGCATTTGGCTGGAGGACAATGCCTAAACGCCACATAAATTTAGTAAAAGCTTCGTCGATAAGCATATGCGGACAGTTTAACCCACATTGGTGGCTTTTCTTCTCTTCTTATTTGTATTTGGTTGTTTTTTTGGTTTTGTGGTGCCAATCATTATATTTTAACAGCTTGTTTGCTGGCTTGTTTTACAAATTGAAATCGCCAACGAAAATGTTACAATAAATTTAAATAAACACAAGCATTTTGCCGACGACGACTTCGACGGGGCAGAGTCGTTGGTGCCGTTTGTATCCTGGGCCTAATCGCTGCGTTTAATTTACTTAAATTATACTAATGATCTTGAGGAGCCTCCAGGTCCGAGAGAGTTGCAGGCCAAGTCATTTGTTTTTGGCTCGTTTATGGGGGAAGGCGGCGCAATTGAATTGGCCAAAGCAGCCGCCAAAAGAGCCGCCGCCGCCGTCGTCGTCGTCGACAACGACTTGGAGCTAGAGCTCTGGACTGGGGGGCGAGTGCGAATCCGGAGTGTTGCGAGTGTCGCTAGATATGGCCTGACATTTAGATGAAGTGTCTGTGAATCTGAGCCGACTCGTTGGCTCTCGATTTCCAGCTGTGTACGCCATCGAAATGTCGTCGTTGTAATTCCATTCATAAACAAAAGTTTAATTTTTGTGGCACATTCGGGCAAAGGCGTTGGCCAGTTGGTGGAGCCAACGACTATCATAGACCTCCGAACGGCTCAATTAGTTCTCATGGGTCAATAGTTGGGCTGGCTCGTTGTCTTGCGAAAGTTTATTGATTGGCTTGGCATACCTGTTGAGAGTTTTACCCGCTCGGTTGGTATGTGGGCCTTTTCCAATTTAAAGGAGAAACTTTGCATTAGCCAAAGTGTTGGAATTGCTTAAAAAAAGTTGGCTAGTTTTTAAGTTGTAGGCATTGAAGGACTTTTACCAAAATCGTACCTTAGCTAAAATCGTTCGGAGTTAAACTCGGCATATCAGCGTATTACAGAATGGTTGGTGTTAAAATATTGTGCCGACTTTTTATGTGTGGTATGCTATTTAACTTATATCTTCAACTATAAGATCCTTCCTAATCTATGGAAGTAATCTTAGATTATTCATATTTATAACAAGTAAGAGCGTTGCAGCAAGTGGCCCGACTCCGAAATGCCCTGTACAATTGAGACAGCCATAAAATAGTATATTTCGCGGAATTGTCTTTGTTTAAAGTACGTGTTTATTAGTTTTGACTCAAAACTAACTTTTGAGACAAAACTTTTGACTAAAATTTCATTGTTTCTATCATAAAAGTTATTAATAATCATTATCAGGGATCATGCAAATTGGACATCACAACAATGGAAGAACGTTCTAGGGTCAAATGAGTCCAAAGTGGTTATGTTTTGGTGGAAAAAGATCTCGATCATACATTAGAAGTCCAAGGAGCACAGAATACAAACCCCAGTACATCAGAAAAAACCATAAGCACTAAGGGTGTCGTTTAACGGTATGGGCCTGCTTCTCCTACTGTGGAGTAATTATGCAAATCTGAAACAAACTTGATCTGGGTACGGTATACACCTATGTACATGCAAAAAATTGTGGCTCCATTTCTTAAAATCTCTGAGATCGACGCGTTCATACAGACAGACGGATGGACATGTTCTAATCGACTCGGCTGCTGATGCTGATCAAGAAAAAAAATATACTTTATAGGATCGAAAATGTTTTTTCTCCTTGTTATATACATTTGCACAGTTTCGTGATCGCCTTTAACCCATTTTCAATGGGTACAGTTTATACAAAAGGACAAAACACAATCGTTTCGAATTACGTGTTTGTATCGAAATTATCGGAAAAGATCCTGGCTTCTCTATGAAAAGATTATTGTCTTTCAATAATATCCAAATCTCAACATAGCCTGCTAAAGAAGATTTCTATATTTACGAACTTTTTTGAGTTCACTTCTCTAGTAGACAATGGATTTAATACGCAGCAGATCGACGTAGTTTATACTAATTGATGCAATATTTATATTTCCTACAATTATTCTCAACTAAATAAACGCGTATTTAAGCGACCGATCTCAACAATTTCTTTTCAATCTGTTACAATCCAACCATTTTAGGGAACGATCTAAGGTTTCCCAAGGAACTAGGGTACTATTGGGCACCTTACTTGCAAAGGGTATTATAATTTTGCCCAGAAGTTTGCAACGCATAGAAATATTCATTTCCGACCCTATAAACTATATATATTCTTGATCAGCATGAAGAGCTGAGTCGATTAAGCTTTGTCCGTCCGTCTGTCTGTCTGTCTGTCCGTTTGTCTGTCCGTCTGTCTGTCTGTTTCTACGCAAACTAGTCTTTCAGTTTTAAGGCTATCGAGCTGAAACTTTGCACAGAGTCTTCTTTTTACAGCACACTGCTAATATGACGGAACCGACCGGATCGGTTGACTATATCTTATAGCTGCCATAGGAACTATCGGTCGCTATGGTTAATTGAATTTTGTTATGGTAAAATTTAGTTATCAAACTATGGTCACACCTAATTGTTAAAGTACTATTTCTTCACTTTCAAAGTAAAATATATAAAATAATCTGCCATTTTTAAGTGTATTTGTTTTTAAAAATATATGTATGTGTTCGGAATGACTACATTTTGCACTGCCTGTTAGTATGCAATGGATGTTAAATATTTTCATGAAATTTTAATAAAATATGGATTCTTTCTGTACTGTGTTTGCATTGCATACCTTTAGTCAGCAGAAAATTATGTCATTTTGAAAACATGTAATTAAATTGGTATATCTTAGCTTAAAACAAAACCTAAAATTTTCGGAACATTTTTTTTGAGCTAAGTAATGGTACCATACTATGATTTTATGAAAGTTTCAATCCCACAAAATGGGCATTTTTAGCAACTTTAACTTTTTCCAAAAAACAAAGCGGTTATCACACGCGATATCAGATAAAATTGCTTACACCCCCAGCATTATCAACCGCATATCTTAATATTGTCAATTGGCTTGTTATTTAATCGAAGCTAAGCCAAATTCAATAATTTTCATTCAGTTTTTACCTTTATAATGAGCTTCCCATACACATATTCGTCCTCATATAATCTCTAATCTGAAATCGGCAGAAAAGAGTTAGCCGCCGATCATTTAATAAGGCTGATACTTTGACTGATGGTCTGTGGCGATAATAGGCAAAAAGGATTTTATTTTGCAACTGTCACCATGTCAAGTGGATCACTGGCACTGGATGTTTATTATGCGGTGACATTTCAATTCTGATTGGGATGATTCCACGGAGAGACAACACAGATTCCAACAATAGCGACCAGTTCAAAGACAAAGCCAACACAATCAGCAGATCGCTGCAGTGTGTGTGTGTGTGTGCTTGTGTGATATTGCGCTGATAGTTGAAATTGATTGATCGTTGTATTTTTATTGAGTGATTGATATAAAATGCTGTTTGGCAGACCCCAAAGTAACCACAAAGAGGGGAAACAATAGTTTCAATTACAAAAGGCCCAAAATACTGTGGCCGTAAATGAAGTTGAACCAAATCTAGATGAAGTTTTCCTTTTTTCTCTTCTCGGGTTTTTTTTTATTATTGAAAGCTACGCTAAAAATATTGTTAAGCAATGAAATATGAAGTTTCCAAGGTGTTTGCACGCTAGCCTCAGTGCAGCCTCCTTCGTTCGCCTGCTAGCTGCTTATCAAGATGCCTTCAATGTGCCGTTTAGGATTTTCATTTGTAGCATTTAGCTGCTCTACAAACTTAGACTCCTCTTGTGGCAATGTCAGTGGTACAGGGACCTTCTTCGGCCTTATTGCCGACACTCGTAAATTACAATAAATTATGTTGAAACTGATTATTCCATGCAATTTATGAGGCCCTTTTAAGTGGGCGTGTGCACTTTTATTTTATTGTGAATGATGATGTAAATGATGTTGGCAGGCACAAAAAAATGTATTGCACAAATTGTGTTTTGTGGATGAGTTGGCGGGGTTAACATTTTTGGTTTTCGTTTGGCTGATGGGTTAATGAGGTAATCTTCAAGGCATGAGCTTGGTATTTGCTAAAATGCATCGTAATAAAAGAAGTAGAAAAAAAATTATTTAACAAAAATAAACAAAAAAATGTTTTCCAATGTTTCCAGTTTAGTGGTCAACAGAGGCTTTAAGCCAATAAATCAAGAACTTTGTACTTTATACTAGTACAAAAGGTTTCAATAGTAAGAAAAGTACGAAAAAGTACAGCGAAAAAATACTTTCGAAATGACCTAACCTATGCTGTAGAGCAGGTCGAGTATAGCATTTCCTCATACTTGGTTTTCTCCTAACACCCCCAAAATCTGAAGTTATGGCCCAAAAACCGCTTTTTGTTATTTTACCTCAAATTAATTGATATAACTCGCGAATGGACCGTTAGTTTGTTCACAACCTTTACAATTCCAATAGCCACGAGAGGGATCTAAAGCTAAGTTCACACAGGCAAATAATTTGACAAATTTTTAGGAAATTTTGATAAATATTTGGCTAAATAGACATGATTGCAGATTTTGCAGGACTTAAATCATTAACTATGGTTCTATTCACTAATAATTTGATCAAATATGGCCGAAAAGTTCGCCAATTTGGATAATTTAACCAAATTTTCATAAAAATTTGTCAAATTATTTGCCTGTGTGAACTTATCTTAAGACATTATAATCAATGGTTTGACTAATTTAACGCGATGGCTGAGAAATGCGGCTTACAGATCTGGCATTTTCATCATTTTTTGAGAATGTTGTACTTTGGCCATCACTGGTTTAACTATTTTATTTTTTGCGATATATTCTGAAAGTTTGTAACAAAAGCCCATTTAATTCTCCGTCGAACGGTTGTAGTCCCAATGAATATGGATACCGTTTGACGAAGTTATGCGCGATTTTCTGAGTACACATCGACAATCTAGTATTTTTTTTAGTGTTCTATGATTTGGTAGAGATACCATTGAAACAGCTGTATGACCAACTAGCTTCACTTGTGGTGTGTTGTGTTCCTCCTTTTTGGAGTTATGCGCAAGCAAACCGAGACCTTGAGCCAGCTTAATATTGATGGTTTGATTATCATAAATAAACATTATTGCCCCTAATAGTAAACTCAATTTTGATTGGCGCCAGATTCAAATAATATTTTTAAATAGTTAAAATGCAAGTACATATAAACTTCCATGTTTCAAAATAATTTCGCAAATATTAACGGTCTCTGAATACTGTTATCTAGCATAAAAATAAATTGAGCTACAGTGAGTAGATGAGGGCTGTAAGTGGTTGTTATTATTTGTTAATGAGCTGAAATTGGCATAAAAAATTAAAGTGGACCACGCCAAGTAAAAATGAGAAGAAAGTGACATCAGCTTGCACTTAAGCAGCAATGGGTAAAGCATAGCCGCGACCGCGACGCCCGGTCCGTTATCCTGTCTAAAAACTCAGCGCTTAATAAATTGCCTGACGTCGCAACAAGTGTAATTGGCTCGATTTGAAGTGAGTTTAAATAAATAAATCCAAGAGTGTCGACGTCAGCCCGCTTAAGCACACAGCTCAGCAAGTGCAGTATGGGCGACTTTAACTCACCGATTTCATATCTTCTACATAGAGCTATTTGTCACATAAACTAACAAATAGCAGTGTAAAATCGATGACTATCTGACACATAGCAGCTATCTGGGTGAACAGAAATCGGCCCTTGTGCTGTTTCTACAAAATAGCTTAACTCGCTGCAATAGGTAGCATTATTGGAGAGCGTTAACCTTGGCCCAGAAATCGTGAAGCATTGAAGTTTATATATTATATATTTGACTTTTAAGTATTTAAAAATATTATTTGAATCTGTACTCCGAAAATCGCGCATAACTTCGTCAAACGGTATCCAAATTCATTGGGACAACAACCGTTCGGCTTTTATTACAAACTTTAAGGTAAAATCGCATAGAATAAGATAGTTAAAGCAGTGATGGCCAAATTACAAATTTCTCAAAAAAAGTTGAAAGTGCCAGATCTGTAAGCAGCATTTCTTAGCCATCGCGTTAAATTAGTCAAACCATTGATTATAATGTCTTAGATCCCTCTCGTGGCTATTGGAATTGTAAAGGTTATGAACAAACTGACGGTCCATTCGCGAGTTATATCAATTAATTTGAGGTAAAATAACAAAAAGCGGTTTTTGGGCCATAACTTCAGATTTTGGGGGTGTTAGGAGAAAACCAAGTATGAGGAAATGCTATACTCGACTAGCCCAACAATATGTACTGGGTCTCGTGAAGAGTATGTGCAGATTATATTTTTTGGTAGCACTGTGTAATTGATTCGAGTAGAAAATATTATTTTAGGTACTATTTTTGAAGTCCCGAAATACTTCATTTTAGACTGACTTGGGATATGTTAAGTTAAAAAGAATACTCTTTGAGGCTGATATCACCCAGAAGTCTTTTGGACCATTGTGATGTGTAAAGGGTCTGATCCAGGTCAAGTGGCAGATATGCCATACTGCCCCTGGCTTCATAGTGCGGTTTTTCCCAAATGCTGGGTGTTGGGTGGTTTCAATCTCCTACTAATTGGAGATTTGGTTGTTGGATTTGGTTCAAGGCTTTCACTGTGCTGCGGACTAGGTTGCTTTCTTGAGATGTTTAATTACAGGACTTTATTAGAACCCTGTCGTTTAATTTCAAACCTGGTATCCTCTGCAGTCCATTAGAGTTTTGAGTCCAGAATGACCCCCAGAAGTTTTGCTTAATTGTTATTATTGGGTGTAAGCCAATTTTGCCTAGAGCTGTCATTTTCGTTGTTTAAGGATCCTTCGATGTCGAGAGATACAGCCAACGCAATCTCCCTCCATTTCAGCGATTCTTCTCTTAAGATAAGTTAAGGGTTGTTACGCATCGCTAAACTTGCTTCTCCAGAGAAGATCCAGGAATCCTTTCATCGTTTTGAATGGAAACGATGTTAGACTGATGGATCTATACTTCTTCGGTGAGTTGTGGTTTATCTTCACAGTGGTCTTGGCAATAAAAACCACTCTTACTCCTCCAACTTTTTGGGATGTAACCGGTGAGGAGTCAGTGATTAAATCCAGTCTTAACAGTAAAACTGTAGCTTAACAGTGACTCAATGAGCAGAGTAGTAACAGTGCCTAAACAGTGTCGGGGTGCAGTATCCTGTTAACAAGATACATTTTTATCAATTAAAAAATGACATATATTAGATTTCACCAAGGCTGCAAACCGGTCCGAACCCGAACCCCTTAGAACCGGTTCGGTTCGGGTTTTTTGGGTTCGCTGAACCGCTAATTATTTTGCGCCCTCGAACCTGAACCCGAACCGTAGTTATTCAAACTACTCATACAGAAATTTCTTGTATTCTGACTGCTTTCATTCTAGAAGTTGTACAATCCTATGTCAGATTTATACTATCGCCGTCGAAAATGAAGCGAATATAGTTTGAGCAGAAATTTTCAATGACAACTGCAGATCTTAAAAGAAATGCCACTATGAAGAATATAATGTAAATGAAGGTTGCTACGTAAAGCAAATGCATCCCTTGATTTGGCCGATGACCAAGTTACCTCAATAGATTCCCTAGAGGACTTTATAACTACAGTTCGTTGTGCTGCATACACTCTAAAGTAGTTTACACGGGATACACACACACACAAAGGCCTTTGCGGTTATAGCAATTCTGTCATGAGGTAACTTCTGCTAACACACTAAGGACAGGCAGAGACAGCTGAAGATTGAATTGGTATTCATGAAAAAGCGCTATACTGTCAACCAGCCTCCTTTGTGGTGTTATGCGTGTCTTGTTTTAGACAAGTTTTAGACAATATCCTAAACTTAAATGACCTCGAGCCTGCTTAAAAAAGTTCTATGTAGTTTAAGATATTTTTAGGGAAGTTCAGTTCGACACTAGTAGAGCTTTGTAAGAAACTCTCTACTCACACAATATAAAATCTATTGCTTATAGAAATGTTGAAAAAACTAGTGCTGTGTGGCTCGATGGAACTCTATCTACAAAATGTGCAAACGCAAACTACCTTCTAAAGGTTTTTGCATTCAGAGTTTCTTAAACGAGTTCCATCTAAAATATTTGATTGAACCGTAGTTCCAATTTATAGAACTTCTTTAGAGCTGAACGATTCGCAACCGATTGATTTTTATTACGCTTGCTTTTTATGTCGAGAAAATGTTCTAAAATCTTCAACAAATCATGGTTTATTACTACGTGTTCTCAGTTTTCTTAACACAGATTCCCTTCAAGAATACCTGAATAAGTTTAGCAACTGGGCCGCTAGATGGAACATTGCCATAACACGGACAAGTGTGCTTCGGTGACTTATTCCACCCGTCGTGTCACCTGCCCAGGACTACATGTTGTTGCACGGTCAGCTTATGGAGCATAAAGCAGTCCATTAATACCTTGGGATGAAACTGCAGAGAAGCCTGACTATTGGACACCATATCTTAAGGCAATAGCTCAGGCAGTGGCTGCCAAAGCATGTTTGGGGTGGCTCCTGAACTCCAAGAACAAGCTCTCATTCAGAAATAAAGTCTTAATTTGCAAGGCTATTCTGGCTCCATTATGGAGACACGGCCTATAAATTTATGGAATCGCCGCGAAGATTAACCTGACAAGGATTAGAGAGGTCCAGGCAAAAATCCTTAGGCGCATTACGGGAGCTGAATGGTACCTGAGAACCAGGGATATTGAAACTCTCAGTGCCTTTTCAACACTCAAGTTTGATTTTTCTAATCATTAAGCTAGTATAGATGAACAGCTCTTAAAAGATATACAGCTATGCTCCCATTTTCACTTTCGTAAATCTTTTGCTATTTCAAACCGGTTTTTAGAGCAAATTTGGACTTGGAATCGGAAATGCGAAAGCGAAAATGGGAGCATGGCAGATAATGCTAATTAACTTAAACTAAGCAGCTCTCTAACTTTGTCAGTGCTACACTGAGAAAAAAATCAATCTAAAATCAAGATTATAATCTTGAATCAAAGAAAAACGGTGTCAGAATTCGACTAAGACCAGATAATCTTAACCCAACGTTATATTCTCAATTTTAATCTTAATCCACTAATCTTGGATAATGATCGTTTATACTCGACTTTAAGATGAAACAATCTCATTTTTTAATATGAAAAATAGACAAAAAAAAATTATATTAAGCACTTCTTATTTTTTTTTCTATATTTTTTGTTGTGTTTGCTTTAGTTATTAACAATTTTGTTGTTTCTGAAAAACTTATATAAATGTTAATTATTAATTCCCTGGTACTGGGACTTGAACTGGGTACCTCGGAGTGATTGACCACACTTGCATTGCCACTCAGACCGCTCGGCTGCTTGGCATCATTTGTAAGGCGCCACCAGTCGCAGTATAATAACTCATGACGACAATGCTTTCTGCTAGCTGAGCTCTTATACTGCAACTGTCTGCGAAAAAAAATTTACATAAACAGCCGTGATAGTTAAGGCGATGGCAAAAGCTTCATTGGAGCAGAAAGGTTGTGGTTCGAGTCCCAGGAGGGGCGAGTTCTTTTTTTTTTATTTTTTCTTTTATTATTTTTTTTTTTTCTTAAATATCGTTACGTATTTCATAAAGTTTTTTTTACTGAAGCTTTACAGAAAACTGTAGATGGTTCATAAGTCGCAAGATGATAAATCTTGTTTTTAAGATTTTAAATCTTATTTCAAGGTTTTTCAATCTTGTTTTTATAAGATTGCAAGTGTCTCGAAAAGGAAATTTTAAATCTAGATTTTAGATTGATTTTTTTTTCTCAGTGTAGCTAATGAATTTAAAAACTATTTTATCTACTTAATAAAAAATGAGTATTAATGAATGGAAACTTAGCTTTTATGTTCAAGCGAACCGAGGTTCGAACCAGAACCTTGGGTTCAGGGGTTTCAGGAACCGGTCCGCGAACCGAACCCCAGACTTTACCACGGGTTCGAACCCCCGAACCGTACCTTGTGCAAAATTTTAGAGGTTTGCAGCCTTGGATTTCACTATGCCATTTTTCCCTGAATGTCTAATAACGAGTTTATTTTGACAAAAAAAAAACAAATTTTTTAAAAAATGCTTCATTGATCCAAACATCTTGAATTAGTCAAAGAGTTTTTCCAAAGAAAAGTGTCAGCTAATTGGTATTTTCGGCTAGTTAGCAGAATAATATTAAATGTCTTTTGGAACCTTAAACAATTACCTAATTAAGTACCCAGAAGAACATACTTGAAGTATAAGTTCTATCCCAATCGTCCTAGAACTTGGTCAGTCTGAGTCAACAAACATAACAAGCTTTCACATTGACAAAATGTGTAAGATAAGTAAAGATACTGGATAGAGCAACAATTCTTAGACTTTTCCCCCACCATTGCCGAAACTTCATTTAAACATCAAGAAAATTACTGGCCATTTGTCTAGGCTGCCAAAAAAAAAAAAAAACTAAAACCCCTTCAAACTCACAAACATTTTCTAGTCAACTGACTAATCACTCTACTCAAAAAGCAAATATTTGTTTACATTGATTAAATTTCGACTAAGCGAGCCAGTTTCAGCTTGCAATTACTCAGCCAGCCTCAACTTGTTGCTCGTAATCCTGCTGCAAGTTCAAAGTGCTTAGTGGCTTGCCAATTGCTCTGACTTGAGCCGCTGATTGCCCCCAGACGGAGGCTTTGTTGACCAGGTCGTTGCGCATCTTCCCAACGTAATTTAAACTAAATCGGTGCGCTTGCCAAACTGCGTAGAGCCCCCCTCATGTAATGGCAAACTCAACTCACACACACACACACACACGTAGAGATCGGAGTCGGGGCACTCTGGGAGCTGAAGGAGTGCAAAACTTGGTCTCTGTCTTCTCGTAATAATCAATTATTTCTGTGTAATTTATGGTAATGTTCAGTCATGATGGATTGACTGCTCTAATGTCGCTCTAAATCTTGGTACGCTTGTAGCGGCGGGGCCAAACACACACAGAGAAAGAAAGAGAGAGAGAGAGCTGTGTGCCAGCGTAGAGCGGAGCCGATCAGGCCAAGGCAGGTGCAATTGCTCAGCATGGAGCGTGGAGATTTTCAGCTATAGCTCTCCCACTAAAACCCACCAACCAAGCAGGTCGTTGCACTATGGAAAGAATTGCTTAAAAGGTTAAGACAAAATGTATATCCATGCGAAGAAGCCAAATTAGGCTAGAATAAATTTTTTTTATGCTGAAAATAACAAGTCGTACTTGAAAAAAGTAAGTTTTCTTTTTTGAGCCATAAGATACAATCATCCGGCTTAGACTTCATTTTGCGAATCTGTATGAAGCTTATAACATTATGTATAATAAGAGCATAAGTTGAAGTCGGCCCTGCCTGACTTCGATTTACCCTTTACTAAGGGAAATAAGTTTTTAAAAGCCGTCACTAAACAGAAGATTAACATTAATGTTAAAATATTTACATTATGTGTTTTGACAGGAAAAATATTGTTTTGCCTTAAAAAGATGTTTTTGTTCTTCTTTATTCTGATTCTGTCAGAACTAGTACTGTTTTCTCATGTTGCTGTTGTTACAAATCTAGGTGGATTTTACTGGATTTGCTTTGCTCATGTTCAAGGCTAACCATCTAGATGTATTTGGTTGCCATTTACTTCATCCTCATTGATTTCCAAACCAACCACATGTTTCGGCAACTTATGTATTTTCATGTATGCGCGCATATGGTCACACTGAAAAAATATTTGAAAACTAAAAATAGAGGCAAGCTAACTTCGGCCTCGACCGAAGTTTATATACCCTTGGAGCTTGAGATATGAAATATTTTTTTTCAAGACCTATCTTTTGTATTGAAGCTATACTATATAGTTGTCTGAATTCGACAAATCTGGGTGAAATTTTGTGAAATCAAAAAAACTTATAAATACGAGCGTTGGGAGCGATAACACTAAAAACAAAAAAGTTTTTCTCACTAAAACTAGTTATTCAACCGATCATTCCTATGGCAGCTATATGCTATAGTCATCCGATCCGGCTGGTTTCGACAAATGTGCAGCGTATTTGAACCAAAAGACTTCGTGCAAAGTTTGGTTAAGATAGCCTCCTAGCTCGTTCGTTAGCTAGGAACGCCGTCTACCGAATCCAGTTTGTGCGCGCACGCTCCGAAGTACAGTCGCTGCGGAAGAAAATCAGTCCTATTACTTTCCGCTAGTGAGTTTAAAATCTGACATCGTTATGGATTGATTTCAGTCCGGATATCTTGCGTTTTTACTTCTATCTAAGAGTAAGCAGCTTCTTAACCAAATCATGCTGCCTCAATATCAAATGTACTCATTTTAATAAAAAACTCAAATTCTTTGAAAAATTCCTTGTCCAGCCCACGGTGCATCTGCTTCTTTACTTCCGTGGCAATGGTCTATGCGAGTGCAACGTGGTATCCCCCCCTATTCCTGCTCCTTTTCCACAGCGGTAATATGTAGCATATGTTTTCGTAAGTTTTTCTTGTATTTTGTTTAATGGCAGCTTAGATTACATGAGGAGGCCAGGCAAGTACTCGCCGAACGGAGGGAGGGAGGGGGAGTGCAGAAACTGCACATATTTTCGCATGTTGCTTGGCTGCTTCTCGGACTCTCCTCTGTACTCGATGTAACTGATGTTTAAAATTGCTGTGTGATTTTCGTGGCGAAATTAATGTTAAATAAGCTTTTAGCTTATGTCCCGCCACAGCGTTGATCAATTTCTCAGTCACCTGGCTGGTTCATCTTCTTCTCCTGCGGCTGCTGGTCGCTCTGCATTCTAATCGTTGGTATCCCCCACTTCCCGGGCAGAAGCTTGTGATGATGTTGCAAGTTTTGTTTCTCTTTCTTGTGGTGCGTCGTCTTGTTTATGTGTAAATTATGCTTGTACACATTTTATTTACAATTGTGTATAAATTATAGACGAATTATTATGTTTTTTGTTTGTTGGTGCGGCTTACATACTTAATAATATAGCGCCAATACCGCCTGTTGCCTCTGACTGTGCACTTTTAGGTCTCAGCTGGCATTTGGAATTTGAAGAGATAGAAAGCGGGAGTTTTAAGGCCTGGATGTGGGAGAAGGATTTTTATAGAAGGCCTTGAACAAATTCATCTCAGCCCAGTCGTAGTTAAAGAGTTCATTCGATCTTATCTAAAACTTAACTACGTCACTTTAGTCCCAATCCTTGTACAAACACACATACAGACTTTTTTTTACACCGAATCGAGGTTATCTCTCTGGATAAAAGTCAACTGATAAGTACGAGGTGGCGGGCGTTCAAGTTCAAGGTTTATAAAAGCAATGTGATGTGACTTCATTGTCAAATTCTGGCTATTTTTTGCTATTAAACTTTATACAAACAAACAGCAATGGATTGAGGATAAGCCGAGTCTAGTACAAACAGACTTTCCTAGATACATTTAATGATGTCAAGGCAAGCTAAAATCCACTTGTCTATACCCGAAAGCAGACTACCATTATCGCAGATTTTATGAATAGCAAGCTGCAGTAAGAAAGGCGTGATATCAATGCCTAATCAAGCCAGCGTACGTTTATCTTGGGTCTATGTAGATCACAGGTTGCCACTTTTTATGGTAGACTAATGCCTGGAAATTTATTCTAAGCACACATCCACCCCGAATATGAATACTTGCCACTTGTGATGAAATTATCATAGGTATATCAAAAACCCAGCAGCATCCATTCGACTAGACAGTCATTTGCGATGGCAGCAACTCAGGAGATAGTACCGCTCTTGGGTAGGAATTTGTAAAATTTTAACAATTATAATGGATAATTCGTAACAATTTCTAATTGCAGAGATCCAGGCTGTAGCTGATCCTGTTATAGGGACTTCAGAATTGGAACAAGTAACACTAAAAACTGATTTAGGCGATTCTCTGGTAGCGGCCAAACCGATTGACAAGGATCTACATAAAACAAGTGATTTTGGCAATGTCTCCGAAGCGGAAGAACAACAGAAGGTGAGCTAGAGAATCATTCTGAATACATACCCAAAAACTTATGTATGTGATTTTTCCTTTGTAGAAACTAACCTACCCCAAATCAGTGTTCTTTATCATCAGCAATGAATTCTGCGAACGATTCAATTACTATGGCATGCGAAGTAAGTGTCTTACTTGTTACGTTCAATATTGATTTCCTTATCAAGTGTAGCCGCAAATTGAGAGTCCATTTAAACCAGGGCTAAATACCTGAACCGTTTCAAATCACGTTTCGGAACCGAAGCACATAAAAGTTTTTTTTTTAATACTGAAACAACCGTTTTTACTGGAACCAATATCAGCGGAAGAATAGAGAAATGTTGGTACTGGAGTAGTTTCAGTGGTTTGTACTTTTGTAGACCGCATCGTAGTCTAGATCAGATGTTTTTAAAGCAAATGATATATCAGGAAAACTTGGAAGTAAAAACACATCAACTGTGTCAACAAATCTTGAAATCTTGAAATCTTGAAATCAAAGGTACATAGAGTATATTAAGCTTGTGCAAAGGTATGTCCTCGAGGTTTCGTCTAGTTTGACATGGAGAGCCTCCAGCAGCCATCCCGAAAGATCAGCAACAAGCAAGCCTGGGGCTGAGTTTTAAATTGAGTCTCGACGTGGAATTTTATATCAACCGACAGTTTGCTTTTTAAATTAGTATCTGGGAGACTCCAGTCTTCTGGGGGCGCTAGTCGTGAGCCACCAGTCAGTCTCATTGTACCGTGATTTTAACGTATCTATTGGAAAGTCCATTAGATCTTACAATGTAACGCATTATCAGAATACTCATAACGCTGACAAAATCTTCCCCTATTTTCAATTTTCCGCAAATAAGGCAACTGAGACATTGATGGTTGCTTTTGGCATCCTCGTCTTTCTTATTGTACTCCTCTTCTAAAAAAAATTTTATTTATATTTATTTAATAATTTTAAGGCATCTTCAATGACTTCGGCCATTTCGGCCTCAAACGTCGACATGGAACCAATTAATGATAAATATTTATCCGGCAAATTATAATTATGGCAAAACAACTTAAGCCGACGCAATCCGAATCTAAAGATAACACTGTGGAACACTCAAAATTGCCTGGGACTGGGACCAATAAATTGTGAAACTAGAGGCATTAGGTAGCAACACCTCATACCCAGTTTTTCTGGAGCACGTCAAGTTCGCGTTTAATGGGCACTTTTATACTAGCAACACAAAGTTACAACCTCTATTGGTGGTTAAAAAAATATAAGAGCTAAAATTTTGGAAAATTCACCAAAGTTAGAGGGGGTCACCACCATTGTTATACCAAATTCCCCCCTCCAATGGATTAGCGGTTAGTACCCCGCCCATAGAGGTCTAACTTAGAAAGTGGAATTAATGGAAAACCACTCGATAAAATTGTATAAGATTTTAACTATATTGAGATACGGACTAATATAATGTGCACTTAAGAGATGGTAACATGCATCGAAAAACCGCGATGGTGGGTACCACACTTGACAGCACCCATCATCGAGGTAATATAGGCCATAAACTAGAGATCAAAATAGACTGAATCGCGTTTTCAGTTTTACCACTGAAAGCTTGGTTCGCGGTTCTTAGGCATTTATATACTAGCAATTGCCTTCGAACAACATTGACCATTTAGGTGAAACCAGTTTCACCAAAATTATGGAATTAATCTTATGAGTAAAGTGCTTCAATACCAGCATAAAAACAGATCGGATCATTTAAATACATCAGTTCAAGGCATCTTAGCGTATCGCGGTTTGTCCACCAAAGACATTTTTAAACTAAATTTTTGATTTTCTTAATGGAAATGACGACTTTTATTTATAGGATTTATTGCATAATTTTGGAGACGCTCTTGATACCCATATGGTCAATGTTGCTCTGAGGCAATTGCTTGTACAAAGACAGCCATAGCCCGTGACTTAAGGGTCCGATGGTGAATCTAAAAACGCAGTTCGGTCTATTTTGATCTCTAGTTTATGACCTATATTGCCTCGATGATGGGTGCTGTCAAATGTGGTACCCACCATCGCGGTTTTTCGATGCATGCTACCATCTCTTAAGTACACATTTTATTAGTCCGTATCTCAATATAGTTAAAATCTTATACAATTTTATCGAGTGGTTTTCCATTAATTCCACTTTCTAAGTTAGACCTCTATGGGCGGGGTACTAACCGCTAATCCATTGGAGGGGGGAATTTGGTATAACAATGGTGGTGACCCCCTCTAACTTTGGTGAATTTTCCAAAATTTTAGCTCTTATATTTTTTTAACCACCAATAGAGGTTGTAACTTTGTGTTGCTAGTATAAAAGTGCCCATTAAACGCGAACTTGACGTGCTCCAGAAAAACTGGGTATGAGGTGTTGCTACCTAATGCCTCTAGTTTCACAATTTATTGGTCCCAGTCCCAGGCAAAAAAAAAAGTTGAATTTTGTTCCTCTGTGTAATGTACATGTAAATATATGTACAACTGATTTAAATTAAAATATATATATAACTAGCAAAAGGCCCGTCGCGCTTCGCTGCGCCTTGAACAGTATAGAACCAATATCAGAATCAGTTTGAAGTCAATCGTGAGAGTCAAATATTTACCAAATTTAAAAAACATTCTATAAATTTGTGTTCTCTGTAGAGCCGAGAAATCGAATCATACATATATAGGCTTGAAATTAACGTTTTACTACCTTGCTTTTTCACTGTTACGACTCTTCTGCTGCGTTCTTACCACCCCCATCCCACCCACACCCCACCCACTGCCCATCTATTTCTTACACAACGTCCACCCGTTTCCCACCTACTTTCCACCCACTTCTCGCCTACATCCCACCCACTCATCCTCCAATTCCCGCCCAGATGCAACCCAATTCTCACTCACATCCCACCCACTGTCCGCCCACATCCCACCCTCATACCTCATACCTCCCACTTGCCACCCACATCCCACCCACCCCACCCACATCCCACCCAAATCCCGCCCAATTCCCACCCACTTACCAACCACATCCCACTCACTATTCTCCCACTTCCCAGTGGGCAGCCCGACGGTATTTCCAGCATCGGAAAATGCAATCATAATTATTTAGTATTTTATCCCTACAAACCGAGTTTCAAGTCAATCGGGAGAAAAATAGTATTTTGCATGCAAAGTTTTCCAGGAATTTCCCGGCCGTTGGGTCAAATTTTCCAACATCGGAAAATCAAATCTCAATTTATTTCACTTACTATTCTCACAAATCGAGTATCAAGCCAATCAGGTAAAAAATAGTTTTTTGCATGCAGATATTTCCGGCCATTTTCCTTGTGGGCGGGTTTTCCAAAATTGGGAAAACACGTGTCGAATATTTTGCGTACTATGCCTGCAACCCAAGTTTTAATTCAATCGGATGAAAAAAATGTTTCCCATGCAAACTTTTCGGACGCTTTTCTGGGTGGGATTTCCCGGAAAATTTGAACGCAGTTATTGTTGAATTTTCATATAGATCTTTGAAAATGAGTTTGAATCTGATCAGATAATAAACATAAAGTTTCATACAACAGCTTTCCGTGAATTTTTCGACCTTGCAAATTGATTTTCCAAAATTTTAATGTCACTTTTTTTATGTTTTGTTATGTGTAATTTTGAAAATGAGTTTGGAGCTAATCGCCGGCAACTAAAGTTTCGCCCATACAACCTTGACCACCCACTTTCCACCCAATGGGGGTGAATTTTCCGGAAGATTGGTATTCAGTTTTTGTTAAATTTTCATATAGATCTTTGAAAATGAGTTTGAACTTGATCGGATGAAAAACAAAAAACCGCGAATTTTCCACATTTCCCGACAGAATTTTCCAAAATCCGTTCTTAGTACTCACTTTCAGCATAAGATAATACTACTGTGAAAATCTCATTTTCCTATCTTTTATGGTTTAGGCTGTGCGACGGTCACCAGTCAGTCAGTCAGGTTGAACAGTTTTATATATATAGACTAGCAAATAGCCCGTCACGCTTCGCTGCGCCTTCAACAGTATAGAACAAACGCACACCCACTTACCACTCACTTCAGGCCCACATTCCACCCACTTTCCGCCCACTTCGCACCTACATTCCACCCACTTGCCAACCACATACCACACACTTCCCGCCCTCTTTCCGTCCACTTACCGCCCAAATCCCACCCACTTCCCATTTACATCCCACCCACATCCAAACCCACATCCCACCCACTTACGCCCACTTTGCACCTACATCCCACCCACATTCCACCCACTTGACACCCACATACCACACACTTCCCGCCCTCTTCCCGCCCTCTTCCCGCCCTTTTCCCGTCCACTTCCCTCCCAAATCCCACCCACTTCCCATTTATATCCCACCCACATCCCTCCCACATTCCTCCCACATCCCTCCCACTTACCGCCACATTCCATCCACATCCCACCCACTTCCCATTTACATCCCACTCACATCCCTCCCATTTACAGCCACATTCCACCCACATCCCACCCACTTCCCATTTCTATCCCACCCACTTCCCACCTACATCACACCCACTTCCCGCCCACATCCCACCCACTTCCCGCCCACATACCACCCGCTTCCCGCCCATTTCCCGCCCACATCACTCCCACATCCCACCCACATCGCTCCCAATTCCCGCTACATTCCACACACTTTACATCCACTTACCACCCACTTTCCACCCACATCCCAGTGGGCTTCCCGGCGGTATTTCCAACATCGGAAAATAAAAACAAAAATTAATTCCGATTTTGACCTTTCAAACCGAGTTTTTAAGACAATCGGCTGAAAAATAGTTTTTTGCATGCAGAATTTTCCGACCATTTTCCTCGTGGGCGGATTTTCCGACATTAAAAATCACATTTCAAAACATTTCGTATTTTGTACTTACAAACCGAGTTTCAAGCCAATCGGATGAAAAATAGTTTTTTCATGCAAAATTTTCCGGGAATTTTCCGACCGTTGGGTCAAATTTTCCAACTTCGGAATATCACATTACAAACTATTCCGTATTCTGTCCTTTCAAACCGAATTTCAAGCCAATCGGACGAAAAATAGTTTTTTGCATGCAGAATTTTCCGACCATTTTCCTCGTGGGCGGATTTTCCGAAATTGAAAAATCACATTTCAATTTATTTCGAATTTTGTCCTTACAAACCGAGTTTCAAACCAATCGGATGAAAAATAGTTTTTTCATGCAGAATTTTTCCGGGAATTTTCCGACCGTTGGGTCAAATTTTCCAACTTCGAAAAATCACATTTCAAATTATTTCACCTACTTTCCTTTCAAACCGAATTTCAAGCCAATCGGATGAAAAATAGATTTTTTCATGCAGAGTTTTCCAGCCATTTTCCTCGTGGGCGGATTTTCCGACATTGAAAAATCACATTTCCAAATTATTTCGTATTTTGTCCTTACAAACCGAGTTTCAAGCCAATCGGATGAAAAATAGTTTTTTCATGCAGAATTTTCCGGGAATTTTCCAACCGTTGGGTCAAATTTTCCTACTTCGAAATATTACATTTCAATTCATTTCACCTACTTTCCTTTCAAACCGAATTTCAAGCCAATAGGATGAAAAATAGTTGTTTTCATGCAGAATTTTCCGGGAATTTTCCTCGTGGGCGGATTTTCCAAAATCGGGAAAACACGTGTCGAATTATTTCGCTTACTAAGCTTACAAATCAAGTTTCAAGTCAATCGGATGAAAAATAACATTTTTCCCATACAAACTTTTCCGACGCTTTTCCGACTTTTCCGGATGGAATTTTCCAAAACCCCGTCTTAGTACGCACTTTCACCACCAACAGAAACTTCTGTGAAAATTACAGCCCTCTATCTCTTACCGTTTGGGCTGTGCGATGATTGCCAATCAGTGAATCAGTGAATCAGTGAATCAGTCAGTGAATCAGGACACTCTGTTTTATATATATAGAGATTACCTGATTTGACAAAATAGCACTTAACGTCCCCATTTGTTGCCGATTTCTGGTTTTGGTTTTAACCAAATTTGCTTGGCTAAATACCCTATATACTTCCTCATTGAACCATGGCAACAAAAGTCTCGATTTTGTTTTACTTCGGACCGAAATCTTAAAGTATTTTTATATGGTCAACTATTTTGTTTACACCTCTAACATCGGCAGCATTGTATCGCTTGATCGTAGAACATGATCCACAAAAAATACTTTAAGCGTTTTTAAAATAGAATAGTTGCATGGTGCAAAAATAGTATATAATATTTAATAGCTTAGCTCCGCTTTAGCTGATTGATTATCTCAAGCACGAAATCCGTACAGTAATGTCGAATGGTTTACTCTGCGGAATCATCGATCTTCCCTTTTAACATTGTCCATTAGATTCGAATTCGTATCCCAAATACAACGTGTTCAAGAACATCAATGGAACTATTTTTGTCGGATGGAATTATTTTTGATTTAAGACAGTTAATGCTTAGAATTAAATCCCCAGTAATTTGGTTGGGTCGGCGTCCTTGCTTTGAAAGTATTTATTGATCCTTTACAACAGGGTTCCCCAAGAAGAGAGCATTAAAGCGTGACTGTGTCCCTCTCTAACACACAATGAAGTATGACCTCGGCAGGCATTCGGCAAGTAAGTTCGTGCCACCGTGGCTTTCGCTGGGGAACTCTGCTTTAAAAGTCCGTTAGAATCGGTTTCAAAAACAGTAAATATAAATAATTGACGTCATTGTATAAGACGCTCAATATACATATTTGCTGTGAGACACTTTTCCGTCAACCCTGCAGATCGAAAAAGTAATTTCAGCTCAATCCACAGCATGGTAATCAATTTGAAATTATATAAAATAAATTTTCACATTCAAACAAATTAGTCTAAACAAGTAAGAGTGTTGCGGTCTAGTGCCCCGACAGCAAAATACCCTGTCTCAAGTAATGTGGTTCCTATAGCTTTGAATTCCATTTATTTTAAAATTTATTTCAATAAATGGGCAGGCGCACTTATGTACATATCTTCGATGTTTTCGCTCGGATCTCATTGTGGTACACAGAATAGATAGATGTTGGGCCTAACTGAATAAATATTAAGTCACTAGGTTAAAACTTAAAAATTGAAGCTCTGACAGTTTTTCGGGGTTAGAAGAAGATGGAGGAGGAATTTGCCAAACTTTGAGCAAACTTTATCTGGGTAAGGTGTACACCTACATACATGCAAAAAATTGTGCCTCAACTTCTTATAGTCTGTGAGATCAACGCTTTTATACATAGAGAGTGACAATTTTTCGCTGCTAAATGATGGAGGATGCGGATTTTTCCAAATCTGAAACAAACTCGATGTGGCTACAGTATACACCTATATACATTCGAGATCGACGCGTTCATACAGCAGACAGACGGACAGACGAAAGGACGGACATGGCTAAATCCCCTTGCCTGTTGACGCCGATCAAGAATATATATTTTTTATTTTTTTGTGTTTTTTTTGGTTTTGCGTTAGGGGATTCCCCATGTGAAAGTTGTTTTTTTTTTAAAAAAAATATTTTAATTTTTTTTTTCACATTCTGTTCTAATCTCCAAACCTAGATTTTAAATGTTTAAATAATTTTTGGGCAGTAAAAGGTTAAAGGTTTTTCTCTTTAACTCTATCATTATGAGTATTTATTAATAAAAAAAAAAATAAGGGTGTTTTTTTGTGTTTAAAAAGTATTAATACTACAAGACGACAGAGGGTTTGAGTGGAAATAGAAAAATATTGCTTATCATTGCGCTCAATTTCTTTCTTTATCGTTACAGCGGTTCTGGTGCTCTACCTTAGTCGTGTACTGGGCCACACGGAGGACACGGCTACCGTAATATTTCATATCTCTTCCATGTTAGTCTACTGTCTTTCCGTTGTTGGTGCCATTATTTCGGACTCTTGGCTGGGAAAATTCAGGACCATTCTATATTTCTCAATGGTCTACATCTGTGGCTCGGTTCTAATGACTCTGGGCTCCATTGCACCGTTGGGCTTACCTGTGCAAGCATGCACCATGCTGGGTCTGGCCTTAATAGGTCTGGGTTCGGGTGGTATTAAGCCTTGTGTCTCCGCCTTTGGTGGTGATCAATTTAAAATACCCGAACAGGCAAATCAGCTCACTTCATTTTTCTCGCTATTCTATTTCACGATCAATGCGGGTTCATTGATCTCGATGACGTTGACACCTATATTGCGCGAAGATGTCTCATGCTTTGATGACTTGAACTGTTATCCCTTGGCTTTTGGAGTACCCGCCTTATTGATGATCATTGCAGTGGTTATTTTTGTATTGGGTCGTCCGCTCTACAAAATGATCCCGCCGGCAGGTAATATGTTGGTGCTGGTTAGCAGTACCATTTGGAGCGCTTGGACAACCAAATGCAAAGAGAAAAAGATCAATCCCAGGGAACATTGGCTGGACTATGCGGATAAGAAATACGACCGCAAGTTGATCAACGATGTTAAAGTGATAATGCGTGTGCTGTTCCTGTATTTGCCTTTGCCCGTATTTTTTGCACTATTCCATCAGCAGGGTTCGCGTTGGACGTTTCAGGCCACACGCATGGATCGCAATATGGGCTCTTGGGATATTAAGCCAGAACAATTGCAAGTGTTAAATCCGCTATTGCTTTTGATCTTAATCCCACTGTGCGGTCCGGTGCTGCGGTTTGTGGGCTTGCGAAGTCCCCTGCAGAAGCTGACTATAGGAGGCATACTGGCCGGCATTGCGTTCATCATATCGGGCGTTGTGGAGCTGAATCTAGAGGTAAGTCGAACAGTTTCGATCTTTGAACTATCTGAACTCATCATCTGTTTTTTTCTAGAAAACCTATCCTACCCTACCCTACAATCAGAATGCCCAGTTGCGCATCTTTAATACCCAGAACTGTAGCTATAGTTTCGCAACCAATCTGGCTGGAGCAGCTCAATATTTCCAAGTTCCACCACTTAGTGTTTACATTAACAAGGATGTGTTTTTGCCCGGCTCTTTTATTTTGCAATACAACTACAGCTCTTTAGATCCCAACTGTCAGTTAAATGTGACTGGAAGCCAGAGGTTGGAGCATAAACAAGCCTGGTCCTTCTTCATCAATCCGAGCAACGCCACCAGCCGTAGAGGTTACTGGTCGAAGGATTTTGTAAATAAACCCTCCGATGGTCATCCACTCGCTCGCACCATAGCCAATGTACAACCCCAACGTAAGATAGTGTGGCGTACGGAAAAGGGTGCGGTGGAATATGAGGCAAATGTGAGTGCAACGAATCTGACTCGCCTCAGCTCCACCTACTATGATGTGCTCATTGACGATCAATTGGTGGGCTCTTACAGACTGCAACCCGGTGGAGTCTATACACTGCTGGTTGAGGAAAAGACATCTGGTGGCTACATGGCCAATATGTTGGAGGTTACCACACATAATTCCATGAATATACTTTGGCAGATTCCACAGATCGTGGTTATGACGCTGGCTGAGGCAATGTTCTCAATCACCGGCCTAGAGTTCTCCTATTCCCAGGCACCGCCCAGCATGAAATCGGTACTCCAAGCTTGTTGGCTACTCACTATGGCGTTTGGCGATGTCATTGTGGCAATAATAGCCAAGGCAAAACTATTTGAATCACAGGCCAATGAATTCTTTTTATTTGCCGGACTTATGTTTGTGGACATGTTTATTTTTAAGGCTATGGCCAACAATTACGTACCCTATGATCCCAATGAAACAAGCGGACCCGAGATATTGAGCAATGAGGTCACCAAATTAGAGATACCACCTTTATTTTTAAAGGATACCCAAAAGCTAGGAGCTAAATCAAACATTGGCACAGACTACAAAAAGATCAAGATAGGTATTGACTCTCACTTGGATAAAACGTTGACCTAACCAAAGTTTCAATTAAAATACTACCCCATACACCTACGAATATAAAGTGAATCGCTTGTTTTTAATAAAAACTTTCATCATAATTCACGAAAAAAGTATCGGGAACCCTTCACTCACCACTTGAAAAAATATATGAGCTTAAAACCTAAAATACTAACCAAGCTAACGTAATCTTTTTATACCCTTGCAAATGTTCTGAAATATCAGGCCTTAAGAATGCCAAAATATTTCTAACCAAAACTCATTTTCCTGCACCAAGAAAAAGTTGTCATCAAAGTGACCCAATTTAGACATCGATCTGATACTCCAAGTATCAAATTGATATCTTCGAAAGTATTAGCGTGATATTTCGAGGACTTCAAATTGGTACTAACGTTTATCAGGTTGACACATTATTGTATTCATTTTTTTGTTTCAATTTGACACTAGGTCTTATTAATTTAATAATTCAACTAAAATTTTTGAATCATTTTGGTACTAGCTTTTATTAATTTAAAATAATTTCTTATCTAGTTTGTAAAATAAATTCAGTTAATTATAAACTGCCATTCAAATTCAAACATAACATCATACACAAACATAACATAATCACTTTTTATACCCGGTTCCCATTAAAATTGGGAAAAAGGGGATCATGAAGTTGTGCAAATGTATGTAACAGGGAGAAGGAAGCACCTCCCACCCCATAAAGTTTACATATTCTTGATCAGCATCAACAGCCGAGTCGATTTAGCCATGTCCGTCTGTCCGTCTGTCTGTCTGTATGATGATCTCACAGACTATAAAAGGTAGAGTCACAAATTTTGGCATGTATGTAGGTGTACACCGTGACCAGATAAAGTTTGCTCCAGGTTTGGCAAATTCCTCCTCCATCTTCTTCTAACCGCGAAAAACTGTCAGAGCTACAATTTTTAAGTTTGAACCTAGTGACTTAATATATATTCAGTGAGGCCCAACATCTCATCATTTTATCGATTACAAAGCCGCTTTCGACACGCCGATAAGGTCAAGGTTTTTCGAAGCCCTGTCTACTTTAGGTATTCCAGCAAAGTACGTTCGACTTTGCATGATGACGTTGAGAAGCACTCAAAGCTCCGTCAAAATAGGAACGAACCTCACTGAGCCTTTTGATACCAAAAGAGGATTTAGGCAGGGTGACACCTTATCGTGTGACTTCTTTAATCTGCTGATGGAGTATATACAGCGCCAGTGCCCAAATGCCAACAGATCGGGCTCCATCTTTAATAAAGATGTAATGCTACTCGCATATGCCGATGATATTGACATTATCGGCAAAACCGAACAGGCGTAAGCATGGCGTTTTCAGAGATTGAAGCAGTCTGAACTAATGGGTTTAGCGGTAAACGAGGACAAGACGAAGTACCTAGTGTCCTCGAAACAGAAGTCCACGCGCCTAGGGCAATCTGTTGCAATGGGAGTACAACTTTAAAGTTGTAGGGACTTTGTCTACCTTGGAACGATGATAACCGGCGACAACAACATCAGCCTTGAAATTCGAAGAAGAATCACGCTCGCAAACCGATGCTATTACGGGCTAAGTAGGGAGCTCAAGAGCAGAAACCTCAAGCGAAGAACAAAAATAGCGCTATATAAGTCGCTTATCATTCCAGTCCTGCAATACGGCGCAGAAGCATGGGCAATATCATCAGCGGATGAGGCGGCGATTGGCGTTTTCGAGCGAAAGATTCTTCGCAGGATTTATGGACCTTTGAAAGTTGGCGAGGACTTTCGCATCCGAAGGAATGACGTACTGTATAAGCTCTATGGGGATACTAGTCTGGTCAAGCGCATAAAGCAACAGCGGCTGCGCTGGCTGGGACATGTTACCCGTATGGATGATCAAGCTCCAGCAAAAATGGTCTACAAGAGGAATGCGAAAGAACTGGGACAAGGCAGGATGCCATTTAATGGAAAGAAATTTCCAATTAAAAACTGGTGCCAGCTCGCACGGAGCAGAAGCGACTGGCGGACAATAGTTGCAGCGGCCGAGCCGCCAACGGTTGTGATGCAAGCATCGGGCCAATAAAGAAGAAGAAGAAGAGGCCTGCCCATTTATTGAAATAAATTTAAAAATAAATGGAATTCAAAGCTATAGGAACCACATTACTTGGGACAGGGTATTTTGCTGTCGGGGCACTCGACCGCAACACTCTTACTTGTTTTTATTCTAAAATTGATTAGTTTAAAATTAATACTTCTGCGCATCAAAGTTATATACTAAGTTTCAACGTAATACTTTCTTGGCTTACATTAAAACAAAGTCAAAGACTAGCTCTCCTCCCAGGGGTCCAAGTCATAGGATTTGCGGATGACGTGGAGGTGGTGGTGGTTGCAAAGGAGTTAGCACAGGCAGAGTCGCTTTGAAACCTGGCAATAGTGAACATGATGGAATGGCTCTTATCGATGGGGTGCTAATAAGTAGCCGTAAAAGGCTGGAGACAGTTACATCAATGTCGGTAATACTACTGTGGCCTCTAAGAGGGCGCTTAAGTGTTTGGGAGTGATGCTGGACACGAGACCACCAGAGCACTATCGAGGCTAATGCTTAACACTAGAGGCCCAAGACAAAACCGAAGAATGCTTCCTCACCCTGCTCATAGAAAGCTACATGCGTGGCTTAGATGCAACACACCGATTGTGCGCAATTCGAATCTGCTCTGCGTTTCGTACCGTATCAGATGATGCCTAGTCCCAACAATAGCAGCCGGAATTGGGAGCTGCTAAGCCACTACTAAGGCGCAAATCATGGTGGAACTGCGCAGACTAGAGCGCTGGAGAAATGTCAATATTATGTACTAACTGTTGCCTTGTCGTTCAAGCGCTTTCAGAATGGGAAGGTAACTACTGAATTGCAGGCGATGGGTTAAGTCTATTGAAAAGACTTTTACGCACGACTCTATGTAACGTGGTTTGTGTCCTGAACATGTTTGAATACAAACTAACGACCTCTTGACGGCTAGAACTTGCTGGTTTGATAATCATAAAGGTCGTATATACCCTAAGTGGATTTATATAATATCTTAAGTTTTGGTTGCCTTACTTTCAAAGATATAGCTTAGTACTCAGATAAACTAAATCTATTCCCATGGGTTTCGGAATGCTTTTGTTTAATTTAACATTTATTCTACCCCATCGGAATAAGCTGTCGATTACGTTTTTGGATTGAGATCATCTGAGTACAAAGCTTAGGGCTTGAATAATTTGAATGGAAGACACATGGCCAGGCTGACCAGCACTGAAGAAATGTTTGATGTGTGGAAATACATCGCGGAGTCAAGCCAGAGCTGCCTACAATACTAAAGTAACAATGTCCAAGTTACTTTTGATTGACCGTGCAACAAAATGTTTTGATTAAGGTCCGATTTTTAAAAGTTAAAAAATGTGCCACAAATGTTGTTTCTAATTAAGGTTGTTTTGGGTACCGAGTCAGTGCTTGGTTTGGCCAATAAACTGTGAACTATTGTGAATATTTGTAGCTAAGGCGTTATTTCATCGATCTTTGGAATTGCACCCCTGATTTTGCTACTCACATTATTCCTTCAATAAAATATGTGCAGTCATGTGCAATTTCAGTAACAAAACTTGATGGCTAGCAAATGTCATGATTTTAAGTTTCCATTAATGCTTTGCTCTCTGAACCAGCAACCGAATCCGTAAACGCTTTCGCCCAAAAGCCGAGCCACTCCCCACACCCAAATTTGGTGGGTGGGGTAGGGAGGGGTATTAACAGTCATAGACATTTTCAATTTCCAGCCACTTCATGGTGACGACGACGACCAAGACGATGCAGAACAGACGCCAGACAGTTGAATTTCACACACAGGCCCACTCGAGCTCAACGATGCGGCTGGGGCTCCTTTTTTCGGCTGCCGTTGCCGAGATCTTTTGGTGATATCCCCACAAATATTGTAAGTAGAATGGCCAACAAAGCAAACAAAACCAAAAGACGTAGACGCCGCAGCTGGCGCGATTGAATGACTCCTCATTGTCGTCCGTTGTCCGACTCCGACTCTGACTCTGACTTGACTGGCTGGCTATGGGACTGGACCGACACACTTACAGGCGACGACGGCCACAGCAGCATTCTCAGAAATATTGGTGTAGGTCACAGCCAGAGATAACATGCTGAGACGGAGATGGCGATGGAGACGAAGGCTGTGTGTGCTCTCAGTCCTGGCCTCATTGTATGCAAATGTGCCACGATCAACGCGAGCCCGAGCCAAAGCCGAGCCACCACCCGCCCAGGCAGATGATGAGGCATACAGCTCCCAGCTTCTCTCATGGGTGCCAGAATCGTTTTGTGTGCGAGTTACTCGCATTCGGGTTGGTTTTTTTTTTTGTTTTGGTCTTTTTTTGAGTTGTGCGATTTTTGGCATTTTTGCATTTCCTTTGTCCTAGCTTATGTAAGGAAGGCACTGCCAGGACCAGCAGCAGCACGAGAATTGTTACATTTTTGTTGGCTCAGACTTTCAGATATTAGCCAAAAGAGCAAAACCACACAAAAATAATAACAAGATTGAGATTCTCACAACGAAGACTTAATGCTCTTTAAATAAATCGAAACCCCTTTTGTTTTATATTACGTAATAAATTAAGAGGTCATAAGAAAACAAATAAGGAAAATCAGGAAAAGATTTTTTCGACATGGTAAGTGATTAATGAATCGGATAAAAAATTGGTTTTACAAAATTTTCAGATTTTCCAAATTGTCTCTCGATTTTGCATACTGTCCTAACAAACTGACTTTTGTAGTAAACCCGGAAAAATTGATTTCTTTACAAAAATTTTTTGGATTTTTAAAAAGGTGTTTTATAATTTCGTAGCTTAAGCTTATTCGGAATTGTGAAGTAATGAAGTAATGAGAAGTAAGTTTTTGTAAATAATTTTGACACTCCGTTTAATTATTGCTCAATTTTAAGTTTTCAAATGTTAGCTGCCAGTCTGTCAGTCGGACTAAGAGAAAATTTTATCTTTAACCATTAAAAACTAAGTTATAATTGTTGACGATGTGTGCTGCAAGTACAAAAGTACCTATTAAACGCGAACCGAGGCTTCATTTGAAAATCTGGGGTTTTATCATATTATATGGGTCTTATGCCGGTTCTTTTAATAAAATTTGTAAATTTTTGATGTTGATGTTGTTCTGGCGGATTTAGTTGGATTTTTGTTAGAAGTTAACGAAAAATTTAAAACATAGGCCCAAGGATGGCAAAATTCTTTGAGAACGGATTGTTTGAAAGTGAAAATAAAATCGAGATTTTGTTAAGAAATGATGTTATTCTGGTGTGAACTAGAATTAAATACCTGAACTATGGGGTTTCAAAGTTAGAATTTTGAAAATGGAATTTTTTCTCACTCAATTGGTACTAGCTCCTTTATTTTTTGACCAATGAAAAATATCCTAGTTCACACCAGAATAGTGGGTAGTAGAAGTAATAAAAAAAATTAAAAAAAAATATTCTTGATAGATTTTAAACATGGATTTGATGCATTTGGGTGTTAGCTTTCACCGAAAAAAATGATCAAAATCGTCTAAAAAGTTCTCAAGAAATTATTGTTAAAATGCGTCTCCATAAAATTTTTAAGTAAAATTTTTTTATCAAGAGCCACTGTTTGGAAAATTGCGAACATTTTAAAACTTTTTTTCAAGTTTTTCAACTTAAAACCAGAAAAAAATTTAAACGTTTTAAAATACGGGCGTCGATGAAAATTTTTTTGGATCGGCTTAAAAGTTTTACAAGTTGTTTATAAGACCCTAATCAAACGTAGAAGCAAAAAAAAAAAAAATTTTTCCGAAGGTATATACTATTTAGTACCCTTAATATCGTGCATGGGAGCAAATAGTTTACACTGATTTTCAATTTCCCCCAACGGGTAACACAATTTAAGACTTGACTTATTCCAATTTTGGGTATAAAGCAAATTTAATAAGGTTGGTGTTCTTAGTTTTTCATACTCTGTACACAAAACCCATAGAGTATATTAAGTTTGAGTAAAAGTATGTGTAACAGCAGGAAGAAATCATTTCTGACCCTGTAAAGTATTTATATTCTTGATCAGCATCAACAGTCGAGTCGATATAGCCATGTCCGTCTGACCAAAAGTCACAAATTTTACCCAGAAGTTTGCAGCGCATAGAAATATTCATTTCAGACCCTATAAACTATATATATTCTTGATCAGGGCGACGAGCTGAATCGGTTGGGCTTGTCCGTCTGTCTGTTTCTACGCAAACTTGTCTCTCAGTTTTAAAGCTATCGAGCTGAAACTTTGCACAGAGTCTTCAATTTACTGCACACTGCTAATATGTCGGAACCGACCGGATCGGATGACTATATCTTATAGCTGCCATAGAAACTATCGGTCGAATTGTGGGTTTTATTTAGAAAATTGTTTTGTTTTTTTATGCTGGTGTTCTTAAACTCTGATGTATTAAAACATTTGCAAGGGTATAAAAACTTCGGCAAAGACAAAGTTAGCTTAGCCCTCTCGTTACCCTGCAGTTCAACGTCTCAGTACTGAATTTGTCAGTGCTGAATCAGACCTGAGAAGTAGGAATTGCTCCAACTTATGACTGATTTCAGTAGGGGAGAGTCTCCGGTTGTGGACACGCTCCGGTTGTGGACACCCCAGTCTATTTTTTGACAGGTAACAGATAACACCAAACTGAGTAATGTCAAACTTGTAGTTTGACAGTGCACATAATCTGAGCCAATACCGAAGTGTAAACAAGCATTTGGTTTCTTGCTGTGAGCAAATAAAAAAAAATCGTGAAAATTTTTCCGAGTTTCTATTTTTTTCAATTTCTACATTGCGTTAAATCAAAGCAAAACACTGAAAAGAGGTTAGTACTATACTTTTTTATTTAGTGCATTAAGTGTACTTTGTGATGTGATGTCAAGTTTCAGTGAAATGTTTGTGTCGTCAAAATTTGCTGAACAAAATAAAAATGGCTACCATTTCCAAGAATGGACACACTTTTGCACCGGTTGTGGACACCCTCGTTTTATGTGTGTTTTTTTACCTTTCTCACATGAAGAGTAAAATATTTTTCCGGTATTGGTTCGTTTTTGCTTTCTCCGAAGCTGACTTCATTAAGGCTGTCGAACGAAGAGCAGTAGAAGTCGCCACAGAAGCTGATCTTGATGAAGAAAATCAGCGTCGTAACATTGTTTCCGCCGATCCCAATATTGGGCGAAAAGAAGAGGTGTTATCCTCCCCCGAGCCATCCACTTCACGAACAAGCCATCGAATCGCGGTCGCAAGCCAATGCAAAACATTAAGCTAACTTCTCCGGAAAGCGTAGAGGTTTTGCGCGAGAAGGCAAACAAACCAGCTAAGCCCGCAGCCGAGCGTGATTCTGTGTCGCACTAAAAGAAACCCCCCCAAAAACGTAGCCGGGCAGGAAAACGACAGGCAACAACACCAGCCAAGCCGTCGGCCAAACGCGGTGCCAAGAAGAAGGCGTCTTCGTCATAGGAAAAAGACGAAGATGTCGACTTCTGTTTGATTTGATTGGCGCTCCTGCCAAAAAAACTGACCGCTGCAAATTCGAAGCCACTGAAGGCTTCTTAAATAAATAAAAGTTCTGTTTTCATCAATTCATGGCCATATTACTTCATATTTTTCCATTTCTAGCGATTTTAAAAAGGGTGTCCACAACCGGGTACAAAAAAAATTTTGGCCAAAAATCATCACTTCATATACATGGCTGCAAATTTTTTTCCGTTTGTCTAAAACAATAGGTTACTTCAGAGGAAAGTTAGCTAGAGTCTCTAGCTTAACAATGATGTTCATATCACCGCGTAATGTTGACTTGGAAAAAAGTTATAAGTGAAAAACGCAACTACGTCCACAACCGGAGACTCTCCCCTACTGTTTTCAGTACTACCCATGATTTTTTAAAACTGAAATCATGTCTGAAATCAAACCTAAAAGATAAGAAGGCGTAGTAGGCCATGTCTGTGTTAAATTTAGGCCTGAAATGCATGTGATGATTCAGGTCTGATTCAGTACTGAGCCGTACTGAAAAGTATATCTAATTTGTCTACGACGCTTAGATAGGTCCATTAAATGTATCCATAAGATCAATAAATAAATCGAAATTGGTTTTTTAGATTCCGAATAGGTTCTTGTTTTAATTCAAGAACAAATTATTAGAGGAAGTTTTAACTTTCAAGATCAAGCTTAAGTCCTGAATTAGTTAAATCTAGGTAACGCTTTCGTTTTCATTACGATGCGTATATATGGGTATACCCCACACACATTAGAGTATTCCTTGAAACAAAAAACCAAAAGGGAAGAAATTTTTATAAATAAACGTCGACGACAATGGGAATGCTCCCCACACACACACACACACAGAAAAGACACAAAAACATTTCAACAGGAACAACATGTAATTTTTGTACTGCCTCCCCCGAAACCCAGAGACTACGAAAAGCTAACCATATGCAATGCCTGGGCCGGGGTCACGACACTTTTTGTGGCAGCAGCAGCAGAATCGGAATCGTCAGCAGCAGCAGCAGCTCTCCAAGTCAAATAGTGGGAGAAGTATGGCAAAAGCCTGAGGCTTTTGGGTGCCTTATTGTTTTGGTGGCGCGGCTGGAGCCTGAGCCTGGACATGGACTTGGCGACTGCCTGGCGTCAAGAGAATGCGTTGAGCTTGTACCCTTGCTGGCTTTGATTTCGCATTGTGGCCGTTTTCCTAGGAAAAAATGTTACATGAAATTAATAAATAGGCAAATAAATGTTAAACAGCTGCCGGTTTGTACGTGTTCTTGTTGTTGCTGTAGCTGTTGCTGTTGTTATTGCACGCGCACGGTAGCCATTGTGCTGCACACAGGGTGGTGATGATGTTCATCCACAAAGACATTTGCATAACACCAAGGATTCTCTTTCCCAGGCCGGGCAGCATATTTACTTCCTACTTAATACCTCTTAATGCACCAAGCTCCAGGCCGCCACCTCCTGCTAAGCAGCCCCAAAACAAATCTCTTTGACTCGCCTTGCCACTGCATGTCAAATCCTTTTCGTTGCAGTTCACAGCCGCTTGGCCCGGCTGCCATATGGAACTAATGTACGCCAATATTGCAAGGCTATAAAAACGAGAAAATCCTCAAATATATTCCGCTCCGCCCTCACCGAGAGCTAAATTTGGGAATATCATAAGTCAATCGAGGAGTGCACACTGGGCCAGATTTCAGTTTGGGCGGCATAAATTCGAAAAATGTAGTTAGACAATTGCAATTTGGCACATTTGATAGACATCAAGTGTGTAATAACTCGGGAAAATTATAAGACAATCCGACCACGCCCACCCTTACTGCCCACATTAGATAAGGGGCCCACTTCTGGTGTAGTTTGACAGTTTTTTAAATCTTCTGGAAATCAATCGTGAAAAAAATTTTTTAATTCTGTTTTTTTGAATGTCATTGTTCTATTTATTAAAAAAATTTAAAATGTGTCAATGCGAGGGCTGTTTAAAAGTTTTCGGCCTCCAAAGTAGGCTCTTCTAAATAAAGGTGGGTGGATGGTCTCGCAACTTCCCGGGAGTAAAAATTAATGCCTTAATGCCCAAAGCAGAATCATGAAAATAAAATCAAATTTGTAAAAATGGCGCCCAGAAGACCAGAAGAGGGCCTTAAATTGCTGTTAAATATCTTTTTTAAATCATGCATTTCTGTTACCTAAATTAAGAATGCTTATATCATTTGATATTTATGTGATTTTTATATTGCGTATTTATATTTTGAAATCATTATAATTTAAATAGTATGTATATAAAAGCAGTATCCATTTTTTTTCTTGGCATAGAACAAATCAAATGTCACACTCAAACTTTTTCTTCTAAGTTTACAAATAGAGTAAATAATAGTTTTATTCAAAGGTATGTTGAAAAGATCACTTACTAACTATTTTGTATATCCTTGATTAAATACTATTTAAATTTTATCTAGCTCAAAATCTAGTTCAATAGCAATAGACAGTGCTGCCACATGTACAAGCAGATTTGTGTTGTTTTCTTGCTTGTCTGCCAGATTACATGCCAATTTCCTAATTAGTCGAGATCCACCGTCGTTGTATGCCACACGTAGACTTCCCACTTGATTCATTGTTGATTTGGTATTTACCAAGAATACCATGCTCGACGATAACCATTTTGAATTTTTTGCCATAAATGTTTGAACATTTCGGAGCGCTCTTTGCAACCTTTTTTCAAGTAAATCTCAAAGTTTTTAACTTTAATGTCAATATCGTTTCTCTTCTCTGTGCTAACTGCATGCTCCTTCAGCTGCTCAAAAATCCAGCTTGAAATTGCACGGGCACTTCGGTTGTTTTCAGACCGTACATTGAACAGCGTTGCATGGCTGAACTCAAACTTAACTGCAAATATCAAGAGAATGTGCGCAAAGCCGCAAAAAGCCGCAAAAAGCGTTAATAACACGATGAGATATACACTTTAAGGTCAAACTCCTCATATTTACTTTTTGTCAGAAATTGTCAGAAAGTTAGTTTATACTCCACAATTCACGGGCACGTTGGTTAGGTTTTTTTCTATATAAGGACATAACAAAACGATAAATAGAAACAAAACTTTACATGAACAACACTCAATTTGTTTCAGAATTCACATTCTACATACCTTCGCCTTTATTTTCCATATTTTACATTCAATTTTTATTCACAGAGTGATAAATGGCATAAACTTAAAGTTGCGTGACCGTTTCTCGTTTTTTTAACACAACAAGCAGCTGACCGAACAGTTGACTTTTCAGCCCTGCGAAAAATTCAGGGTTGCACTGATAGCAAAACGCTTAGTGGATTTAATATACCTAATGTATGCTCTTTAAGAATAATTGATTAAAATCACGATTTGTTTCCATAAAAATTTTGAATTTATGCCGCCCAAACTGAAATCTGGCCCAGTGTGGAGTGGTAGGAGTAGAGTTAGCTGTATTTACAAAAATGGCAGATTGGTCTAAGTGGAAAGAAAAAAATTTGAATTTACTTTGCTTCGCTTGTTTTGTTAACTTTTTCTTACCTTAATCTACATTTCTATCCCCGTTTTGCTATTAAATAACTTTGGTTGCAGTAAAATGTTGAATACATTAAGTAGTTCAGCTTCGATCTATTTTTATCTCTAGTTTATGGCCTATGAAGACTGTAGATAATGGTTACTGTCAAGTGTGGTACCCACTATCGCGGTTTTTCGATGCCTGCTACCATCTCTTAAGGGCACATTTAATTGTTCAGTATTTTAATAAATTTGAATTTAAAAATTCTATCCATACCTTTTCTAGATTAGACCTCTATGGGAAAGGTACTAACCGCTTGTATTTTGGAGGCGGGAGTTCGGTACAACAGTAGTGCTGATTCCCTTCATCTTTTGTGAATTTTCAATAACTATGTATATATATTATGGAACTATAAAGTTATTTCATGAATCACCAGAATCCAATCATCAGCAGTCTTTGTCTATCTTCAGCGAGCCTGCTTTTAGTTCTATGATTGGGATTTGATAAACTTTTAAGCAAGCAACCTGAGCGTTGGCGCAGGTTTGATTCGTAATATAAGCAATTTGTAGGAAGGACGTCCAGCCTAAAAAGAACTTTCTGCGTCAGAGACCTGAACGAAGATAGCTTAACTTTGCCAATCTCTAAATATCATATATGCACCGTTCTACAATATTTCTGATAAGCTGATAACAGTGATTTTAGAAGGAACACCAAAAAAAAATCATTTAAGGCAGCATGTGTCACATATTGGCGGTGTGCACGTTTCTCAAGCGGTTGATATACCCTTTCAAAGGGTGTCCAGAAGTTTACAACTCAAAAAAATATTAATTTCCGACCCTATGAACTCTATGTATTATTGATAAGAGCGATGAGCTGAGTCTATTGAGTTGTGTCCTTCTGTCTGTCTGCCCTTCAGGCTTAAGCTTCAAATCGATTTATCTTATGGGTGCAAATGGATCGATCAGTCGTAAAATGGGTCTTAGTAAGAAAAACATTTTTCTCCAGTTTTTAATTCTCTGTTCCAAAGGTAATCAGAGTTTATAAAGTTGGTGTAATATGTAACAGAGAAAAGGAATCAATTCCCTATAAAATAAATATATTCTTGATCTGCATCAAGGGGGAATTCTCCATGTCGAGGCTGTTTTTTGGACCTTTTTAAAAAAAATTTGAAAACGCAATTCTGTTTTTTTTTTATTATGTTACAAACAGATTAAAGTAAACAAATAAATTTTTAATGCTTCGATGCGAGAGCTGTTCGAAAAGTTCTCGACCGTCAAAGTGGGTGTCCAGAAAAGAGGGAAAAGTGCTGGCGGCCATGATTCCACATCTTAAGGTTGTGTGAAATAAAAACTAAAAACGGGGTTATAATCAGTATAGATGTAATTCTGGTCTGACCCTCGAAAAAAATTTTGTGTCATTTTTTGACGAAATGGCGGCCATTCAAAAATGAAAAATCGATTGGATCAGACCAGAATGGTTACAATTCTGCGTCAATTTCAGTATTAATTATCAAAATCGGTTCAGTGCACTCAAAAAAAAGTTGTCATCACAGCGACACAATTTAGACATCAATTTGAAACTATTGAGTATCGAATTCTCTCTAATACTCCAAGTATCAAATTGATATCTTCGAAAGTATTAACATGATACTTCGAGGATTTCAAATTGATACTACCGTGTTTCTAGTTGACACTTTTTTGTATTACTTTATTAGTATCAATTTGACACTAGGTCTTATTAATTTGACACTTCAATTATCATACTTTTAGTATCATTTTGAAACTAGCTTTTATCAATTTAATATTATTTCTTATCAAGTTTGAAAAATAAATTCAGTTTTTTACAAACTCCCATTAAAATTAATGCATAACATTTTAAAAACATTACATTTTTATTTCTTTCAAAATGTATTTTATTTACACTAACAAATTGAATTTGTCAAGTGTGGACACCTCGTTAAGGAAAAACATTGGTCTCTCACTGCAAGCCTCCTCATGTCCACTCGAATGTTGTATGTTCAGAAGTCACTGTACTGGTGTGCCTTTTGCTGGAACCGATAAATGTAGCCTTCAGAGACTGAAGAAATAACGCAAAAAACGCCTCTTCTGCAGCTGTCTTCGTTTGATTCCTCTCGCTGAAACAGGCACCGCAGCTTTGTGGCATGTTATGTGTCCTGTCTGAATAGTTACATTTGTTATTACATATGTTTGCAAAAATCGAACACAGCAACATTAATACTTAATACTAATATACTTAATAATACTTAATACTTACTGCTTAAACTTTCCTTGTAAGTTTGCACCATTTGAAATCCATTTATATATCTTCATCACGTTGTCTTCCATAGCGTTTACTTTTATAGCCTAATCATAATTAGTACATCTAGCATCCAACATCCTGAGTCAAAAATATTAACCAAGGCAAAATTTGCCAGATTTGTAGCACTATCATCGACCCTCTTAACATTTTTACAAGACAAAATCTTAAAAATGTTGGCAGAGCAAATGGTTATTAAGCATTTTAACCAGAGTTCGACACGTTTGTTTTTTCTTTGTATACAAGAGCCGCAGAGTAACAGCGACGTCGCTACACCGACAGTATACGAGCTTACACTGCACTCTTTTGCAACAACAAAAAAGTGCAAAAGCGTGGCTCACACACACACGCGATGCCAAAATGACCTTGTGTATTTTGCGACCACATTTTTAAACTCAAGAGGTTGGATGTTGGATGTGCTTAGTGTGATTATAGGCTAATTAGCCTATTATTGAATTGTTTGCACATAAATTAAAACACTACATTTGACAGGTCAAGCATCGCCAGCTACCACATTTGGCCTGCTTTCTTATACAATTCATACATTCTTCGAAATTTCGAACTTAAAAAAAATTTATTAGTTTCAAATTGATACTTCTGCGCATTAAATTAATATTCTAAGTTTCAATGCAGTACTTTCTAGGCTAACATTGATACAAAAAAAATGATACTAGTTTGAGTTTCAATTTGAAACACGTGTTTCAAATTGATATTGACACAAATTTTTTTGGGAGTGTTACTGGAGAAATCATGGCCGCCAGTTCGAAAAACGTGGTTTCGAGTAGAGGTGGGCGCGGGCCTGTATTTTGAGGCCCGGGCCCGCACGAACACGAACTCTTTTTTGAGAGGCCCGGCCCGGCCCAACACGAAACTTTTTCACCAAGGCCCGGGCCCGGCCCGGCCCGGCACGAAACTTAATTTTGTCTAAATTTGAGCTTTTTAGCCTAGTGCGTTTTTCATTTAAAACATGGCCCGATGTTGAAAAAAGCCTTTCGCTCGTAGACGAACTGGCGGGAATAGCCAGAATGGTCCGAGCTAATTTGGGAAGGTATTTTAAGTCCCTTGCATTTTTCCAGAATTCTAAAATATGTGTGCCAGGAGCTGCTGGATAGGCCAAATATTTGTCAAGCTTTATGTCGATAGCGTTTTTCTCAACTTTTCGTTTTTTTATATAACTTAAGTCTAAAAATTCAGCAAACATTCCATTTTCGGAATTATTTGGGTTTATGTTATTAGTTATATCATCAACCCCTATAAATTCGGAGAGCATTGCTTTTACCGAAGCTAACACATTATCTCTTTTTTCCTCTGAGAGGAAATTCATCTCTCTATAAGGAGGGTTCAAGAAAAGCCCAACCAAATGAGCGATTGCCGGAAGAAACCTTTTTTCTAAATCGCTTAGGGCCATTGTTTTAAACTCAGTTATTATTTGGGAATCAAGTGTGCTAGCTCTGCAAAGTTTACATAATTTTTTTGACCACAATGCAAATATTTGCAAATATTGCAAAGTTTTATCAATTTCACAATAGGACGCCAATTTTGAATAAGTGGTGAGCAAACAAGTAAAATATGTATAAGCAAATCGATAGTAGTATCGATAAACAATTAAAATGCGATAAGTGGCGGTTCTAATTCGAGCATAAACAAAAATAGCGCGAACAAATCAAAATTGTTTTCGGGCCTATATCGGGCTTTTACGGGCCTATTTCGGGCTTTTACGGGCCGGGCCTTTTTGCTAAGGCCCGGGCCCGCACGAAGCCCGCACGAATTTTAACGCCCGGGCCCGCTCCGGGCCTGTGTAAGCCCGCGGGCCACGAAAAAAAGCCCGGCCCGCGCCCACCTCTAGTTTCGAGATAACTGCGATTAAAATTTGACGTACATTTTTTTGGGGAGGGAAAAAAATCAAACATTAAAAAAATGTAGTGCCAGAATAGTGACAACTCTGCGTCGATTGCATATTATTTCATCAAAATCGGTTTAGTAGAACTAAAGAAAAGTGGCTTGTCAGTCCGAAAAAGTTGCTTTGAAAGTAACTAAAAATATTACAGATATTATATACTTACAAATATTAGTCAGCGATGCCAGCTGCATACAGCGGACCTTCCTCATTTTTTAAAAATTCTGTTTTAAGCAGCAGCTTTCTTTGCTCTGCCTGCCAGATCAAGTTTATAGGATAGCCTTAGATAATTATCGATTAAGTCGATTAATAATCGATATCGATCTGAGGCGACATGTAAACATTCAAATTAAAAAACTAGCTGTTATTTCACAGCTTTATTTACTCGAAGTTTATTTTCCCAAAAATTTCTCGTTTTAAGCTTGGTATGGAGATAAAAAAAATGATTTCGCACGGATTTCGCAAGTTGCTGTTTCGTGAGTTGGTATGGAGTTCACGCGCGAAATTGGCATATCGATATAACAGCGTTGCCACCCGACGTCAACGTGTCACGCGATAGTCACCCGATAGGCAAGTGATGAGAGATGATTTCGAAGGTGTGAAATATATGTAAAACATATTTTTCGTACTCTACATGGCGGTAGACACTCATATACATACAAGTGTTGTGGCGCGGAGTTTTTAAATGAGTAGGACAACTATACAAAAACCTTAAAAAGGCTGAACATCTTTTCATTGGAGTAAAAGGTGATGGCGGCTTGACAAAAAAGATCTGTAAATGTATAGATATTTATTGAGTTTAATAATGCTATTCACAATTGATTGTTTTTGCTAGGAGATCATTGCAACGCGGCTTGGGCTTCGTTAAAAGACAGCGCCACCGTTCGCTGGCGGCGTCCTAAGCACGCCAAGAGTTAAAGCGGTGGTGGAGTATCCATCGCAACGATGTGAAGTGGCAGTTAGCTCCACTTGTGTCGTTTTTGACCAAATTGTCGGCACAAGGTATGTGTGCCATGCATATGAACAAATGAGTGCTCATTCTCTTTTCAAGAACCTTAGCTCCTCATATAAAAGGGGTGATGATGAGGAACTTGGTCCAGCACAAAGTGATTCAATTGTGAACGACGGCGATTCCGTTTGTCAATGGTCAGACTTGGGACTTTGTCACCGCAAGTCGCGGACGACATCTTCTAATCTATGATATTGCATTATAAGTACATAACGTCGAGATGAAATGGCAACAACAGTCGATTCTGCCATTTCCCTAGTCGTGTCCAAAGAGCACCAATTGCCAATTGGAGCAAATGATTAAAAAGTTACAAATAAAGGTGACGATGAACCTACAAAAAATCCTTTTGGGGCGATACTCTCAAATATCCAAACTTTTTAAACAATGCAAAAAAAAAATCGAAAAAATAACTGGTGAACATGGAAAAGCCGGGTCGATACAGTCGGCATAGCGACATAATTCTGCCGATGAGTTTCCGCTAAATAGCATTGTTAGCAGGCTTTAAGATATTCTGTGGTTTTTGTACTTTTAATCAAACAAATCCCTGTTGTAAAAAAGTAAGAGTGGGTGTCAAGGGACCGCTGTTAAACTTTGACCCACCCTCGCACTCTCCCTCCATTTCAAATAAAACTGCACTTTTATTTTCAAAATATTCAACTTTAATTCTTTATTTGATTTTGTTATTTCTTTCCTTGCAAAAGTCCTGGCAATAAAATAGTAATAAATATTTGTTGTTTTATAAATAACCATTTTTTCATACATAAATAAAATAATTAACCTAATTCGTCTAGAAAGATTGCGGAGCTTACGAACGAAATACGAAATACAAAATACAAAATACATACAAAATGCTCATAAAAAATGTCATAAAACTGCTAATCGAGCTCTCTCTTGGCTGCCTATCGCAAAACTAATTTCCAAGTGTTATTTTCATTTTTAATGTTTTCCACAGATTGCACACATACCGAAGGAATTAAAATAAAATTAGTTAGATAGTTTGTTGTCATTGTTGTTGCTGTTGTTGTGGCGGTTGTGATGGTTGTTGGTGCCGTTTTGTTGTTGTTAGATAAAAAATAATTTAAACGCTAAGATGACAAGTGGCAATTAATTTAAGTGTGATTATCACCTGGCCCCCGAGCTGAGCTCTGGGAATTTCCGCGCTTTTTTGCCGCAGGTCACTAATTTTTAGGATCTGAAACGATATAAGCATAAGCGTGGCATGAGGCTGGTGGAAGCTGGAAATCTCATCTTTTATGAATTTTGGAACTGTTTTTCTGTTGCCAAGTGTAATCATTATTATTTTTGGGGCTGCATTGTTTTCGAAGCTTTAAGAGATTAGCACCTGGTCGCAAATTGGCCGTAAATCAAAATGTACTAACCTCTATCCTCCAACCGGTTCGCTGGCATCGGAATGGTCCGTGGCCGGCAAAGTATGCGTCTCCGCACGCGTTAATGCTCCCGCTGCCACGTGGACATTGTGTAGGGTTAAGTGTGGATGTGGATGCTGCTGCTGCAGCTGCTGCTGGTGCTGTTGTTGGGTGGCGGCCAAATGCTGCGACAAATGCTGATGATGATCTCCTGTGGCGGGCCATTGTTGATAAGCCACGGGCACCAGAGGATCCGACATCCATTCAAAACTAAAGGCGGGACCTATTACCTGTGTGCCGCCTAAGCTCCCACCACCCTGATGGGGCGTGGCACTGGTAGGTGTGGGCGGTGTGGTTGTAATGCAGGGACTTAGTTCGTGCGAAGAGCCAAAACTATCTAGGGAGGCTTTTTGTGCAGACTCCGACCAAGGCGGACTGGGATTCCATTGCTCTATAAAATCGGCCGGATCCGGAGGCAAAGCTTTATGGGGTAAACGGGGTCTTGTGGGCACTATGGTGGCATAGATAACGGACGCATCTGCCGGATGTGTATGCAAGGCATAACAATCCGGTTCGGGTGTAATTGCTGTTGCAGTGGGAGAGCGTTCGGATTGCAGAAAGAGCGGTTCCAGTTTATTTCGGGCTCTCTTCTTGGGCGGCGGGGATGTAGAAGCGGCGGTTTGTCGTGGTTTTTGACTCGAGGAGGGACCACCATTTACTTGACTATAGTCCACGGGCTCTTGAAAGCTAAACATGGGCTGTACCACATCCTCTTTGAGTTCAATGGCCGCCTCTGCATGATGATAGACCCCGCCGTAGGCAGCCATATGCGTGTGCGTATGATGCGGATGATAGTGATGATGGTGGGGAAGATGATGCGGGGCATGGTGATGATTACCAAATACACTGGTCATACCCGCCGGAGAACCGCCCATACCCAAGCCCGGAGTCTGTTGACCGGAATGCGTTGAGTGGGGACTGTAGTAGCCACCGGTTGAAGCACTCGGCTGTGGTACACGCATGCCACTGTCTAGCGGCATGCCAAATTGTATTTTCGATTGTACCGTATAGTAATGATACAGCCAGGAGTTGGCCAACATTATGGACGCCTCACGATCACTGTCAAAGAGGTTGAGGGTAAAGAATGGGATGGGTCAGAAATAAAGTGGAGCACTTACTTGAGCACCTGATTGGTGCACACTATGACCGGCTGTTGTGTGGAGTCAGGACTATCGCGTACTTGTAACACCACATGAACCCAGGTATATTCTCCGCTAGAGCGTTGCATTCGCACCAGCAGGATACAACTGCGATCCTGTTCCGATTGCGTGACTGCAAGATCGAAGAAAGAGAGAGGGGTTTAAGTTTTATTACCATATCTTTATGACTTATTCGACGGAATGATCTGAAAATATTTTCAAAATTATGGAACAGAATTTTTCAAATTTTTTCTGATTGAATTTTAATTTCTTAATCAACACGATTTGATTTCTCAATTTTGTGCACATTCAAATATGACCAAGAAACCGACCAACAAAATCTTGAAATAATGAAGAATTTTATATTAATCTATCATTAATGTTTTATTGTTTACAAAAATTATACAAATTAAATAAAAAATTCTTTTTAACTTTCTAAACTTTCCGAGCAGAACAAGAGGCCTGATCGAAATTGGTAAGTGTCGTGATTTCTAAGAAACTATTTAAGAACTCGATCTTTATTTTTGGGAATCAAGAGGATCAAATGATGGTATATGGGATTTTTAATTTAAAAGCCTATTGAAGCGAGATCACTTAACAATTTCGATTCCGCATGATTTGATCGAAATCGAAAACGGCAACAGGCCTGAATAACAAACTTTTACCAACTATAAATAATACGAAGCTAATACCAACTATTCCGATGGTTTTCGAAATTTGTTTTGGAAACCGAATTTATCAATGGCTAATAAGATGGCCTGTGTCAGCAACCGGAGTTGCTAGCCTCTTTATAATTTTAGTCCATAAGGTTTATTTTAGTTATAAGGAAGTCTGTGTGGTCGTTTGAATGTTAATATGCAATACAAAAGTCCGCTGATGATAAGATGTGGTTATCTTTGAAACAGCGATCGTTGTACGGACATACCAATTGCTATTCCAAATTGTTGTAATTAATCTCTGTTGATTTGTGTTGATTACATTGAATTGTAACTCTCCACCGACCTCGAGCCAGCCAAATGCAAAACTTTAGTTCAGAAACATATTTAACATTGCTTCAATCACATAACATAGATTGATTATACAGTTCTACAAATTGTGACCTTTTATGAGTATCCCGAGCATCGTTAACTAATTCCTGCGTGCCTACCTGCTGATTACGGATGGTATGTCAAAGCCATATTTAGTTTCCGACACGAAAATCGAGTCGGAATTCGGAACAGACCACATTGTTTTTTTAAGAATTCTGGATAGAGGTATAGAATTAGTGTTAAGGTTGCCACCCATTATTGCCCAAGTTTTCAGATCTTTTATTCAAGTTTACTAAATTGTTCTCAAAAGCAAACAAAAATCATGCAATGTCTTACAAAGAATTAAACGACTACGGACTTTCTTTCTTTCACCGACTCAAGTCTAAGATAACAGGCTTCTCCAATTATAAAGAAATTCTAAATATTACTTCGCTTATGTAACAAAATAATTGATTTTTTTTATCTATACTATAAATTTGTTGAAAAAAAATGTTTGTGTAAGGGGCTATCTCCGCAACGCGTGCACCAAATTGAATGCGGCGTTTAAATGACGCCAGAGTATGTGGCATGGTTTTTATAAAAAAAATTTACTTTTTGAGTCATTCTGTAGAACGGAACATTCCATGATAGATTTTATTTGTATACCTTTTTGTGTGAAAAATTGTGTTCCGAGAAAATTGCAATTTGTGTAAGTATATCTGTTGCTTTTGAAAATGTGTGGTTTTTAAAGTTAAATGTCGAGCCGATCAAATTTGGACCGGCGAACGCGAAATGCTTTACAAGTTGTGTCTTCGAGGAGCTGTGAAAGTAGCCAAGACATTACACGTCGCAATGAAAATAATCGTCTACGCACAGCCAGATCCCGCTTAGATCAACGGAACAATAATGCAACAACAACTGCAAATGATCATCGTGAAATACAAAATCTACAAGGTGTTGCGTTCCCGTACAATAGTGTCACCGATTACGCTTCTCATAGGCATATTATAATTGGTCCAGTGAAGCAGATGAGGGTGATGTGCTAATGCTAAAGTGAAATTGCCTGAATTGGATTGATCCATGAGTCCAATCGATTTTTGAACAATATAAGAAAGTAATAAATTCATTTAGTCTCTATATATTAAGTTTACTTTTATCTGAAAACCTCGAACTCTACAATTTTAAACATTAACAATTGGAAATCTTTGGTTCGAACCCTCGAATGGGAGATCCAAAAAAAACTATGGGGCATGCAGCTTTGGATGTAAGTCTCAATACTAAAATAGAGCTAAGTCAGCCATGATTTGGAAGGGTACTAAATTCAGTACCGAATTCATGGGCTGAAATTCATGCTGAAATCAGTCACGGCGAAAACGGTCTGAGTTCAGCACTGGAAAATTTAATACAGCGGCAGGGAAATATCTGATAAGGGCCGATTTCACATTTTCTACATGGAGCTATTTGTCACATAAACTAACAAATAACAGTGTAAAATCGACGACTATCTGACACATAGCAGCTATCTGGGAGAACAGAAATCGGCCCAAATAACAAAAAAACCACAAAACGCTCGTCAGAAACTAAAAAGGAACCGATCGCTTGAAAAGTAGTTTTTGGTACGATAATGATTGCACTTTTTAAATATAATATAATGCAATATAATGCAGCAACAGGCAACCGATGGTTTGGCCCTGACTGCCTAAAAAGCATTGCCCAATTTTGTGTCTACAACAAAAAACTTTTGGCCATCTTTCTATAAAAAGTTGCACTAAGTTACAAAATAAAAACAATTTTTTTTTCCACGGGAAAGCTTTTGAAACATTGCCGTTCGACGTGACATTGTAGGTCCCTTTTTCTTTGTGCGAAAATAAACGAGAATGCCAAGCTTACTTCTTATATCCTTGCAAATGCTGTTTTTGAAACATCAGTGTTTAAGAATCCACAATTTTTCTAACTAAAACCTATTTTCCCACAGATGGTAATTTGATTTCGACCAAGCTTTGCGAATCTTTTTGAAAACATAAATAAATTAACAATGACCGAGCTTATAAACGATAAAGTTAAAATCAAAAAGGCGAGTCTTTGATGTGAAACATAATGCGAAATTCAAGGTTTTAATTTAAAAATCACAAGCTCTTTCAATGATTTTTAAAAGAAGAAAACTAATAACACTGTTCGTTCCTTTTTTCTGAAAGTGTTGTTAATTGTGCTGCTCCAAAGTTACATGAAAACAACAACAGTCTCAAAGGAATAACAGGCCATTTCAAGCCGCTGCTAAGAGACTGTGAAGTCACTGTTAAGTCACTGTTTCGTCACTGTTCACCCACTGTTAAGTCACTGTCAAGTCACAGGCGAGTCGCTGTAAAGTCACTGCTTAGACACTGTTGAGTCACAGTTTACCCTCTGTTAAGTCACTATTCAGTCACTGTTTAGTCACTGTTTAATCATTGTTTAGTCACTGTCAAGTTACTGTTTAGTCACTGTTTAGTAACAGTTTAGTCTCTATTTAGTTACTGTTTGCCATCCTCTTTCCCCCTCCTCCCTACTCTTTCTTCCCAAATTGACTCATCGCCCTGATTAAGAATATATACTTACATAAAAAATATTTTTTGTAATATTTCAATGCGTTACAAACTTCGGGGCAAAATTATAATACCCTTTGCAAGGGTATAAAAACACACTAGCCAAGAGATCTAGAGAAGCTGGCAAAGTAGTTTTCTTATTTGTATCCCTAAATATAATTAAAATATTTATCATTACTTACTTAGCCGGTGTTTGCTCTGTGCTTCGCGTAGATTTTCGCTATGTATCAGATTGTACCAGGAGGTGCCCTGCAGCGTAGACTTATCATAGCCCAAATGAAATTCGCCACTGAAAATAAAAGTAATCAAAAGTTGACATAAATGGTTTAATAATATTATTGAGTATTAAATTCTCCCTCCGTTTCAACACTCACTTCTTATCGATGTGGGCAATTTTCATATCCATTGAGTGTATGGTGGTAAACACATTGGTGGCACCTTGCACCACACACTCTCGTGTCTCGGGCATGGCGATGGGCGTGCAGGTGGCCAGAAAGACAGGCTCGTTGCGACTACACAGCGGCAGAAATGACAAATAATGACCCTGTACCAGAACGACCTGCAACAGACAGAGAAAGAGGGAGAAGGACTTTAGTTTCGTACGAGATCTTTCGCGGGTGGCTCCCACGAAAATTGGCGCCCAACGATGTTGCCGCTGTCCATTTTTGGGCTGGCATGCCGGCTCATAGACATTTTACTCTGATTCCATAATTTAAAAAGGCAATCACAGAAATGTTTCTCAGTTCCCAAACCCACAGACTCAGTTTCGGTCGCAGACTCAGGCCGAGGAGAGCCCATTGTCTCCCAATTAAAACGTGCCTGCATTTATTTTTCCATTGCAATTGCATTTTCGTAGCTTATGGGCCGCTGCTTCTTCTTCTGCTTAAATGCAAATGCAGCGCGATCCCGATCCCGAACCCGATTCCAAACCGTCGATGACGCAGACGCCATCGTTGTTGGGTATTTTTTTTTTGGTAAATGAGACGACCTTAGACTGAGGAGCAGGCGCCACTGCTGTGTCTGTCGCCGGTTATATTTTTTTGTTTCTTCTTGGATCTGTTGTTTTATGTTAGTCTTTTGTCTATGCTGTCTGGAACTAGCACTGACTGAACTATGCTGACCTCATTCATAATTATTTATTGGTCCATTTTTATTGCATATTAACGAGTGCCCAGGGATTGCGACTGGGAGTGAATGTGGATTTGGATTTCGGGGTTATCGCTGGCAGTTCATGTGGGTCTCGCCATATGCAAAAGATTACCTAAGCTCTGGACAAGGCTGGGAATGGAAGTTCAGCGACATGAAAATTGTGGCTGAGTTGAAAGTAAACTAGTTTTAAGACTTAAGTTCCCCCAGAATACGCTCAACATAAGGGAAATAACCTGGGGAAATGAAAGGGAAGCTATGTTGATATAATACTCATTAAGGGATACCGAATTATCGATTCTTAAAATACAATGACAAGGAAAGACTAAAAAGAAGTTAAGAGAAATACAGAAGAAGGGTAAAAATGTAAAATTGGCTATTTAGCTCCTCGAACGGGGCGAAGCCAAGCTTCTCTCAATCTCTTGGCGTGTGTGCTTTAAATTTTTCGCACAAACTTTTATTATTAGATGTTCAGAGGCGGGATCGAACCCACGACCTCCCGCCCAGCAGTCCAGCACACTAGCCACACACGGCCACGAAGAAAGAAACATCTTTCTTCCATGGTACAAGAAAATATGGGTAAAATGAGAAAATAAAAACTAACATGAATGGGAAGAAAGATAAAACCATCAATTAAAAGCTAAAATGAACAAAAGTTACAAAATAAAAAATTCCTTAAATTATTCCAAATCGAAATAAAAAGTAGGAAATGTTCTTAAACTGATGAACGTTGTATTTAGTTATCTTTTATCAGTTCCGAAGAGGGCATTTGTTAAAGTTTATAATTAAAATAACATTTTCTATTTTCCACTATTTTCAGATAATTCAAGACACTTCATTAAATGTTTTCATTAAGCGTTTCTATGCTACCCCTGGGAAAAACTAAACATCACTTCCTGCACCTCATTAAAGTGCCAACTTTCAACTTAATTAAAAACGTTTTCAGGCAACTGTCAACGCCTGGCCTTATCTCCATAATTTTTCGCAGCGCACATCTGCAGGCTTCCAGCACTACACAAAAAAATGGACGCGAAAAGAAAAAAACAGCAGAGAGATATGCATAAAAAAGTGAAGCGACCGCCCACAACATTGCGACAACTACAGTAGCCCGGGGCACCTCATCAACCAAACAAGGCACAGCCAACGCGTCGTTGTCGTCGTCGTCAACACGTTGACAGATTTGGTCTTGTCTTGTTCAACCTGACGACGGCGAACTCACTTCCCGCCTCGCCTGACAACTTCATATTGTATTCATTTTTTGCCTCTTTTTCTCACATAATCATCATCATCATGATGTTCATTGGAGGCGGCCAATCAGGGCAAGCCAAAAGAGGCACCCACCCGTTCCCCATCAACTGTCATCGTTTGTCAGCTTATGGAAACTATGCTCGCTGGGTAAGATGTATGACCAAGCCGGGCCAGCCGGTTGGCAGACGACGTCTCTCTCATGCATAATTCATGCCGAGAGCCTGTTCGGTTCCCCGCAAGTGTTACACGCAACACGCTGCGGCTCTCAGGTGATTCATTCATCAATTTCTGTCAGAGAACTACACGCGCTTACTCATACACACGGAGCAGCGGGCTTCACTCACCTTCTGATCGCCGAAACGCATTTGCCGTCGCGCATTGCGACTAACATTCATGCGACAGAGAAACATGCGATGCTCACCCTCCAGACTGGAGGCGCCACTGCTGCCGGCTCCAGCTCCATTGGTGGACGTTGAGTCGCTGCCGGTTGTGATATTGCTGCTGCCGCTGTTGCCTCCACCACCACCTGGTTGCGGTGGCACGTTCCGATTCAGTTCAGCTTGGATGGTTGCGTGATCCTGTTTGTCAATGATATCGTAAACGGAGTCACCATGTATCAGCAGATCCTCCTATAAATGTGTAAGAGGGAGAAGGAGAGAGATGGAGTTAAAAACACTGGGCTACAGAATTGGTTTTTGAAATAAGCTGACAAAATGGAGGATTATTAAGTTGAGGTGGGTACACACATTGTTTCGTAAAACAAACATTTACGTAAAACGTTCACATTGAGAGGAGCGACACTGTAAGTTCTTTAACAAAAAAGGTTAGGGCTGCATGGAAGCAAAGGGCCACTATGTGCCCATCGCTGATCCTGAAAAATTCGACAATAATAGAAAATCTGCTTTCCCCAAGTTTACCTCTCTGGAAGAGGCGGCCAAGAGTTTCCTCAAACAACTATTGGCATTTGCCAAAACGTCAAAGATCCTCCAGGATTGCTTATTGAAATGATTCCCAAAACAAGTGAGAAAGTCGGTCAAGCCCGACTATGACATACTCTGTACCTGGAGTTGGAGCTGAATGCAGTGCTGCTGCTGCGCTGCTGTGTATTGGTGCACTTGTATAATTTGATTTCTAACATGTTTATAAGGCCTTGTTGAAGCATCGCTCTTGGCCCATTAGTCGCAGTTTCCGAAATGGACAGGAAAAAACGCACCAGTTTGTTGGAAAACGACTCGCCTCGTTTAAATGCGGGCTCAATTTACCCACCGAAAATGCGTTCGATTCGTGCTCAATATTTATTTGCTGCTCAAATAAATTCAAATTTGACAACCAATAAAACGATAGACGAATTCTCGTTGACGAAATTTGAAAAAGGTTTACGTGTCGTATACGAAATTGTTGTGATAACTTTAAAGCCAAATCAAATTTTTTTTTTGATTTTTTAATTAGTTAATCTATACTGACATATTATCAACCCACAGCCAAAACTGATTAACATACAGATCTAAGATTTGGCATAGACCCTTGTTTAGTTATGCAGGCGCGCACTAAGAAGGAAAGTTTGGAAAAATTGTCCGCGAAGTGAGTCAAAAAAGCCATGGAAAGGTTTGTTGAGCACATAACATGATAAGCTGTTTTAATAAGAGCGCGAGACAGAGTGAACGACTCTCTGAGTGACAGTATGTCACTATGTGATCGTGCGGGAGAAGTATGTTTTCAGTTCTTGACTGGCAGGGACTAACATATAATTCCGGAATTTTCGAGCGAGAAAATTTGGTTTGGTCCTTTAGGACGGGATGACGGGGAACTCAAAACTGTCTACAAGATAAAACAGCGCAATTTCTTAAAGTCTTGTCGCGGCGGACTCAGCTAGTTATTATATATGTATACTTGCTAGCCTAATACCCGGCGTTGCCCGGGTCCTAAAAACTTTTAGTTTTCCTAAAATACCACCATGATATACACCCAACGAATTTTCACACCTCAAACACCAGCAAAAATGGTAATATTCCCAATTCGAATCCCACCAAAACGTTCTTCTCGCTCCTCGGTTGCTTCGACGTTCGAGTACGAACTCCACTTAGGCGGTTTTCATGCCCTTCAGAAGTTTGAGTTGCTCTCCATGATCGACGTCTCAAAATCTTTGGAGTTCGTTGCCCAATTTTCGTATTTTTTCGGAGGCATGTTAATAAGTTTTAAAGTTGCATATAAGTCAAAGCCTTTTTATACCCCTGGAGAGGGTACAATAATATTGTCCGGATGTCTACCAACCAAATTTTTGGGGGTCAAAATCGGATGAAATATCGATTAGCCATAAAATTTTGGCAGGTGTTTATAGCCAGGTTTTATTAAATACTATTTAAACTTCGGTCGAGCCGAAGTAAGTTTCCCTCTATTTTTTGTAGATAAAAGTATTGTATGTGTAAATTCATGGCAACACTTTTTAACTACTTTTCCATCGATAACTGCTCGATACTGGTCCTGATCCAGTAAAATATCCAACTTCATTTTCCACACTACAGATCAATTTTAAAGTTCTAAGCTAATATTACTTCTGAGATATGGCTCTAAACCACTTTTTAACCGATTTTGATCCGTTTCTAACGGTTTAAGAGACTTGAAATTATAGACTATGACTTTCGCAAATTTTGGGACAGTTCGCCCAACACTACATACCTTTGCCTTATACTATTTCAGTTTATTAAACCTTCATAATAATTTTGCCTTATCTAAACCTTTCATTTGCCGGCGCCTGCACCTTCCTAAATAATCTAATGAAAATTTGTTAAATTTCGCGTTCTCTTATATACGCGTCTTCAATCTACCATCTATACAATCTTCATAGTTCTTAGGTCCTTTAAAATTTTTATTTACGCAATTTTTTCAGCAAATTTCACCGGTGAACACTAGGGTGCCCCAAAAAAAAAAAATTTTGGGGCACCGGCATTTTCTGAAAGCTTGTAGCGTAAAGTAATTTTCAGATTTTTTTCAGATTTTTCGAAAGACGTTTAGAGGTCGCACAAATCGAATTTTCCCTTAAAAATCGACATCCACGATTTTCTTAGTTTTCAAATCAACATTATATGGAGAATTGCCCAAATTTTACTTCCATGAGCATGAACCATAAGTTTTGGCTTTGCTTTTGCTCGTTTTGGCACCACTTATTACATTTTTTCGTAAATTTTTCATACATTTTACAAAGAACGCGTTATAACTTTTAAATTTTCTATGAGAATTGAAAAAACTAGTGAAGCAGTTTAAAAGATAGTTTAATTTTTAAGAAACTGAATTTTTAAAGTTGAAATTTGCTTTTACCGTTCCAGAGTTATACTCTTTCAAAGCATTATAAAGCTCATTGGGAACGCAATAAAAGAAATTAACTTCAATCGTGCAATCGGTTAAGGTACCTTCAGAAGAAGGTAAGCCTTACTTCTTGAATATCTTTAAAAGCGCATGGTAGATTTTCAAAAAACCGCGATATGGAGTACAATTCTTAAGCTCACCCTCAAATCAATTCATATAGCGTGTAAGCCAGATCTAAAAAAAATACAGATCTGCGTTTTCAGTTCTGCCATCGAAGACTTAGTCTTTTACTAGAAATTGCCTTAGAACAACATTGACCATTTGGGGTAAACCCAGCTTTACTAAAATTAAGTAATAAATGAGTAAAGTGCTTCATAAGCAGCAGAAAAACAGGCCATATCATTTGAAAACTTTACTTCAGGACATCTTGGCGTTACACGGTTGGTCCACCAAAGACAATTTTTATTACAACTTTACTTTTTTTTTTGGAAGCAATGACAAATTTTACTCATAAGATTAATTGTATAATTTTTAGGAATACCCAAACGGTAAATGTTGTTCAAAATGAATTGCTGATACAAAATTTCGTTTAAAACGGGAAGCAAGGCTTCCGTGGTGAATCTGAAAACACAGTTGGAAAAAAAAACCATCATGATTCAAGGTTTGAAGCAAAACTGTTGCAAACCAGGCAAACAGCTTACAATATTATTAGTTTTATGCAATGGGTACAAAGCTTTAAAAGAGTATAACTCTGGAACGGTAAGCGCTAATTTCAACTTTTAAAATTGATTTTCTTAAAAATTTAACCATCTTTTAAACTGCATCACTAGTTTTTTCAATTCTCATAGAAATTTTAAAATTTATAGTGCGTTTTTTACAAAATTTATGAAAAATTTTCAAAAGAATTTTTAATATATGGTACCTAAACAAGCAAATGCAAAGCCAAAACTAACTGTTTTTGCTCATAAAAGTAAAATTTGGACATTTTTCTTTAAAATGTTGATTTAAAGACTAAGAAAATCATGGTTATTGACCAAGTTATAATTAAAATTCGAAAACCATACGGAAAACCCGATTTTTGGGGAAAAATTCGATTTGTGCGACCTCAAAACGTCTTTCGAAAAATCTGAAAAAAATCTCAAAAATACTTTACTCCATTAGCTTTCAGAAAACGCCAGTGCACCTGTGAAATTAAAAAAAAATTTTTTTTGGGACACCCTAGTGTACACGTCTTTATGATAATCTAAACTCAAATGATTTTAAAAACTTCGCGATTTCTTTTACCATTGGATCTATACCTTCTATTAACCAACTTCTGTATTGTCATCTAAACATTAAGCGCTTTAATATAATATGTAGTCCTATAATAATTTTGGAATTCAGAAAAATGGTAAGAAATGCAGGGCAGCATACCGGTTCGGAGTCGAACCCCTGCGGAGTCGGAGACTTCAGGGATATTGGGAAGTTTGAACCGGAACTTAACCGGAGCAGAAAAATATTTTACACCCGAGCATGAACCTAAGCCCGAGCAAAAGGATTATGTGAACTATCATTGTAAACAGCAAAAATAGACCGGATTGTTGCATTAGCTATTAGCAGTCAGCTAAATTTTAATTCTAGCCATAATTAACTTAAGCAATATTATTTGGAAAATATCAATAGTTGTCTAATGCTGTTAAAATTTAGATGCATGTTTTCTGAATTAGCAAAAATAAAATTATATCTGAGCCCCGGTTCGAACGCGAACATAGGTTGACCGATCTTCTGAACCCGCTTCGTGTACCCGAACCAAAAAAAATACAAGGCTAGAGAATTAGTTCTGTGTACAAAAATCCAATAGAAATTGTAAAATTGCTTATGCAAATCTTTATGGGTCACCGAAAGTTTTTTCAATTAGTCAGTTGTGGGTGCATTACAACTTGTTAATGATGTGTCAGCTGGCTGCTTTTGCCAGGCTCATCGCCTTTTCCTGTGGCCATTTATGTCATGATCTTTTTTTATTACTGTTGACAATTATGGCCAGATCTGAACGAGAGAGCGACGACTTAGTGGAAAAAAACGATCGGCCAATTTATACTGCCATGTTGTTGCAGTTGTAATTTATTTATGGCCGCTGTCGCTACATGACACATGACAATGGCAACTTGTTATGGGAATATGCAAAACTCGAATTGGAATTATGATGCCCAAAACAACAACAAAAAAAAAGGCACAACAGCAGCAGCGGCTGCAACAATGTTGCTTAGCTCTATTGACATTTTTGGCAGTTTGTTAATTAACTTTACTTGCTGCTGTTGCACTTAGCTCATGTTGTTGCTAACTAACTTTGAGCTGGAAACGCCGCCACCGCCTGCCACAAATTAAAAGGTTGGGCAAATCCACTTTTGGGCCTGTCCATGTGCAGACACCAAGAGCTATTGCAGCCATTGTGTCCGTAATTATGCCAACACATGGCAAATCGAACAAAATTTATGAACTCCCTGAACGCTTGACCATTTAGTTACTTGCTGGTGGGCCAGTGGGTGTCTGTTGATAAGGAAAGGCGCAAAAGGCCACCAAAGGCTGTCAAATGTCAGGGTGGGCAATTGAGTTTGGGTGAACAGAAAGTAAGATCAGTTTTCTTACAAGACTTTATTTGATCATTCAAATGCATTTCCAATTCTGGAAGCATGTGAATCTCCGGATGCTTGTCACAGTGTTGTGTAAAATGATTTCAAAGATCTGGTCTCACTTCTGACTTTTGGCCTATTCCAAAATATGATTTATCATTGAATTGTGGCACACATTAGCAGAACTGCATTCAACAATCACCTGGGCACATCGCCTACCTTTGTCAATGTCTGTCTCAGTTACGTTTAGATGAATTGCTCTAACCTAGCCAAGTCAAGTCAATGTGGCTAATGTACAAGTAGAATGGAGGGAGATATGTCACATGTGCAGAATTGTGAATTGCATTTTTGTTTGTTCATGCAGCTCAGGTCGGGCTGAAATGCAAAGTGAAAGGCCACGATATAAGGTCTTTATGTATACATGCCCACATACATATCTCTCTATATACAAACATACATAACCTTGCTATTTAAGCAGCGTAAACGTGCGATAAACAAAACTTGAAACAACAGCAGCAGCAGCAGCCCCACAGCCTCAAAGTCGAGCTGTTTGCCACAGTTTTAAGGAACTTTTGTGTAGTACAAGCGGCAGATTTATGTAAGCTCAATGAATCGAGTCAGTCTCAGTGTTTAAGACAGTTGCTGCTAGTTGTTGCCGTTGTTGTTGCTGCTGCTGTTTGGCTCTATGACATGCACTGACGACGACAGGCATCGTCGGTTGCCTGTTGTCGCTTGTCAGAGATTTGTATCAACGGTTGTAACAATTTTACCCACCAAAACTTTCGCAGACTTGGGCTTTGTTTTTTATTTTGTGTTTTTTTTTTCTTCTTCTAATTTTTGCTAAATGACAAGGAAAACTCTTACCATGGAATGGCCCAAGTACTCGGCTGCATTATCCGATATATAGAGCAATTTGCCATTTTGTGTCAGCATCATCAAAAAGCCGGATAGTGCCTGGAAGTGAAAGAATGCAAAGGCATATTAGAACATATATTGCTATTAGGAAATTAAAAAAGGTAATAAGATTAGATATATGTACAGGCATGCAAAAATTTTGCGTTTTTCAGTCCGTGCATCCTTTTCGTTTGTGAAAAGTTTTTAAGTCCACACAAGGTTCAAAAAATTTATTGCTTAATTATACTCTTTAGCAAAGGTAAGGTTATTTATAGATTTGCTGAATTAATGATAAGGATCGGATGTAGGATGCTCAAGTTATGACCAAAAGAATGTACTGCAGGTACAGACAATATTACAGTCTGACCCACATTCTTCCTTGGTTTTTATTTATTTTTACAAAGTTTTTTAATCCGAAGAAGAATTACGCTCACGAACCGATGCTACTACGGGCTGAGTGGCAAGTTTAAGAGCAGAGAGAGAACTATGACATGGCAAGGTGGGACGACCACCACTAAGATGGGACGACCAGGCGGCAAGACAAGAACTGGTGCCAGCTCGCACGGAGCAGAAGCGACTGGATGGCATTAGTAGGAGCTGAGACTGTCAAACGGTTGTGATGGCCAATCAAGAAGAAGAAATCCAAAACTCTCTCGGAAAAAAAAGAAATAAGAAAAATAGATGGAAGCTAACTTCGGCTCGAACGAAGTTTATGTACCCTTATAGCATGATATGGCAGGTTGTTATATGGCAGCTATACGATATATTCATCCGATTTTGATCAAACTCTCCAAAACTGTTTTAAAGCAGATAATATTCATAACTGGAAAGTAGAAAGACGCTACCGTTGAAAACACCTTACGTTCCTATGGCAGCTATAGTCACCCGATTTGAATCAAACTCGGCAGATAGCACTGAAAACCGACTTCGATATACCCGTTACTCATGAAAAGAAATGTTAAACAGCGTACCTGCGTTCCTAAGGGTGAACATCCGAAAAGTATGCAACATTATTTAGCATTGCTATTTATTATCCGATCTGGATGTAAATTTCAGGGATTATAGTTATCAGGGCTGCAAAGCTCCTACAAATCGGGAGGGGTTCACTCCCGGGTTCGAACCTTTAAAATTTTTTGGGTTCGGGTTCACGGAGTGGGTTCAGAAGGTCGCTGAACCCACGTTTAGGTTCGAACCGGGGTTCAGAAATAATATTGATTTCCCTGACTCAAAAAAAATGTATGTTAATTGAAAAACCTTCATAATTTTCAGAGTTTAGAGCCTTGATATTTGGTGTTTAATATTAACTCAATAAAAGGTAAATTTGAACTAATTTTAAGAAAGGGACTAGAAAAGTTCGACCAAATTACATAGGTTTACAAGCTTTTGCAACAGAGAAGATAGCAAACTTTCCATATGTACATTTGGTCAATAAACTCAAATTAAATAACTTGGAAAAAATCGATTTTATAAAAAAACGAGAGCGTCAGTTAAAGTCGGCTCTAACCGACTTCGATATACCCGTTACTCATGAAAAACCATGTTTAACAGCGTTTCTGCGTTCCTTAGGGTGACCATCCGAAAAGTATGAAATATTTTTTAAGGGTGGGAGAGGGGGAAGCGGGGGGTTTGGATCACTTTTTTGCTCATATCTTGACAACCGTTCATCGGATCTTTAGCATCGATCATTTTGCTAATTACTAACTATGTCTAGAAGGTAGGAATCGTCTATCTTCAAAACTGTAGGAGATATAACGTTTTTTCCAAATTGCGGGGGCGGGAGGGGGCGTGGCCAAAATTTAAACCAAACTTGATCTGCGTGCAGATAAAAGAAGCATTTGTCCCATACATGTCAAACCTCTATCTCTTACCATCTCTGAGATCTAGGTGTTCATACAGACGGACGGACAGACGGTCAGACGGACAGACGGACATGTCTATATCGACTCGGCTGTTGATGCTGATCAAGAATATATATACTTTATATGGTCGGAAATGATTCCTTCTGCCTGTTACATACATATGTTACTAGGGTTCAACTCCGAACCGGTTCGCAGCCCTGATAGTTATTGCTGATATAAATTTAAGTTAGGCTGCCTTAACACTGTTCGACACATGACACATGATAGTCTAGTAGTCCTGCTTTTTGTTTTATTTTAAAATTGAATAGCTTGTCAAATTCATAAAATTTTATGGGGAAATGCGGGCCTACTAAATATCATGGGTCATGTGTCGAACAGTGTGAAGGCAGCTTTATAAATTTGAACGATATCTCGATATCTTAAAAAATGTGGGAGTTATTCAACATTTTCTATTGTGGGACGGGGGTGGGCGTGGCAAAAACTTGAAACAAACTTGATTTGCGTGCAGAGTCTACATGTCAAGTTTGGTGGCTCTAGCTCTTCTAGTCTTTGAGATCTAGGTGTTCATACAGACAGACGGACAGACGGTCAGACGGACAAGCCTATTTAGACTCGGCTGTTGATGCTGATCACAAATATATATACTTTATAGGGTCGGAAATTTATTTCTTCATCCTGTTACATACATTTGCACGACTTTAGTATACCATTTTTACTCTTCGAGTAACGGGTTAAAAAAATTCTACTAAAACTTTGTTCTGACCTATCTATACAGTTGTTCGATTTCGACAAATCTTAATAAAATTATGTGTTATCATTAACAACTTTTTAAAACGAGGGTTGGGCGCTATAGCATTGAAAACAAAAAGCTTTTCTCTCTTCTCTAGGTCCGATCGGTCTTATGGCAGCTATGTCATGCTGATCAAGAATATTATAACGAGTTTTTATAACCTCGGCACAGACGAAGTTAGCTTGGTCTTTTAGTTTTTAGCTTAACCTCAAACTATTGATATGATAAGTTTTCATGCAGCAAGTTGGCGGCTGTGTTCTTCGTTTGGATGGGCTGTTATTTTGCCTGATGTTTCTACGTACATTATAAGATAGTTACATTTTGCATACAGATATGAGGGTTGTTTTGTCCAACTTATTTTAAGGGGTAATACAAAACTAGACTTCAAGTATATTAAAAGATAGCTACGTCAGATAAACTATCTTCGTTTTGTAGTTTTGAACGTATTTTTTGGTAGAAAGTATTTAATTATATACTGGCTTTAGAATACGTTTCCTTTGAAACTATGTAAAAGCTCTAAATGCTGTATTTGGCAGCAGTGCTTAAGATCATGTACAACTGTTCTAAGTAGATACGACTCATGGCTAATCGTGTGGAACATGGTAAAAGGAATTAAATTCCGATATAAAATTTCAACTTTTACTAAATTCGGATTGTTTATCATAGAAAAGTTCGGTCCCTGGTACCATTGTACTTGAACTAAGAACTAAGAATGCAATTTTCTTAATTTGTTTTGCTTACAGTTCTTAATACAGGAAGGATATAACACTAGATTTCGACTTTTGAATTCAAACTTATTTTAAGTACATCCAAGAACAGTTTATGTACATAACGGAACAAACTCTATACCAATCGACCTAGAACTCTGCTAGTTGTGTTTTCTGAGTTTAGATAAACTAAGGCACAAGCGGATGTGATCTTAAAACATATTTCCATGTACCGTTGTTATCTTAAGAGCAAAGTTTCCCCCTGGCCTTAAGAAATTTGGCGTTCAAGTCTACAGTTGGCGTAGGCTCATCTTATCAGGAGCTAAGCTTCAACGCTTAGTTGTAATGCTGAATGTACTTTTAGGGTTCCCTTAGTTTAGTTTCTCTAGCGAAGCCATCTAGAAGTCAGCTTTACAAAAATGAAAACTAATCTTTTTGGCGTCGTGGGAATCTATGGTATCTGGACGCTGATCCACAACATCCAGGCGGAAAATGTTGTAAGTCGTATTCAAATAATAACGCAGTGAAAGTTGAAAGAAATATTCATAATTTTTGTGTGTTTCTAGTTCTGCCGTATTCCAACGGACTTAGAAGGCATCTGTGTTGCCATAAATCAATTAGGCGGAAAAGTTGAGAGTCTGGAGTCCAAGTTGCAGTCCGAGAAAGGGAGAGAATTGTCATTTAACAATGAATTACTCGCTGAGTTAATAAGCAAGGTTAAAGAACAATTAAATAGGGAAACGGAATATAAAAAGGAAGTCGCTCAATTAAATTTGCATTTAGAAGAACTTAAAAAGGAAAAGAATGAAATTAAAAGTGCCTACAAATTGTTAGAAGGCGAAAAAAATAAAATTGAGCAAAACCTAACAGAGGTCAAAACGTATTCAAGGGAACAAATCGAAAGCCTACAAAATACCAATAGTTTTCTAAAAGCCGAAACAATTAAGCTAAAAGCAAACCTATTAAGGTTCACAGAGTTAGCTGGAAAAGTGACCCCATCTAGATGCAGTAGTATTGAAAATCCGTCAGGTATTCAGTATATTAAGCTTCCCCAGGGAAGTCCCTTCTTAGTTCGTTGTGAAAGTAATATTGCAGGTCCAGGTTGGACAGTTATTCAAAAACGATTCAATGGCAGTGTAGATTTTTATCGAAATTGGTACAACTATAGCACGGGATTTGGGAGCTTGGACGGGGAGTTTTTTTTAGGGTTGCAGAAAGTTCATATGCTAACCAACCACGAGCCACATGAGTTCTATGCACATCTTGAACATTTCGATGGTAGTATTGAGTTTGACCGTTGTGGGAACTTTAAGGTAGGCAGCGAGGAGGATGGATTTATTCTCACTGTGGGAGATTGTAACCGTTTTTATGGCATATCATATCATAATGGAAGGAAGTTTTCAACAAATGATCATGATAATGATTTGTCAGATGGAGAGTGCGCAGTCTCACACTATGGTGCCTGGTGGTATGAGGATTGTGCTCTTAAGTAGGTAACAAAATACTTGAAAATGTTTAGGATTAACCAATTATATATCTATTTTCAGTAACCCCAACGGAAATTATTACCCCAAAGGAGGTTATCACTCCGACGGCATGTACTGGTTTGGCTATACAAATTTAAAATCGATGCAAATGCTCATTCGTGCAAAAGCAAATTGAAACGTAGAATCAATAATTGTTAAATAAATTGTCAAAACTTGCCCAAATTGATGGTTAATCGAGATAAGTAAAATAGCAAACATTTCATGCATTGAAACCATTCATTTTCTATTAACCATCCTTCAGCCAGTTAGGGATATCCATCGGACTGACCGATCCTCAGAAGGGGTCGGAAATAAATATTTATTTGCGTTGCAAACTTCAAAATTATTTTGAGCGATACTCCAATGCCTCACATTTTCTTTCAAGATTAGTTTATGTAAATGCACCTGGCGGCTACGCCTGAGGTGGTTTTGGCAGCCAATGCATTGGTCATTGCAATCTCAGCTCTCGCTGGCCATCGCTGGTGTAGACCAAGCCACTCATTTGAGCGATCAGGAGAAATAGAAATAAAATGGCCCCAGAGGGCCATAAGTATTCCAGCAAAGTACGTTCGACTTTGCATGATGACGTTGAGAAGTAAGCAAAGCTCCGTCAAAATAGGAAAGAACCTCTCCGAACCATTTGAAACCAAAAGAGGTTTTAGGCAGGGCGATACCTTATCGTGAGACTTCTTTAATCTACTGATGGAATATATACTGCGCAAGTGCCGACATGCCAACAGAACTGGCTTGCATATGCCGATGATATTGACATTATCGGCAAAACCACACGGGCAGTCAGCAAGGCGTTTTCAGAGATTGAGAAGGAGTCTAAGTTAATGGGTTTAGCGGTAAATGAGGACAAGACGAAGTACCTAGTATCCGCGGACAGAAAGTCATTGCGACTTGGTCAATCTGTTACAATGGAGCAGTACAATTTTACTGTTGTGGAGGATTTCGTCTACCTCGGAACGACGATAACCAGCAAGAACAACATCAGTCTGGAAATCCGACGAAGAATCACTCTGGCGAACCGATGCTACTATGGGCTAAGTAGGGAGTTCAAGAGCAAAGACCTCAAGCGAAGAACAAAAATAGCCCTTTACAAGTCGCTTATCATCCCAGTTCTGCAATATGGCGCAGAAGCATGGACAATGACAGCAGCGGATGAAGCGGCGATTGGAGTGTTTGAACGAAAAATTCTTCGGAGGATTTATGGACCTTTAAAAGTCGGCGATGATTTCCGCATTCGAAAAAACGACGAACTGTATGAGCTCTATGGGGACACCAGCCTGGTTAAGCGCATAAAGCAGCAGCGGCTGCTCTGGCTAGGACATGTCGCCAGAGTGAAGGAAGAAGCTCCAGCAAAAAAAGCGTATAAATCGAAGGCGGATGACTATGGAGGCGGCAAGAAGGGAAGACCACCACTAAAATGGAAAGACCAGGTGCGGGAAGACATTGCCAAGCTTGGTGTGACCAACTGGTGCCAGCTCGCACAGAACAGAAGCAAATGGAAAGCATTACTCGCAGAGGCCCAGACTTGTAATGGCCAATAAAGAAGAAGAAGAAGAGGGCCATAAGTCGAGCTTCTCTTAATCTCTTGGCGTATGTGTGTAAAATTTTTTTCTGACAAAAGAAAGGGACCTATTTAAACGGAAAAGTTTGAGAAACTGGTGAAGGTTACCGTACACCGTTCTTCAGGCGGTCAAAGTGGGTTCTATTCATCATTTTATTTTCATACTCTCTAAGATAACCTTTTTTCACCCCTTCATCTTCTTATCTGTTTTTGCTCTTTGTTGTGATAATCGATCAGCCAGAGTTTTGCAGTTTAGCTAACGATCTTTCACTTTGAACCTCTCTCACAAGAAACACCCTCTACATATACAAAGAAAAGAAAAAATTGGACTGTTTGTTGTGTTGGAAATGCAAATTCATTTTCGCGTCTGCGCACTAATAAATTGTTGGCCCAAAAGACATACTAGCACACGGGTTGACAACCGAGGAGGAGAGGCAAAAAAACCGACTATGGTTATACTTAATTCAGTCACGAGTGTGCACAGGTATGTAGATCAATCTGGAGACGGGGCAGTCAGTGCCAGGCAGCCCCTTGACTGACTACTGTCTGCTCCTGTTCAGCATTTATTGTTTTCCTTTCGGTTTGTTGATTTCTTTTAAGACTTCTGATTTGTTTGGTGCTTTTTTGGCGCAGCAAGTGGCGGTGACTAAATGATTTCTGACTTATGATATGACTCGGTTGTGGCATTAATAGAGTTGTTTTCCCGGGAAGTTTCGGCTCACTAGTTGAGTTGTCATTTGGGCGATTGTTTAAATTGAGTTGTTGAGAAGAAGTCCCGCAGCGTAATCGAAGAAGCCATCAAATGGCAGCTGGGAGGTTAAACGGAACGAATGCAGTAGATTCATTTGGCAATTAGCCAAATTTTTAGAAAAGTGAAATCCTTCGCTTACCTTTGAGAAGCCAATATTTGGTGTTGCTGTCTGCTGATGATGATGCAGCGCATTATGTCGCTTGAAAACTGAAAAACAAAACAAAATAAAATAATGTTAATTAAGTTAATTGGCCTTTGAACTGTCGACCTTTTGCAGGCGTCTTTCACAGGCGCGCCCGGTCCGTTCCGGTAGATCCTCCTAAAATACTCAGCTAAGTGGCTAAATGGATATGAGTTTTTCCCATGGCTATAATTTGCATGCAATACAAAACAAAAAAATAGCCAAGCTAATTAAAAAACTATCTGTTAATAATACACTTGGTCGCTGACGGCAATTGTTAGACACAAAATGATTGTAAATTCATTGATTATATTCTACATACAATGAGCGATGATAGTTGCCTTACAAAAACAAGTGAATCACAAAAAGAAAATGTGTCATTGTCACTGAGACGATGGCAGGCTGGCAGCAACAGCCGCCGCATCAGCATCAGCAGCAACATCAGGCCGCGATCGTTGAGTGCAATTGCAGTTTTGCAGCTGCATGGCAGCCTAGCCAAGCCAGCATCAAGATCAATTATTTTTAAAACACTACGAGATACTCCCGCACCTGGCAAAAAGGCAATGGCAACGGCATCAGAAGAGCAGCAGCAGCCACAATCACCGCAGCAGCAGCAACAACAACCGCAACTGGTAATTTCATTGAACTTGAACGGAACGGAAAGGCCATGAATGTAGTCAGATTTTTGTTGGGTTTTCATATTATGAACTGCAAATACTAAGAAATCCGTTTTTAAAAGGGAAGTCTGCGGCATGGAGCCTGCCTAAATTGGGTGTGGCTGAGCAGTTCGGAGCATGTGAAATTAAAGTAAATAAAACGTGTCTACATTAGACTGGATATCAATGAGGCAAATTTAAAATAAAAGAGATTGAACCTTAAGTGCATTTGTGTGGAATATCTTATATGTATATACATATTAGAACCACGAATTTTATTTTAGTTTTTAATAGCCGCCATGTGTCGCGCAAGTTAAGTAAAAAAAAAATTACTCATACGACAGACACTCCTGCTTAAAGTTTTTATGGCAATTTACATACTTTTCAGTCCAATTAAAATCAACACCAAGTGTAAATAAATGAAACTATAAAAACACATCACTGCGTATGAGTAATATAAATCTTAGCACCTCCCCGCGTTGAAACTAAATTTTTGTACCTACTATTTGTTAATATACTAGGGGGAAAGTCCTGTGTACTTTTTTTTTGACTTTTTATTTTCAATAAACAGATTACACTTTATAGTAATTTTGTCCTTTAGAAAGTTTTGAAGCTCTTTGCGATGTAAGTGCATGTTTAAAGTAACAGAGTGTCAATATTAGTCTAGCAGAAAGTGTATAAATTGGACTTTAAGTCCGAACTATGGTAATTTTCTCTGCAGAGCTGCAAGCACAATAAATCTATGAACGCGTCAATATCAGAGACTACACTAGGAGATAGCTAGAAAGAATCATTTGAGTACGAACGCTCTTAAAATAAAATTTATTCGTTCTTGTGTTTTCAAGAATTTTGCTCTTGAAATCGAGCTGAATTCGTTCGCAATTTGGTTCTTATATGCAAAGGGAGTGAGGGTAAGATAGTTTCGAGAGAAAAGCGCTGAACGGGCTTTCACAGAAAGAGAGAGAAAGAGCGCATACGCAGTTTGTCGTTGTCAGATGTGAGCGGAGGGCCGTAAATTTCAAAGGCGATAACCTAACCTAAAAAATACCGAAAACGAACCAAAAGCTGATTTGCATTTTTAGTTAACTATGTGATAAAAATAAAGTGAGGCCCAATACACAACATGGAGGCAATTGCAATTACAGTTGCAGTGTCAGCTATTATAATAAAGAATGTGAGCAAGAATAAAGAATTGAATAAACCTATTGCCAAGAAAATAACGGTTTGCAACGGGCCTGATATGTCCAATCATTGTTTCATCTTAAGCTTAGTATTCAGACAAACTAAATTGTCCGTACCACCCTTCATTACAATAACACCCAATGTGAAATGGTAACACTGCGCTGATTTACTAGCATTTCAATTTAGTTAATTGTTTTTGCAAATATTTAGGGATTTTTGGACGATATATAGAATACAGAAGTCACGGGCAATGCAAAATCTTACCGTTGTTTTCAAAATATGACAATCAATGATTTTTGTCGAACTTTTGCTGCTGACATTCCGACGGGTCGGTGTCGAAAAAATTACAAATTAATTTTTCTGCTACCACCAAATCGTAAGACATAGAGGTTTGACATGTATGGGACAAATACTTCTTATACTGGCATGCAGATCAAGTTTGTTTCAAATTTTGGCCACGCCCCTTCCCGCCCCCGCAATTTGCAAAAAACGTTTTATCTCCTACAGTTTTGAAGATAGACGATTCGCTAGTAATAAGCAAAATGAATCGATTTGCCGAAGAAATGATAAAGATCGGATGATCGGTTCTCAATTATGAGCAAAAAAGTGAACCAAGCCCCCCGCCCTCAAAAATGTTGCATACCTTTTGGATGGTCACCCTAAGGAACGCAGGAACACTGTTAAATATGTTTTTTCATGAGTAACGGGTATATCGAAGTCGGTTAGAGCCGACTTCAACTTACGCTCTCGTGTTTATATGGAGTTGACACCCAACGAAAGCGATTTAGTTTGTCTGAGCACGAAGCTTTAGTTTTTAACATCATTCAGGGCGAGCAGAATCGCACTCAGGTGCACATATCGCAACGCGAAATGGTTAAATTCATGCCCTCGGGAGTGCCCTGAAACATGACAAGTTGCGCAAGAGTGTCGCAAGATTTCATCCTGATTTTCCTATGCACTTGTATGAGGCAGCCACACGAAGTGATTATATTTAATCCTTTTACCAACTGGACACCAACTGCTTCCCAAGCATTTTTTGTAAATGCTGTGTCCAATAGCTTGCTATTTTCCTGACACAAGGAAAAAATGACAGCACAATATCTCTTGAAGAAACATCAGCTGATCGATATAGTCCACAAGTTTAATCAATATGGCAACTCTCAAAATACCTTGTGTAAATTGCATGGCTTGCTGCGTACCAAAAATCAGAATAAAGCAAGGAAAAATTAAATAAATAAAATTAAAGGGGATCATGAAGTTGTACAAATGTATGTAAAAGCCATATGGAAGCACCTCCGACCACATTAAGATAACAGCACCAACCGCCGAGTCGATCTAGCCATGTCCGTCAGTCCGTCCGTCCGTCTGTCCGTCTGTCTGTATGAACGCGTCGATCTCTGAGACTGTAATAGATAGAGCCACAATTTTTGGCATGTATGTTGGTTTATTTTGCTCCAGATTTGGCAAATTCTTCCTCCTTCATCTTCTAACAGCTAAAAACTGTCAGAGATACAATTTTTAAGTTTGAACCTAGTGACTTAATATATATTAAGTTAGGCCCAATCATGGTGTAATAATATAAGGTGAAGCCGTCAGCATCTGCTGAGGGCCAGTGTATGTATGCTTTTCAAAAAGAAAGGGATTGCAGATGGCTTGCTTTGTTTTGTATTTGTTTATTATTGTCTGCTGTATTTAGATAGTAATAAAAGTCAAATATTTTTAAGAAGACTTGCTTAAGTTTTAAAAATAATGTTTGATGGCATAGTTTAAAATGTAACACTATTTTTCGTCTTCGCTTAGCTCAACGTTTCGTAAGCCCGATGACAGCATCCAAAGTTCTACCATCCTTATTTATTTTCCGCATCCACCTTTGGAGTGTTGTGAAGCTAGGCAAAGGGAAACCGTTTGCTTGAAGAGCAGCAGCATGCATCTATAAAAACTTTTTTCATCCGTTTTTTATACCCTTGGAGAGGGTATATTAAAATTGTCCGGATGTTTCTAACGCATAGAAGGAAGCATCTCCGACCACATAAAGTATATATATTCTTGATCAGCATGACGAGCTGAGTTGATATAGCCATGTCCGTCTGTCCGTCCGTCTGTCCGTCCGTCCGTCTGTTTCTATGCTATATCCTCCGTCGGTTTTAAAGCTATCTTAACCAAACTTTGCACGAAGTCTTTTGGTACAAATACGCTGCACATTTGTCGAAACCGGCCGGATCGGATGACTATAGCATATAGCTGTCATAGGAACGATCGGTCAAAAAACTAGTTATAGTGAGAAAAACTTTTTTGTTTTCAATGTTATCGCTCCCAACGCTCGTATTTATAAGTTTTTAGTGATTTCACATAATTTCACCAAGCCATGTCGAAATCGGACAACTATATAGTATAGCTGCCATACAAAAGTTAGGTCTGAAAAAAAGTCTTAGTGAGAAAAACTTTTTTGTTTTCAATGTTATAGCTCCCAACGCCCGTATTTATAAGTTTTTAATGATTTTACATCATTTCACCAAAATTTTTCGAAATCGGACCACTATATAGTATAGCTGCCATACAAACTGTCAGGCACATATCAAGCTCCAAGGGTATATAAACTTCGGTCGAGCCGAAGTTAGCTTGCCTCTATTTTTAAATTTCATATCTGTTTCTTTGTAAAAATCGTCGATAGAGTTTCTTTTAGGATATTTTGGCTCAATTGACTTCGTTTAGGTGCTTTGTCTCTATAAAGACTTCTATAGACGTAGTCGTTTTCCAGTCGACCACTTCAAAATTATTATCGTTAACTCTTAGTATTTTCCTTCCTCTTCTTCCGCCTCCCCATTTATGGAAATGAACTTAAAAAAAATAGAGGCAAGCTAACTTCGGCTCAACCGAAGTTTTTTTATACCCTTGGAGAGGGTATATTAAAATTGTCCGGATGTTTGTAACGCATAGAAGGAAGCATCTCCGACCACATAAAGTATATATATTCTTGATCAGCATGACGAGCTGAGTTGATATAGCCATGTCCGTCTGTCCGTCCGTCCGTCTGTCCGTCCGTCTGTCCGTCTGTCCGTCTGTCCGTCTGTTTCTATGCTATCTCCTCCGTCAGTTTTAAAGCTATCTTAACCAAACTTTGCACAAAGTCTTTTGGTATAAATACGCTGCACATTTGTCGGAACCGGCCGGATCGGATGACTATAGCATATAGCTGCCATAGGAACAATCGGTTGAAAAACAAGTTTTAGTGAGAAAAACTTTTTTGTTTTCAATGCTATCGCTCCCAACGCTCGTATTTATAAGTTTTTAATGATTTTACACAATTTCACCATGGCTTGTCGAAATCGGACAACTATATAGTATAGCTGCCATACAAAAGTTAGGTCTGAAAAAAAGTCTTAGTGAGAAAATTTTTTTTGTTTTCAATGTTATCGCTCCCAACGCTCGTATTTATAAGTTTTCAATGATTTTACATAATTTCACCAAGGTTTGTCGAAATCGGACCACAATATAGTATAGCTGCCATACAAACTGGCAGCCATATATCAAGCTCCAAGGGTATATAAACTTCGGTCGAGCCGAAGTTAGCTGGCCTCTATTTTTTTTTTATAATTTTTGAATTAGAACTACTTTTTCGACCGATCGTTTCTATGGCAGCTATATGCTATAGTCATCTGATTTGAATCAAACTTGGCAGAATTGTGTGTTAGCATATAATACTGACCGGTAACAAGTTTGGGAGCGATAGCATTAAAAATAAAAAGGTTTTTCCTACTAAGACGTTTTTTCAAAACTATCTTTTGTATGGCAGCTATACTTTATAGTTGTCCGATTTTCATAAGACTTATAAATACGATGTTTGGGGACGATTGCGTTGAAGACAAAAAAGTTTTTCTCACTAGAACTACTTTTTCGACCGATCGTTTCTATGGCAGCTATACGATATAGTCATCCGATCCGGCTGATTCCGACAAATGTGCTGCGCATTTGTACCAAAAGACTTCGTGCAAAGTTTGGTTAAGATAGCTTTTAAACTGACGGAGGAGATAGCATAGAAACAGACGGACAGACGGACATGGCTATATCAACTCAGCTCGTCATGCTAATAAAGAATATTTATACTTTATGTGGTCGGAGATGCTTCCTTCTATGCGTTACAAACATCTGAACAATTTTAATATACCCTCTCCAAGGGTATAACAAGTGAGAAAGTCGGTCAAGCCCGACTATGTCATACTCTGTACCAAGAGCAGGAGCTGAATGCAACGTTTGTGCTGCGCTCATCTCTAAGTTTCTCTCTCTCTCCCTCTCTTTTTCACTCACACGTTGTTGAATTAAAAATGCGGTGTTGGTTGTGAGCGCGTGGGAGGGGGTGGGGATGGGGGAATTATTTTTGGTCATAACGTGAGAACCGCTCATCCGATCTTTATCAATTCTTCGGCAAATCGATACATTTTGCTAATTACTAACTATCTCTAAAAGGTACGAATCGTCTATCTTCAAAACTGTAGGAGATATAACGTTTTTTCCAAATTGCGGGGGCGGGAGGGGGCGTGGCAAAAATTGAAAATAAACTTGATCTGCCTGCAGCTATAAGAAGCATTTGTCCAATACATGTCAAACCTCTATCTCTTACCATCTCCGAGATCTGTTTGTTCATACGGACGAACGGACGGACGGACGGACAGACAGACGGACAGACGGGCATGGCTATATAGACTCGGCTGTTGATGCTGATCAAGAATATATATACTTTATAGGGTCGGAAACGATTCCTTCTTCATATTACATACTTTTGCACAAACTTAATATACTCTATGTACCTTCGGTACAGAGTATAATAAAAGGAACTTAAAGCTATAGGAACCACATTACTTGGTACAGGGTATTTTGCTGTCGGGGCACTCGACCGCAACACTCTTACTTATTTTATATGGAATTTGACAGCTGAAGGAAAATTCGAACGCCCTTCGAACTAGGCTTAATAGTATAAAAATTAAACTATCTCATACAAAAAAGTCAATATGCAGTGATTTGCTTACCAGGTAATAACAATAAAAATTGTTTTCCATATTTTATTTTTGGCGGCATTTTGAAGTTAAAAACGCGATTTTCGCTAAAAATAATTTATCAACTTGATGTTAAAAATGGTACCCCCCACTTAATCAGTTAGCATATAATACTGTATTACAGTACAGATACAGTATTTTAAAAATTTATCACGATGAATATATAAAAGTTCCATTTGAGCGAGTTTCCCCTATTGAAATCCGCAAATATGTTAAACAAATTTTCAAAAAAGGCAATAAAAAGAATATTTACAGCAGAATATAAACATTTCAAAACTCTACTGCGTCAGTTTTCTGTATTGCTTCTATCAAGGTTTTTGGATGCAAAGCGTTGGCCTTGTGTCGCCTCGTCGTTATTCCCTGAGCAGTAGTGTTCCAAAATTGATTTTGCATTACTGTCATCCTTCGAGCTTCAATTGTGACTGTACTTTTGAATGCAGCTAAAGCGAAGACACACTGATTTAATCTGTGACAATGCAGAATGCAAAAATGGCAGAAATCTCTGCAGATGCATTTCACTTTGATTGGTCGGCGCTAGCTTCTAGCAGTCCTGAAAAGAGTCTAGGAATCACAATGGAAATGCAATTTTCTGTGCATAACGATGAAAACTTAGAGTTTATGTTTTCAAACACAGTAACAGCATATTTCACATATCTTCCAGATCGGCTGTAACGGTCTCTGTACATTTCATCGCTGTTTTCATTTCCGCTGATTCAGTTTGAAGAAGTCGGCTTAGTGGCAATGTAAAGAAGTTGGACTTTGTCGAATTGTCTTATATTTAGGTGAACCATGAACCGGAGGAGAAATACGATTTGGTTTGATACCCAGCTTCTAACTGTTATGAATTTGAAATCTATCGAAATGCGGTTTTATAAATACATAAGTTAGGTATGACCTCTTAAGGTAGCGTGTACAGCATTTAAGGGGGAAGTTTGCTTTTTTTGATCCTTGGTAAATCAACAAGCATGAAAAAACTATCGTTACTATTTTGAGTGGACATTCCAGCGTGCCGTCAAACAACAACTATGACAATACTAATGTCTTTTGGCCACAACTAACCATTCCTTTTATTCGATCTTTAATTCAAGCCGCCAGGCACAAATCTGCACTGTGCGGCAACATGCATAATTCTGGCTTATGAAAACTCAATTTCGTTTATAAATATGTATTTCATTAATCGCATATCTCAACGTTGAATGCTGGTCCAGGCCACACCCACAACACAGAGAACAAAATTCCATTGAACTTGAAGATAAAACCGCGTGCACAGTCTGCGATGGCGTGCCAATATTAACACAATTTGTGATTATAAATGCTTTTAAACGGTGCAATGACAATGAACAATAACAACAACAACAACACACCCCACAAACGCCGACAATTTCTCACACTTAGCGCACCAACCAAAAAAAAAGAAGAAGAGGGGGAAAACAGTACTTAAGTTTAATTTTTTGCAATTTGTAGAACACATAAATCGCACATTTTGATTTATCGCAATATTTATAGCAATGCCAGGCAGACGCTGTTGTTGTTACCATTGCAATTGTGAAATTGCCAGGGCCAGGAGACGGTGACGGAGACGGAGCTGGAGCTGGAGCCCGAGTTCACATGGGTTTCTCCACGCCGTCTGCTTAGATGCGAGCAGAGAGTTAAGAGCCCACAGTCGAGGCTGTGAGGCTGTGAGTGTGTGTTATCTATGGGTTTTGTGTACCGCACAACGCTAATTTGAAAAACAATTTTCGTAATTATCCACAAAAAAAAAGCGAACGATCTCGTTCGGTTGCGCGTTGACCTAAGCGCATAAGCATTAAAGGAGGATGAGATCGCGGAATGGAGTGGAGCAATTTTTATTTTTTTTAGTCTTGGGTGCGTGCCTAGACGCTTAGGCAATTACTTGGCCAAAAACAATTTCCAGCCTCGGAGAGACACAGACATATGAATGATGTTGGCGACCCACCAAACGTGCGCCTAGCGGTTTCTTGTTTCGGCGGCGGCGGCGGTGGGTCCCCAGCCTCATGACTCATGCATATTCAATCAACGTGCAGCCAATTATCAGCATGCATATGCATCAAAAATAACAAAAATCAAGAGAAAGAAGCAAAACGGCGTTTACCTTGTTGAAAATAGTTGGCTTTCCGCACATACACACAGACCAGGGCCATCAGTTGCAGCTGGGAGAGTCGCTGGCGCGTCGATTGTGGCAACGGCAAGAGATCCCGCAGATTGGCTATCTCCGCATTTATAAGATCGCGTCGCATTTTCGAGGCGCCCTTGGTCGATTTGTTGGCATCGAATCTGCAAGCAAACAGAGAGTGAGTGAGTGAGAGAGGGGGTTGAAGGGGAGGGAAAACAATTAGAATATATGATCACGTTCACAGCTACAGCTTAATAAGCGCACAAACGGACACACGGCCGCATAACATAACTAGCCGCCAGGCCAGGGCATGTGTTTTCACAGCCGCCTACTTCTGTGTGTGTCCCCCCTACCTGTGCTTGAGTCAAAGTGTGTGTGTTTCTTAACCCATTGCGTGACATTGGGTTGAAAATCAGAACGTTCTTTAGTCTGATGTAACGGGAAACACATATAAAGTCAAAATACTTTGAAATTAAATAATATTCCGAATATTAGTATAAAACAAGTAAGAAGTGGGTCGATCCCTACTGTAGCCTACACTGTTCCTGCAGTAGCAGCGCTGCTGCTGCGCTACGGTAGCGAACTTTCTTTTGGTCATTAATAGATAGCGCCACTAGCAAGCATTCGGCAACGAACATTCTTTTGATCATACCTGAGATTGGGTACCCAAAAAGCAAAGCAATACACAACAAAAATTTTAAGAGCTGCCATATCGATGAATCGTGTGGATTGTATTTCATAGCTGATATTTTTATACCCTTGGAGAGGTTATATTGAAATTATCCGGATGTTTGTAACGCATAGAAGGAAGCATCTCTGATCAGCATGACGAGCTGAGTTGATATAGCCATGTCCGTTCGTCCGTCCGTTCGTCCGTCCGTCTGTCCGTCCGTCTGTCCGTCTTTTTCTATGCTATCTCCTCCGTCAGTTTTAAAGCTATCTTAACCAAACTTTCCACGAAGTCTTTTGGTAGTCTTTTGGTCTTTTGCGCTGTACATTTGTCGGAATCGGCCGGATCGGATGACTATATCGTATAGCTGCCATAGAAACGATCGGTTGAAAAACTAGTTTTAGTGAGAAAAACTTTTTTGTTTTCAGTGCTATCGCTCCCAACGCTCGTATTTATAAGTTTTTAATGACTTCACATAATTTCACCAAGATTTGTCGAAATCGGACAACTATATAGTATAGCTTTCATACAAAAGATAGGTCTGGAAAAAATCAAAATCTTTGTGAGAAAATTGTTTTGTTTTCTTCGTTATCGCATCAAATCTTGTTACTGATCAATGTTACTTGCTACCAGCATGTTACATCTGCCAAGTTTGATTTAAGTCGGATGACTATAGCATATAGCTGCCATAGGAACGAAAGGACGAAAAAGTAGTTCTAGTGAGAATAACTTTTTTTTTTGTAACACTTTACATTTTTCAGTTATGAATATATTGATAAATTTATTGTATAGCTGGCACATATCAAACTGGCATATCTCAAGCTCCAAGGGTATTTAAACTTCGGTCGAGCCGAAGTTAGCTAGCCTCTATATTTTTGAATTAAATAACTTAAGTAACTCGTTAAACAAATGCAACAAAAACGAGAAGGCCAAACTGACTTCGTCTTTGCCGAAGTTTTTATACCCTTGCAAATGTTTTAATACATCAGAGCTTAAGACCGCCAACACCTACCGTTAGTTTCTATGGCAGCTATAAGATATAGTCATCTGTGTAAAAGCCTATAATATTAATAATCGCTGAAGTGGGAGACGTCAACATTAAAAACAAAAAAGTTTTTCTCACAAAGAACCGATAGTTCCTATGTCAGCTATAAGATATGGACATCCGATCCGGTCGGTTCCGACATATTTGCAGTATTCAGTAAAAAGAACTCTGTGCAAAGTTTCAGCTCGATAGCTTTAAAACTTAGAGACTAGTATGCGTAGAAACAAACAAACAGACGGATAGACAGACGGACGGACAAGGCTCAATCAATCCAGCTCGACGCCCTGATCAAGAATATATATAGTTTATAGGGTCCGAAATGAATATTTCTATGCCTTGCAAACTTCTGGGCAAAATTATAATAAATTATGATGCAAGGGAATAAAAATATTTCATAGGATCTTTATGTGAAGTCATATCTATCAATCCCGACAGTAGTATACTCCGTATCTGCGAAAGAGCAGGCTTACTATGAATTTTGAGACTGCAGAAGCAGCACTGCAACTGCGATGCCGCTACGAACTTTCTGTTGCTCACAACTTAACTATCGTGCATATGATTCATACTTATCCTTTGGCTGATCGATTATTATTTCTGATTACTAAAAAAGTCTTAAAGCTACGAACCATCTTTCTGCAATACTTTGGAAGACATGACTTTAGCAATTAACATGATCTGCATTTTATTTTGGGTTTTACTTAGATTCTTGGAATATAAGTATGATTCCCAAATGTATTAATGGTTCTCAGGTTCTCTGCGAATTAGTATAAATCTGCAAGGCATGAGACACAACATTACATAATAATAAACTACAGTCACTTGGACACGGACAGATTGATAAATAAAACAATGTTCCCATAGCGAGGTGTCCAGGTGTAGTGCATCGGTACTGTGTTTGACTAGTGGTGCCGGAGGATTGGGTTCTATCCCGCTTTTACCCAACCGTTCACCTTCAACAGCTATTAGCGCCAGCTGTGAACTAACTAACCATAACAGGGTTTCTCAAACTTTACCGATTCCCTTGTGCGAAAACAACAAGCCAATTATTTTATAGTAAGGTGTCAACATTTGACAATTTAATTTAATTTGCGTTATTAAAATTCACATATTGTATTTACCTCTATAATGAGAGTTTGTACAAAACTGAGTTGATAAAAATTTTAAAAATATATATAAAATATATAAACCAAGTTCAATACAGTTTTTTGGTATTTCAAAAGTTGAATTTTTGTCAATTAAAGTATGCGGACCATTCTGATTTTTTAAAAGTGATACTCAAAAAGTAAAAATAGAATGTGTTTCATGGGAAGTCAAAATAATTCGATAAATCCGATTTAAGTAATGACAAAAATAAAACTTTTGGATTCTGAAATCAAGTCAGTGCAGAGTCACTGGTAAGTTACTGTCAAGTCACTGTTAAATCACTGTTAAGTCACTGTTAGGTCAATGTTAAGTCACTGCTGAGTCATTGTTAAGTCACTGTTAAATTATTGTTAAGTCATTTTTCACTTACTCTTAGGTCACTGTTAAGTGACTGTAAAGTCACTGGATAGTCACTGTTAAATAACTATTAAGTCTCTTTAAAGTCACTGTTAAGTCACTATCAAGTCACTGTTAAGTCACTGTAAACTCAAGTCACTGTAATGTCTCTGTGAACTTAAGTCACTGTAATGTCTCTGTCAAGTCACTGTCAAGCCAATGCTAAGTCACTGTAAAGTCATTGTCAAACAAACAACATTGTAGTACAGAATATCACAGAATTCACAACGCAGCCACTCTTCACTTCACCCCCCACTTTGCCCACCCACTTCTTCCCCCATCTCCCACCAATTTCACCCCACTTACCCCTCACACTCCACACACAACCGGCTGATGTTGCAAATACAAAATTCAAAGACCCAAAAGAATCTGTCGCAAAGACAAATTTTTTCAAGTTTTAGTCCTCAGTCAGACGTCCGAAAAAGAGTTTTCCTTTAAAAATACGTTTTTTCAAAAATAGTACATGGCCTCTAGTTAGCTGTATAGGGCAGGATACATCTCTGGATAATTTTGAGTTTGTGTAAAAAAAACAGTGTAAATTGTGATTGTAAATTGTGGATTACGTGACATTTTTGGATGGAGATACTTAGGTGCGTCTTTCTAGGGGTTAAAGATGCTCGCACATACCAAGTCGCATGCGCGATGCATAAATAACTCATCGCGCATTTAAAAATCATACAACAAGCAGTAAGTTGTTGTTGTAGCGCTATAGCTTGTGCTTGATGTGGGCCACACTTGCCACATGCCTTGTGCGGAAAATTGTGCAAGTAGGTTGGTCAGCCTTAGCCCCAGTCTCCGGCTCCGGCTGCGACTGCGACTCAGACTCTCAGCCTGGTTGGTTGGTTGCCTTGCTGTCTTGTTGGCGGCTGACCGGCAATCGGTGATCGGCGAGCGGCACAAACGTTTAGCAGATTGTCCGTGTGTACTTTTGTGAGCATATTATTTACAAGGTTGAATTCATAAATCATAAATTTGTCTTTTTATGCGGCGTCGGCGGCGCACGCGGCGTATGCACAATTTTTTTTGTTTTATTATTTATGCTGACGTTGGATTTGGCCATTGTTGGGGCTGGGGGAATTTTGCAAGCTCGCTTTGATAAATATTGGTAATATTGTTGTAATAACAGCAAGTGCCCGCGCCTTTTTGGCTTTCTCAGACCCGTCGAGCCGTCGACTGTCTGCCATTTTGCCGCTGTTATTGCCTCTAAATGGCCATGTTAACATTTAAAACAATCACACACATGTATCTCTTGAGATAAGTACGCGAGTGGCCGAGAGTGTGTGAGTAGTTGCTGCATGCAACACAACACAAAACACAAAATGTTGCCACATGCAACCAGCAAGCGGCAACCATCATGGCCAGGGGCTCCAGATTCGATCGCCTTCTGGCTGGTTGGCCTTTTTGCCTGCGGCGGCATTTGCAACCATAACTGGCCATAATAGAACAGATTTGCAGCCAGAATTGAGTGGCACACACACGTGCACACACACACACAGTCAATTAAGTCAAGGTGATTTGTACAATTAAAATGAATATTGATATAAATGTGGCGATAGTCGCCTGTGGTCAAATAACCATATGGTTCAAGCTTAAAGTGCCTTTTAAGTGGGGTTCAGAGTGCCGTGTGAAGGGTCAGTGGGAGTGGGAGTGGAAGTGCTAGTGGGCTGATGTTGGTGAAGGGTCTACAACCGATCTAGACTGTTGTTGGCAATATTATTTTATTGTAAGGCAATGCAATCAGAAGGTTAGTTTTACTGGGCACCCATGAAACGTATGTTTCATTAGATGTCATTTCGCAGTAAATCGTTTCTTTCGGGTTTTAGTTGGAAAAACTGTTTAGTTCTCTTCTTTTTCGCTCTTCACAAAAAATCGCTCTAGGCACTAGAAAACTTCATCCGGCTTGAAGGACCCTGATCATGTCGAGGGATAAATTTTTGCAACACAGTGTGAGGGTAGCGTTGAAGAAAGGAGGGGGCCAGGGATATCTTTTAGACTAAAACTAAACTTAACAGTTGAACAGTTAAGAGCCTAAAGCATTCATATTTTGGCATTTCATATGTGTGCGTGGACACTGACACGACATTCATTTCGCCTAGTGACGAGCTTCAACTGTCGTTGAGTAAGACTGCGCTACCGCTAAGCACTTTTGTATGCACAGTAGATAGTAACGCGCCGACTTAGAGCCAATAGAGCGCTGCACACGAGCTCTGGCTCTCCTTAAAAATCAGTGAACAAATGGTTATTCTCAGTGTTTTTCATTCGAGGGTTATATGTGGGGTTTAACATTGTCAGTTCGAATCAACACATTTCTTTGGATTGGGAATTATTTTTACAAGCGCCGATTCAAAAAACTTCAATTTGGCTTATTTGTCTTTCCGAAAATCAAAGAAGTATTATTTGTTAGCCTTGACTGGGAATCGAGCCCAGGAACTTTAGCATTAAACGAACACAAATGGGACACGTTTTAAATTTTAAAAAATCACGCTCTCTCCGCTGACACAAAGTTGAGAGCATAAAATTCTAAAAATAGAATGCACTTATTTATTTTAAGGGTGGGTGCCTGGGTGCGTGGGTGCGCAGGCTCTCAACTCTGAGCGAGTGCCAAAATAAATAAAATTGTATATATATATAAACATGATTTTTACTACTTGCATGCAACTTTTATGAAGACCTGCAGCGTGTCTGAGCCATCATTAAAAAAGCGTTCCGCACTTAATTTTATTTCAAAGCCGTTGGCAGGCAAATTTAGTATTTCGTTTAGCATAAACTATACATCTTATAACAGTAACGGATGGCCGTTTGATACAGAGTATAAAACGATACCAAATTTGTGGTCAATATCTGAACAACTTGAGTTTACGACAAAAAAAAAATACAGCAAAAAACTCTGTACAACGCTAGAACGGTGCAAGGTTTTTCATATATGTATTTGTGTTTTCTAATCAGGGATTAAAAGTGTAATTAAGTGTAAGATCTTTAACCGATAAAAAAAACACTTTAAAATTTGTAAACGAAACTGTAGCCGCAACCGGAAACCTGTTTTTCTTAAAAGTTTCGGTTTTTAGTCAACTTGTAAGTAATAGGTTGTTGATGCTGATCAAGAATATATATGTGCATTTCATGACGTCGAACGGTACAATCGTAAGCATATGAATTTTTAAAAAAGGTCAAAATAAAACGGATTTTTATTTTCACAATAGGCTTAACTTATAGCTCTTCAATAGCTCCACAATTGGAGCAAAGATTGATTTTGGAAAAAATTCTGTTTTCAAGATAATCGAAAAAAAAAAATGATATTCGCTTGGGACAAAAACAGAAGTGGTGCTCACGGGAAACCATTCAAAAGCCGATTTCAGCGAATCCTGAGGCAATATATTAATGCGTTAAATTTTAGAATGTAGTGAATTGATGTCTTTTTAAAATAGTTTTAATTTCACCCAAAAATAATTTAAAGTTTGTTCAAAATTTAAGCTTAAAGGCCCATACAGAGTACGTCGAAAAATTCGTTTCGATACAGTATTTCATATAATTAGAAACACCTTGGCTTTGCTTTGATGCTCATGTGCTGTTAGAAAGTGTTTCTATTTATGTGCAATACTGTATCGAAACGAATTTTTCGTCGTACTCCGTATGGGGCTTAAGCATTTTCGCACGGGACATGTCGCACGGGACAGTTTCCATCATTATATTTATGTGGATTCTGCCATAATGCAAAGCAAAAATTTACAGTTAATTGCATTGACATAGTTTCTCATGGTTTCTTATGCATTCATGTATACCCCTTTGTACACAGAGAAAAAAAAATTCAAAAGCTACACGGAAATGTAGAATTTCTACACGTTTCGACCGGGTTTTTCAACCCACTATTTTTGTGTAGCTTTTCTAAACGCCGCGTGTGGCTTTCTGAATTCTACACGGCGCGTTTAGGTTTTCCAAACGCGCGTGTGGCTTTGTCATTTCAACACGCGGCGTGCAAAAAAGCTACACGAAAGTAATGGGTTGAAAATCCCGGTCGAAACGTGTAGAAATCCTACATTTTCGTGTAGCTTTTTATTTTTTTTTTTTAACAAATTTATATTTTTTACTTACTCTGGTAGATTTGAAATCCTGGCCCCTTGGACTGAAACACGATTGGAGTGATGGCTTAGACGTCTCCGCCACGTCACGTGTGTAAGGCAAGGCCTCTAAGACATTACTTGTATTGAATCTGCTAAAGGCACAATCCAATATTTGCTTGCTTGTAATTCTCAAGTTCTAATTCAACGCTATCACTAAGCGTTAAGGCTTTGTAAATCTAAACGTACATTTAGAAATCCCACACGCCACGTGTGGCAACCAGTTTGCTAAACGAAAAATATAAGAATTCAGTACTGATTTAGAGCTACATTTTTCGTTTAAAATTTCCACACGCGCGTGTAGCATTTCAATATCTAAACGTCAATGTTGAAAACCTAAACGTCCGTGTGGTAATTAGATTGCTGCATAAAAAATGTAGAAATATTAAGGGAAACAAGCTGATTTTCAAATGTCGTGTAGACTTTGCTTTTACACACGCAGCATTTAACTTTTCTACATTTGCATTTAGATTTTTAATTCCTACACGTCGCGTGTAGCTTTTCCACACGTCCGTGTGGCTTTCTAAATTCTACACGCAGCGTGTGCATTTTAACAGGGCGAAATACGTTGCGTTTAGGTTTGACGTTTCTACACGCGCCGTGTTGCCAATTTTGTTTTCTCTGTGTACCACCAGAAAGATTTTAGATAGCGATAGCACATGTAATCTATAGTCACTTTTTATCAAAAAATTAAGCTAATTTAATGTCAAAATCAGAAAAATTGCGCTTGCACGTCCGTGAAACCGAATATATCCAATTGGGTTATTAGTAACATATATTCGATTAATTTGATTGTTTCCCTATAATATTCGAAATAATATACGGGGGTGTCACAGAAATCTCTAGACATTTTAGCCCCGGTTGGTTTGCAAAACGCTAGAAAAACCCGTCGGTGTACCAGAACTTCAAAAGATTTCATTTTCACCATATGTAGAGGGCGCCAGCCGAGGTTGAGTAGCGAGATTGATGGTTAACATTCGGTTGGTTTTGCAAATAATTATTGAAACGCAATTTTTATTATTAAAACAAATAAAATATTAATTTCATTTGATGCAACCTATCCAGAAAACTAATTTCAAAGCGAACAAATGTGCTGTGATAGAAGAGTTTTCTTAAAATATTCTTAAAGGTAAATATTTGGCATATTTATTCAACATTTTTTCGAGATTGCTCGCACAACTTTACACATTGACTCTGGGTAAGCCTTTTTCGGAAATGCCTTATTTAAATGCCATTAATAGTTATAATTTGCAAACATTACATTTTTGTTTCAACTTTTATATCTATTAATCATAAGATAAGCAACAAGCAGGATGTTGAATGCCCTAATTATGTTCTAAATAATATAAGATAGAGATTTGACCAACTGGTTGGCTTTATGTATTATTTTAAGATAATTTTCTTGGACAACACTCCCACACAGTTGCTTAATCAATCGCAGGTCAAGCATTTGCCAATTAGCTGCATGAAAATACCAATCTGCCCCCTCTAAACCCAAGAGATGATAGCTCAACCATATCATCTGCGGTAAATCTCCTCTTCTGGTTTTTGCCTATTTGTGGCATAATTAATAAGTTTCTCAAATATTTATCATAAACAAGATGCTTGTGGTCAGGGCGATAATATGATAATGCCATCATCATCATCCTTTCGTAATGCACGCCAAAAAAAAGGCCAAAACGTGTTAATGGCCACAACAACCACTGGGAGATTTATCTGAACGAACGAAACGCCCGCACATCTTTTCCTGGGGGTTGGCTGGCTGGGCTTGTAATCTACATCAAAATTTATCTGAGTGAGCGAGACATGTCAACATTTCTTAATATATCTATCGCTACCTTGAAATCTGCACTAAGTAGCACCAACTTGTTGTTGTGGCTGCTGCTGGTGGTTCAACTACTGTACAAGTTGTTGTTGCTAATTAAAAGCATAAACACGATTCTTAGCGAGGCGTCAGGCAGCTGCCTGGCGAAGGCGGAGGCTCCCTGGGCACATGTTTAATCTGTTGCTGCCTCCGCTGCTGGCTCCTCTCAGTCAAAGAGATCTTAATCAAGCTGGCCGCTTGGCCCGCAGTTGGCTTCAACGCTTGACTAGGGAGATATCCCGAAAAAACGACAAGTTAACGTGCTTTACAGAAATTAGGCAAGCGATGATCCCGATACGATTTTGGGATTCCTCTTCTAATTAGCACATAAACCAGAAATAACAGACTCCGAAGGCAAACTATTAACGCAAATGGTCTTGGAATGCGCATCTATGGGTAACAATTCGCAGTTTTATTGGTCGCTCAGCGCCATCGTAAAACCGCTGCAGCAAATAAATCACCAGAGTCCAATGGAGCGATGCAGATGCGGAGCGCCTTCCAGCCACGTATCAATCTGAACCGAAAGTTTAATATACATAGGGGCGTCAGTCGCAGCCTGAGAGAGAGGCCCAGTGTGTCCGGAGACGAGCGACCGAACCAGTCAATAGCAATTGCAGGGCAAAAGAAACACGAAATTTGCGCAAATTTTTATTGCACTTTTCCTGGAGCGCCTTGTGCGAACTGTCTAGTCTGTAGACTAGATCTCTGCCTCCCAGCGGCTGTGTGTGTGTGTGTGTGTGTAATTTGGGCGAGTTTATTTGCCATATTCCCACGATATAGTTTGGTTGGCCTCAGCGCTGCGGGCAGGCTCTAATGATTTCTCTGGCCGGAAAATAGTGCAAAACGGGCAAATAATGAATGCCCGGCATCAAACTGATGGGCAGTCCCAAGTCTTTGGGTAACCCTATACCCGGCTGAACCCACGCCAAGAGCCCGAACTCTACCTAAATTAATTGCCAGGCGCCGCACAATGGCTTTTTTTAGTTTCTTTTTTTTACAGTGGAAATTTCCTGGAATTCCTGTTCCAAACACTTGTTGTGGGCCCGCCAAGCGCGTTTGTGAGAGTGCCTTATTGTATTCTGCGTAAGTCGGTGGCAGTAATCGATACCTTGCCACCGCTGAGCGTCGGCTCACACAGATTAACATCGGGCCGGGCGACGTTTAGCATGCAAAAAGCATAAAAAAAGAGAGCGACGAGAGCAAAAAATACTTGGTTATGTTGGCCATCTAATAACCATGGGGTGCTCAATCGGCTGCTGCGGCCTTTAGCCAAATTATATGTCCGACCATAGCCAACAGTCTGCCCCTGGGTAGGTGTGTGCTGCTGCTGCTGGTGATGTGTGGCCAGATATTCGCAGTGCGTTTTGAAAATTTTAAAACATTTTTTACATATATTTGATCCAAAAAGGCTTCCTTAGAACAAAGAAGAGAGTTGCTGCCTGATTTAAAGCGTTTGCATTCATTTGCTGTCACAAATACAAGCTTTAGTTCCATTTCCATGTTGTTCGCGAACGAAGCACTGCACAGCAATTGGACGCCTGTTTCTTCTGTCGAATGGGTCATGTGGACATTGATCCGCTTGAGCAACGTAGGACTTTCAATTCTGAGTGGTACACGGACGGAAGTCTTCAGAGAAATTCTCTATCATGACAATGCGAGCTCTGACACATCACGTCACACAAGCGACATTTTGCCCGACCAAAACGTCGAACTAAGGGGTCATCCGCCGAACCCAATAATTTCTTTCTATTCCCAATCTTCAAAAATAACCTACGTTTTGAACGTTTTTCTACGCCGTTCGAAGCAGTTGACGCGTTTCAAGTGAAACAATTGCTTCGAAAATTGGTTTGAGCAAATGCAAAAGTGCCTCAATTTTAATTGAGAATATTTTAAAAATAATTAAGCCGTTTTTATTGAAAAATTATTCTTATTATTTGCTATACTCGAAATATAAATAGGACCCCACTTGGCGGATCCTTACATTTGTGGCTTCTGAATAGGGGACATATCTCTTTGGATTGAAAGGAGAAGAAGGCAACCATTATTCTCAGGGATATTATGGAAATATGAATATGCTATTGCTCCGCCCATATTACAGAGGATTAAAGACATCGCTGTACAACAACAACTTCAACCGCCCACTACAAGCGACTTGCGTTATTTAAGTCTTTCAGAAAATCAGGAAAACTTTTGACTGGGAATTGAACCCTGACCTTCGGCACTTAACGTACAGTGTATGGCATGGCGTGTTAGCGTATTGAGCTATTGCACACTTTTGTAGCATCACATCTAGAGGGCTGCCGTGAGCAGTATTCAAGCACAGGACGGACTAGAGCAGTGTTCAGTAGTTTTGTGGTGTAGGTATCATTATATCCTTTTGACCAACGTTTAATGAATCCAAGTACACCATTTGCCCTATTGACCTATAATGTAAGATAGTATCGTGGGATGATCAATAATAAAAAGAGTAAGTAGCAAATAACCAAGATGGCTACCTACCGGTACTCCAGAAGTTACTGAGACAGGCTTGGAAGTATTAGAACGCAGCCGAACTTTTTCATTTCTATCGAAGGGAAAAAGAATGCTTTTTCTAAGACGGTGTAGATGAAATCAGCTTGTTTTTTTGTTAAACATTGATGTATCCACTATCGCGGTTGTTCGATGCATGTTACCATCTCTTGAAGACACAGTTATTTGGTCAGAATCTCAATATACTTAAAACTCAACGAAACTCTATCGAGTGGTGGTCCATTAACTCCATTTTCCAAGTCAGAACTCTATGGGTCTAACCGCTTGTCCATTGAAGGCGGGAGTTTGGTACTACAACTGTGGTGACTCCCTTCATCTTTGATGAATTGTTCAAAATTTTAACATTCATCTTTTTTTTTTTAACAGATGTTGTAGCTGTGTGCTGACGTTTAGTATTATTGCATTAAACGCGAACTTGACGAGATCAAGAAAAACTGGATAACTTTTGTTTCACAATTTATTGGTTCCAATCCCAGGCTATTTAAAAGTGGAATTTTATGGCACTGTGGTATGTACATTAGGTTGGACCCCATGAGTATGAAATTTTTAAGGTTAAAATCAAAAGTAAAAAAAGTCGAGTTTTAATGGGCGCGATCATCCTCTAAAGTTTTTGTATATAACTCATACGCAGTGTTGCCAATTATCATATAGTTTTTATACCCTTGGAGAGGGTATATTAAAATTGTCCGGATGTTTGTAACGCATAGAAGGAAGCATCTCCGACCACATAAAGTATATATATTCTTGATCAGCATGACGAGCTGAGTTGATATAGCCATGTCCGTCTGTCCGTCTGTCCGTCCGTCTGTCCGTCCGTCTGTCCGTCCGTCTGTTTCTATGCTATCTCCTTCGTCAGTTTTAAAGCTATCTTAACCAAACTTTGCACGAAGTCTTTTGGTATAAATACGCTGCACATTTGTCGGAACCGGCCGGATCGGATGACTATAGCATATAGCTGCCATAGGAACGATCGGTTGAAAAACTAGTTTTAGTGAGAAAAACTTTTTTGTTTTCAAAGCTATCGCTCCCAACGCTCGTATTTATAAGTTTTTAATGATTTCACAAAATTTCACCAAGCCTTGTCAAAATCGGACAACTATATAGTATAGCTGCCGTACAAAAGTTAGGTCTGAAAAAAAGTCTTAGTGAGAAAAACTTTTTTGTTTTTAATGTTATCGCTCCCAACGCTCGTATTTATAAGTTTTCAATGATTTTACATAATTTCAACAAGATTTGTCTAAATCGGACCACTTTATAGTATAGCTGCCATACAAACTGTCAGGCATATATCAAGCTCCAAGGGTATATAAACTTCGGTCGAGCCGAAGTTAGCTTGCCTCTATTTTTTCATTTATTAATAGTCTGCGTTATAATAATATAAGGCTACTTTGTGGTTTTTCAACAGATGGCAGCAATTGAAATGAACAAATAATTTCAATTTAAAAACTTGTGTTCAACGAAAGTGTCGTATAAGTAATTTTTTTTCAAAACTTAAGCGGCTGTCGCGCCTATTTAAAATGAATATAGAATTTTTCGATTATCACAATTATTAATCTTAAGCCAAATATTAGCTATGGGAATGCTGAGACCTGGTTTGTTTCATTTTTCCGTTTTGGGGTCCAGCCAAATGTACATAACATACATATATTTAATATTAAAAGCCAATTAATATTTGAAGTCTGAAGAAAGAGTAAATAAACAGATTGCGGCAGCTTTATTGGACAGTATATTGGACAATATATCACCTTTTTTATCAGTCCATGATCTGCCAAGATCATAGGACTTGACTTATCTAGAATAGTTTTTGGGGGGCTACGTAAAGTCTCTCGTGTACAGGGACAAGCCAGCCACAATTGCAACCCTGAAACACAAAATAACAGATGCCATTGGAGAAAGAGCAGCAAAAATTCTAAAAAAAATTATACCAAAATTGGAGCTTACAGAACTCGGGCGTAACCGTGGGCAAAACTAATGTGACCGCTCCAAATAAATATTTTATTCGCTATTGTAGATTTTGATTTTCCGTTGTTTTTTTTTCAAATTAGAAAAAAAAAACAAACACCTAAGAAATCATAGCGGTAGACTAAAAGGCTTAACCAATGGCTTGCAAAAGGGACTACAATACTCTTATTGCATATGCCATAGTACAATGCTTTAAGTAATTGAGAGAGCCCATATCGAGTTAGATAAAGAATTGCTAGAAGGATATGAGGATAAAAAGTATTAGTAAAACGGACAGAGGAATAAGTTGATTGGAAGAAGTCCGGCACTCGGAATAAAGAGACTGAGGTAATGATGTAGATCAATCTAGATTTAGAGTTTACAAAGTTATAGAATTTGGGTCCTTTGCAATCTCGGCGATTGTTAATTTATTTTTGGCACAGACTGAATAATTATTAATTATTATTTGAGTTCTTCAAAAATCATCGAAAAAAAATATTAAAACTGAACTAGTACCCGCTCAACTGTTACGGCATGATTCCGATTTTTTTAATCGTCAAACACCAGAAATACTTTGAGCCAGCCGTTGCCCGAAATGAAGCCAATATATTTGGAAAAAGGTGCAGGTGTATCTGTGGTGTTCTATTCCAGCGAAGGAATTTTGATTTCTGCATATTCAACGAAACTAAAGACCTTATCCCTGGCACAAACGTGCATAGTTTGCTCTCATAACCTTGCTGATCTGCCAATTGCCTGCAATCAATTAATCAACATGCGAGTTCGTAAGTCGTATCCCTATAATTTAAAGCCTTCAAAATCTCATAAAACGAGCAGTCAGTCAGCGAGATTGGCAGACTGGTGGCTACTGTGTTGATTTTGACGCACATTTCTAAAACCGAAGCCACACCACGAAGGAGTAACCGCAGCTTCAACAAAAACCACCACCACTAACAACAACAACAACAGCAGCAAGAACAACCGAAAATTTCATGGCCTGAAAACGCAAAGCGAAAAGAAATCATGTGGCTACCGTTGCTGCAGTTGCTCCTGTTGCCTGTATGTACGTACTCTATACGTTTGATTGGAATCTTAGCCACAATTTAATGATGGACTGCCAAAAGCACACTTCGTTTGGCCATCAACAGCATCGTCATCAGCTTCGGCATCGTCATTTGCCGCCACCGACGCCGCCGCATAATTTTTCATATTTTTATGATTTGTTGCTACCGGGTACTAAACCCGTTTCTCGTCCAGAGCCTAACCATCGAGAGCTGCTACCGTTGGCTGCATTTGCTTTCGATTATCTTAATTTGCGTGCGAAACTGACTTTTTTGTTGCTGTTGCTGCCGTTGCTGTTGCCGTTGCCGTTGTATAGCGCCGAGCGTAAGCCAAACCCCAAATTGTGTGTGTACGGAAATTTTCCCATGACTTGGGTTCGTTCTCTCTCTATAGCATATATTTGCCCGGCGGTGGCTTGTCCAAGAAATTATCCAGCTATGCCTCGGCCTGGGACTCTCTGGGGATTGATGGTTGCTGCTGTTGATGCTACTGCAGCTGCATTTTACCGGCAGGCAATTAGCACAAGGATGCCGCAACTAAATAATTTGGTAAGCCTCAGGGCAAAGTTCTGGCCGTCACTCAGCTTAGCTCGAGGTGTAGGTGGCGCACTTATTTGCACAGCATCTCGTCGAGAGCATTTGAAAAGAAAATACAATTAAGAAGAAATGTCTGGTACTTTGGGCAAACATAACAATTTGGTTCGACGCGCGTCACCAAATATTGATCAAACAAATTAGAGGAGAGAACAAAGGCAGGGCCTGGATACAGAGAGAAAAAAATAAGACAGAATTTTCACTATCTATATGGAAAGCAAATTTTATGTCAAATCGGTGGTTGGTTTTAGGCTAACTTGACGTGCCAAAATGGCACTCATTTATTTTAGTACTAATTAAAGTCTTTAACATTTTAATGGAAATCCGTACTAATATTATGACAACAATAAAGAACCTATTAATCAGTCATTAATTTGGTTTTTAACTGTTTTTTATTCGATAATATTAACGAATTCACAATTTGGCCATTTTAATGCGAAACAAGAAAGAAATTCGATCAAGCCCGACTAAAATATAGCCTGAATCTGCGAAAGAGTATGCTCAGTACCATGTATGAGTAATTAATTATAGGGACAGACATAGAAACAGCTTGTTTGAAAAACTCCAAAATTTGATCGATTCATGGATAGCATAAAAAAAACGCATCGCTATTTTGGGATAGTAGTTAGCGATAAACCCGAGCGATAGACAAGACCCTGCAAACTTTTTGTACAGGTATGACATTTGACCAAACCTAACAACTTTTGCCGAGAAAAAAATCTGTTTTTCAGCGGGTCGGAGAGGAAAAAACAGGCTGTAGTTTTCGAGAAAAAGGTGAACTCATAATTCTGCCAGCGTCGCAGCTGACACACGCTTAGAGATATGAATGCGTGTGTTCTATAAATAGAACGCTTGGCGGCTTGCTCTCTCACGACGAGTACTTTCGACTTTTTCTTCTCTCACGAGGCATTTGTTCGTTTGCTTATTGCTCATGCCCACACAAGCGCAAAGCTTGATAATGTAAGTTGGGGCACCACTAACTTAAGGTAACTAGGGGAGACCTTATAGTCGAAGCAGCATTTCTCATATCGACGCATCATCTATCTGTAGACACACTCAATTTCAGCGTTAGACCATGGCAAGAACAACATCCAAATGGCAAACGAGGCTAACTAAAAAAATATTTGATTGGGAGAGCGACGATTTTACTTAAAATATATATTATGGTTTCTATATTCATATCTTCTCGAAATTTCTTCCAAAATAGTAATATTTTGTTTTTTTGTGATATTGACCCTATAATTTCCCAATATCTTCTGATAAATGCTGAGATTTTCAATTAATTCATGAGCACATCAGTATCTCAGTTTCAGTTGCTTTATAAGATCAGCTAAGGAATTTGGCAGCATCCTTTGAATAGATGTCTTCAATTCGCAATTTGAAGAATTTTTAATTTGACTTTCTCAAACTTATATCTTTAATATAAATTTTTGACAACAAATAGTTTACTTGCACTATATTAATATCAGTATCTGCTAGAATAATGGATGGCAATATCTTATAGCTGCAATAGGAGATATCGGTCGAAAAATGGGTCTTAAAGATAGCTTGGCTTTCTCGTTTATTGTGTCAAAAATTATAAAACAAACTTGATCTGTGTACAGACAAAAGAAGTCTACATTTAAAACTTGGTTGCTCGAGTTTTGAGTTTATTTTCTTTACTAGTATTATTACCTTAATCGGGGTTTCCCCAAAATATCAATATCGATAATATCAAAAATCCAAATTTTCAATATCGATATTTGAAATATCGGTTCCAAAAAAACATCGATATATCGATATTATCATAATTTTCTAAAGCTTAAAAAAACTGAAGAAACCAGAGTTTTTAACGAACGATTTAACCATTTAACTGCAAGTGATGATTTCAAGAGACCGTTATATCTAATCTTTTTAACAGTTTGCAATAGCTTTCTGAAACTTCACTGCACATTTTTTCCAAGTACATTAATAGTGAGAGTCTTTTTCATTAAACCTGAAAAGCGTGTACTCAAAAGAGATACATTTCAAAGTAGTTTAAGCGTGTTGGTTTTTTTCATGTGAAGTCTTGTGACGAACTAAATTTGTATCTTATCTAAGTGTAGGCTTTAAAGCAGAGATGGGCGCGTCGCGACGTTCCTATGCACACGGGGCAGCGCACTGCCATTGGGCCTCAGACGCGGCCGACTGCACAAAATCACACGTACGCTATAAGCATTGAAAGCTCTTTATATTTGCTTGTGCTTGATGCGTGTGAAAAGTGTGACTATATGTGTGCATGCCCATATCTGCTTTAAAGACATATTGCTTAGAAAAAAATATCAAGTGAATTATTAAAGAGAATCCGCTGCCTCATGTGATCTCCAGTCATTCTGCTACGTTTGTCTCTAAATTAGCGATTGTGACCTGAAGCCCCCAGGGGCCGAAGATATATCGCTATTTACACATAAAGAAGATAAATGCTTTCCGAAGCTAAGGCTAAGAGAGTAAAGTATCGTAAAGTAAAGAATAAATGCACTTTCAGACAGCATGAAGAATTCATCCGCGCTAACTCTCTAATAACTCATTGGGTACATGGCGATATCAATATTTTCTAACACTGACACCTAGCATTGCAGCGTACTGCTGAATCCATAAGTATGATTAGTTCTTAAATGTGACTTAAAGCTGTATTACCAGATGTTTTATCAAGCTAGCCATATAATAAGCACCATTACCATTAATTTTTCTGATATATCGTTTATAATAATATCGATACTACGAGCCTGGTAGAAGAAACCTCCGACTACAAGATAACGGTACCATTTTTGACGGGGTATACCCAAGTAAAGAGGACTGAAATAGGAATATGCAAACGACATAGACAAAGTGTCTCTGTACATTGATGGCTCAAAAATGAGCTGTGGTGTAATAATCTCGGGGAAACTTCGACTGACTGACTGATTGGCAATCATCGCACAGCCTAAACGGTAAGGGATAGAGGGCTGTAATTTGGACAGAGTTTCTGAGTGGTGAAGTGCGTACTGACGTGGTTTTGGAAACCACCGGAAGGTCGAGCTCGAAACGGCAAACGGGTAAGCATAGTACGGAATAGTTCGACACGTGTTTTCCCGATTTTCTAAAATCCGCATGCAAAAAACTATTTTTCATCCGATTGGCTTGAAACTCGGTTTGTAGGGATAGAATACGAAATAGTTTGAAATGTGATTTTCCGATGTTGGAAAATTTGAACCAACGGTCAGAAAATTCCCGGAAAACTCAGCATGAAAAATACTACTTTTTTATCCGATTGGCTTCAAATTCGTTTTGTAAGGACAGAATGCGAAATAATGCCCGGAAAATTCTGCATGCAAAATACCTATGGGCCGGGATGTCTACTGGATCCCGCGAAGGGATATTTGCTAGTTAAATACAAAACATACTACGTTTATGCTATGCTCATTTTGCAAAATTGTTTCATGAAATTGGTCCGAAAGTGCGTGCATAAACACCAATTCATGAATTCTAATACACACGAAAGTTGACTATGAACTCGCTGTCAATTCATGAAATGCAGCGGCGCAGACAGCTTCAGTTGCGTTGGTGTTGCCAGAGCTTTTGTTTTCTCATATGTGCGCTGGTGATTTTGTGAATTTACAGAAGCTGCATAAACAGGAACAAATTTGATTTTGCAAATTGAAGAAATCATTAATTTCGTAGCATAAACGTAGTAACAGTGACCAAAGATCAGATCAGATCAGAAGATAACGAGAATAACAGCGGGACACTAGGCATACGGTTCATCTCTAGGTAAATTACTATACTGTTAACAGTCTTACAGTCTTCATATTTTTTTTAAGTGTAGTTAAACATTTGTCGATAGGCATTTAGATCTGGTGCAGCAGCATTTACATTCACATGCGCTGCATTATGAGCAAAGTGAGTAAATAACTTTGCCGCCCGCTTTTCTCGCGCCATCCGAATGTGTTAATGAAATTAGCAGCATAAAATGCTGCTGCTGCTGCTGCTGGCCAGAGCTGTGCCTTGCAACGTTACAGATACAGATACAGAAATGTATCTGCGCATGCTAATTGCCAAAATTAACACCACGTGCAGTCGCCGACAATACGCAACGGTTTCGGTTAGTTTCACTCAGGAAGCTTCAATGCATTTCGCCTTCTCCTTTTGCTTTGGCTTCCTTCAGGTAGATGTTGTGTGGTGTGGTATGTCTGTTTACTCAGTTTACTTGCCAGTTTGGTCCGCATCGCGCATGTGTTAAAATTTTCTTGTGTTTAATTAGTGTAATTTATTATTTAGAGCATATTGATATTGTTTTCGTTGTTTAACGGTTGTTGTGTTGTTGGCATTTGTTGTTTGCCTGCCGCTAAGCGTAGAAAATATTTATAGAAATCTTTGAGCGCTTTTACCATACAGATTCAACCCTTGCGGCCAAAGCGCGTGCGCTCGGACGCACTTCTTTCGAACAATGAACTTTTGAGGAAAACTGGAGTACATTCGATGTGGGAATTCCAAAAATTTCATATGCTAATTGATGGCATGAATCGGATGCTGTGGGTCATGGCAAAAGCGTGGTTAAAGAGAAAAATTAAACAAATAGGAAGATGTGAATGGGTAGAGATTTTTACTAGCTTGGAAAGTGGGTCTCCAAATTTTTGTTAGTGTCCTCAAATTCATTGATAATGATATCAAACTATGAATGAGAATTGAATTGATTTTTAGAAGTGTATTCATCTTGACTAAATTAACACAATTAAGATATTACCCTAAATGTTTGTTTTGACAAACGAAATAACCAGAAATATCAGAAAATATTCAGAATATTCGGTATGTTTGATTCACCATTTCTCCATTTTTACCCTTTTTTTTCGCTGATTCTACATTTTTTTGGTGATTAGAAAATCGAAAAGCGGTCATCACACCAAAAAAAAAAAAAGCTGAGATTTCTAAGAAGACACTCCAATTTTAGTATTTGCGACATATACAATTTGAAACTCCCAATGAGCCAAAGCGACTTCTTCATGAATATGCTCTGCCGACTCTGGAGCTTATATTAATGAATTATAGACACCTTTAAGCCTTTAATCTTTAAAGCTTATTGTCATTTCGTCCCAACTTTTGCAAGGGAATAAACGTCTCTGGCCTTAAGGCTTATGTTTATGAATGTTATTTGAAATGAAGCAAATATTTTTGAACATAAAAATGTTATTTTATATTTTTGGAACCGAAAACTTTTAATAAAAAGCAAGAGTTCGTATCAACTTCGGTTTCAGGTTTAAGCGGGGTTTGGTTCTCGGTTCTGTTCCCGTGTCCAAAGAACCGGTTCTGAAGGTTTTGGTTCCGAACAGATTTGCATCTTTGGTCTTGACCATTTCAAAGCAGAGATTTCCGTACTTCAACCGAGACTCAATAGTTTTTTACGCCATATTTAAACCATAGATGAAGTTTGACTCTATCAACACAATCCAAAGGGCTTTGGGTAAAAAGGTTGCGAAAGTTTTATGGAATCTACAGGTAAAAAGCCTAAAGACGAAACCAACTTTTTGTTATATTTAGTTGTACATGAGGCCAGCCGCACAACCAGCCTACCTACCTACCTAGTTGTCTGTAAGTCGAATAACTTCTACTATTTTGAAGCTATCGGCTCATATTTTACACTGCATGTATTTGGGGTAAGCATGCGCTGTCTGCTAACATAATGTTAATGGGACAACATTAATTAACATAAGGGAAGACACCTAAACATTTTTCCCTGAGTAACGGGAGTTTCGAAACTCTGGTTTTCATATAAAGTTCGACATAAAAAAATTGTTTTGTGCGTTCAGAAAATCAGCTTAGAGTCGAATAAAACTTATCTCAGGGAAACTATAAAAATACCCAAATACCAAATACCGAAAAATTAAATTTGGAAATGCAAACTACATTTTTTTTTTCTGGATAGCTGGCATTGAATGAATTAAATATTTTCTTTGTTTTAAAATTGAAATTTGCGATTCAATAATTTTTCGCAAAACCAATCGAAGGCTGCTATATCAACCTCAGTCATCTTTAAAATTTGACAACAACAGACGGGCTTAGGGTTTAGGGTCAGACATAAATAAACTCCAAGTTATAAAAATATTGCATGCGATAAAACCCGGCTACCCTGCATGTTTAACATGCATCATAAAACATGTACAGCCATGTTCCGAATTTTACTTCTTCTGCAACTTTTCGAAAGTGGAATTAATTTATGTTTCCTTCGAAATTGAGAACACAAAAACGAAACCAATGCGGAATTACATTCTATTTACCTTTCAAAAAGAAGTTATATTGAGAACATGTTTGATAACCCTTTTAACGAATTCCGATTAAACATCCAATAAACTCAATAAAAGAACATTTTTTCCCGAGAGATAAAACCTTTTCTGAGGAGATGGACCATTGTCTTAAATGACGTTTCTACTTCTCGCGTCCACTGATGCTCGTTGAACTCCATATAAAGAAGTCAGTTGTTGGCCGTGGTAAAAGTTGGGTCCACTTTGAACGCTAGTTCGGCCCTTTAGATTTTTCTTATTTATAGGACAAATGTCTACATTTTGATACTAAAATCAGCTTGAACAAAAAAAAAAAGTTAATGGAAAGTTTATTTATTTAAATATTGTTGATTTATTTAAATAAAGTTTTTCAAATTGAGTCCAATAAGTGCAGGTAGATAAGCGCAAATGGTTTATTATTTAATAGTTTCGTTCATACATCCTTCAGAAAGGAGCTAAATTTGAGCCATCCGACAGAACGCCCTCAACATGGGATACAATTAGGACATTTGAATTTGGATAGACTGATAAACCAGAGGGTCGAAAAGTCCTAGGCAGAAGCTTCACCAAAATCTGAAATGTTTGCCGCTCCATAGTAAAACATTCCTTAAGGTAAGGTCCCAGAGGCAATTAATTTGCGCAAATATTTAAAAATATTTGCCTATTTTGATTGTCATAAATGGGAAAGCCAAATAGTTTGCGCGCAGGCATTTGACAAAAAGCCTTTGCCTATGTTTGTGCAATGATAACTCTAGTTTACAAAAATATAAAATTAAATGTCTCATTTCTACTAAAACTATTTCTTAGTCTAGTTTGAAATGGTGACTTGAAACATTTTTTCAAGGCTCCGTTTTTTAAATAAGTCTGCCAGACTTGCCTTTTATGGCATATCTCCCTTTATAATCATCAGATGGTGTCAATCAAGATATGAATCAAAAGCTAATTGAATTGAAAATTGTCGCGTATATAACATCGCGTAGAGAATATTTTAAAAAAATCGAAATTTTTCCTCGTCTTTTGGTCAATTTATGAAGGTTGCGAAAAGCCAGATTAAAAATAATAGTCAAGAACAAAAGTCGAAGCAATCGAATATATATTTAAAAAAAATCAAAAAAACACCAAATTTTTTGGCAAAAATTGCTTAAAGCTTCTTTATTTGCTTATAGATTTTGATCATCGTTATCTTTTTTTTTTTGTACGAAGTACGATTCTTAAGTGGAAAAAATAGAAATAATTTTTTGGGATTTTTTTTCCTAGGTGTTCAAAAATAAAATTTCTGGCATTTCCGACCAAAAATTCGGTTTTGTTAAAATATTTATGGGTTTTGTATTCAATTACTAAATCTATTTAAATTATTATTGGCAGAACAATTACCTCTCGGCTCATATTTCGCTTGACAATTCTGAAGAGAGATATGGCTAAAAAGATAAGTTCACCTACCGAAAAGTGAGAAAAAAATGTATATTAAAAAACGGAGCCATGAAGATAATTTTAAAATCGATTTTTAATATTACCATTCCCAAATACATTAAAAAATAATTTCATTTTGTTTCACGTATTGAACAGCAATCTCTCGAAGTGGCAAGGAATGTTGAAGTAGTTAGAGACCAGGTCAACATATAAAAGTTTTGTACTGCGCATTTCTTAAGCTAAGGTCCCACACGCAATCAAATTTTGATCACATTGTGCAAACAAAGTTAGCCTTGAACTGTAAATGTTTTAGTAAAACAAATAATACTACTTTTATAAACACAACATCTATTGTGCTTAAAGCCCTTTATGCTTTAAGTATGATATGCTTCTAATAAAGACTTAATTGAGAACAATATTTATTCTTTTTTGGCTAAACACTAAATTATGTTATATATCCTCAACTGGTCCGTCAATTTGGGTGAATATTCCGTGTGGATTCTGTATTATACTGCCATATTTGACTACAATGTCAGATGTACAATACAACATAGTATATGCTCTGAACGACAAATACGAAATATAAAATGCCGTTGTAGCATCAAAGTCCTTTCTGTTATTTTTGATGCCTACCGCTGGTCTTAGACACAAACCATCTTCCTAGACCTTTTCGAGCATTTGCAAAATAAAATCCCTTTAAAAACGAAATTTATTGGTTTGGTTAAACTCAAATGGCCCAAGAAGCCTTTTAGGGTAAAATTATTAATAAATTACACAGCCCATCATTTAATATATTTTGTTTAATCAAAATATGTAAAATTCATATATTCAAAATTTTGCAATCCAATTTACCACTTAAAATTTTCTTAACTTAAAAACTGTTACCACAAACTGCTCTAATTTTCCTAGTGGCTCGCTCATTGGCTTCCGCTCACCAATTTACGAACATTTGCCCATGACACCCACCCACCCCTTCAGCAAAAATGAGGAAAAAAATCCAAAACACCATCGATAGCCAACTCACCCACACAAAGGTAGGCAGCCATGTGCCCAGGTTTTTAACCCGCTCTGGGTGCAAAAAAAAGAAAACAAACACAAAGAACGAGCGAACGAGCCATCAACAACATCACACGTGAGTTTTACACATTTCAGAAGCAACGGCAGCCAAGATGTGCCTAACTTTGTTGGCATCTTGCCATCGTTGTTCCTGTTGCTGTTTTTGTCGGTCTGGAGACGCCTTTTTGGGGTCCCAGGTCCATCGTGGCAGCCACGCCGGTCGTCTACGGTCGTCCGATTGCCAATGTGGTAATGTCAATCGCACTGTGCGGGTTTAACTTATGGCAAAACATTTGAAGCACTAATTAATTGGAGCTAAATAAAATGGCACAGCATCTCGAGAAGCAAAGCGTTTTGGTTTTTGCTGCGATTTTTTCGCGAATTGGCGCTGTGGGTACGCACGGGACGAAGATTACGAGAGTCAGATAAATGCGAACTACAAGTTGCCAATACAAGAGGCCATTAAAACCGCCAGCGGCAGCAGCAGCAGCAGCACCATGAAAACAAAAGCAAACGAAAGCCAAAACTCTGGAGCAGCTTGGGTAAGAAGAGGATGGGGTGGAAGGGCGGTCCAGTCTACTGCTTCTAAGTGAGAACTTGGGCCTCGTATTTCAAATTCGAATTGACAAATTGAAATTAAAAGTTTGCATGTTTTGCGCAGTTTTTGATGCGTTTGCCGAGGGCGGGAGGAGGCTTGATAAGGTCTGGGAAAAGGCGCTAAGAACTTACCTTGTAAACATTCCGGCGGTTTGTTGTTGTTGCTGCTGTTGTTGTTGTTGTTGCTGTTGTTGCTGCTGTTGACTGGCCTGTTGCTGATGTGTTGGCAAATGTGTGGGCTGTGACAGTGCAGGCGATTCAATTTGTTGGAAATTATGATGCGTGTGCTGTGGCTGCTGCATAATAGGCTGTAAGTGATGTTGCTGGTGTTGTTGCTGTTGTTGTTGCAGATGTTGCTGCTGTTGCAGCTGCAACACATGATGATGTTGCTGCTGCTGTTGTTGTTGTTGTTGTTGTTGTAGGGCATGGGCTGGCTGGATGATTGCACCCGTCACCTTGTCTAGGCCACGTTTATTATCCGCATACATTTCGAGCCTCGCACGCTGGCAAATATTTGGCAACTGATTCTAAAAGTACAAAATGACATCGCAGCTTTTTTATGTTAACGAAAATAAAATAAATAATAAAAATAATATCAATCAATATGAACATCTTAATGAAAGTCTGCAGACTCTTATTTTTTTCCATTTGCTAATGAAATGAAACAACAACAATTGTTGATTAGTTTTTTTTTGTCTCTCTCACAAACCGAAAGTAGCTCAAAATCTGTGTTGAATTGCTTGAATTGTTGGGATAGAAAAAAAAGGAAAACACATTTTCGAGGCAGAGTGACTCTAAAGAACTGATTTGCATTGTTGTGGCTTATTATTTGAACAATTGAGCCGTTGAAATCATTCGGCATTGGGTCTCCCCCCCCCCAAAAGTCTGTTGCTGCGTTTTGATGAATTGGCAGTTATTTGGTTGCATAAGGGAAAAATGATTTATGACAACCGATTTTCGAATTTGGTATGGCGCTGGTTAAGTTGACGTATAAGTAACTAAAGGTTAATGAAATCCCTCACAAATAGCAACACTTCAGTTGGCCAAAGGGGTCAAGCAGTTATGGCGGATTATGTTTGATAAATGTCGTTGCAATTATTGTGTCTCTGCTAACGCTGCCGATATTTATACACTCAAAAAAAATCAATCGAAACGGGATCAAATCAATCAAAACAGCGTAATCCTGTATATTCTTGACCCGACCAGAAAAAGTATTGCCTTAATCCGACTAATTTAAACCAAATAAGGATTGTACTTATCCCGGGGTAACCTTAAAAAATATTGAATCGTGCAAAAAAAAAATCGAGCATTATTTAATTCCAAAGCTTGATCATTTTAAGCAGGTTCGAGGTTAATTTGAGCTCCATCCCAGAACAGATCTCTACCTTTCTGGCAACAATTCAAGAATACGTCAGCTCTCCTTAAATTGTTAAAAGAAAATGGTAAACTCCAAAAGTTCACTCCACAACAACAAAACACATGAGAAACAAAATAAACACAATTTTAATACCCTGGAATATGTTTATAAAATGGGTCGTAAAATATTTTTAAGTCTGGCATCGTGATACTCATATCTAGAAATTTAGCTACTTGCTTTATGGTATAGACATTGACTGAATCTTTTTATTTGACGGTTCGAGTCTCGGTGAAGGATGATGAATATATTTTTATTTTATATACAAAATTTACGTTTAAACAAAGGTCTCATTTCAATCTCGTCTACATGCAATTTATGGGGTACAACTTTGAAATAAATAATTTTAAATCAAATTGAATGCCCAAATGTTCATGAGTTACGCAAAATCTACTCAAACTAAGACTTATTAATATAAAAATTTTTTTGGCACTCAAGCTAAAAATATAACCGTTGACATGAAAATTGTCAATTACTTTTGATTTCACTCACTTAAATGGCAAAACTTTTTGTAACCGAAATAATTTGATCGTTTTACCCAAACGGGAACAGCTATGCAAGTTCCGATTCCACATGATTTGATCGAAATCGAAAACAGGAACAGGCCTGTATACTTTTATGGCAGAGTTGGCCTAGACATTTACCGTATAATAGGCTTTTTACACTGAGCACATCTAACATCTAACATCCAACATCCTGAGTTTAAATGCTTAATAACCATTTGCTATGCCAACATTTTAAAAACTTTTGTTTTGTAGAAATGTTAAGTGGGTCGATGTCTAATAGGTAAATGCTACAAAGATAGCAAATTCCGCCATGGGAAATATTTATGACTCAGGATGTTGGATGTTGGATGTTAGATGTGCTCAGTGTGGAAAGCCTATTATACGATAAGGGGCAAATTGATGATGCATTTGAAACTAGCGTTCTCCTTCCTATCTATAAAAAATGAGACAAAACGCAAGCTTCAAATTATAAAGAAATATCGCTTATGAACTCTGTAATTAAAATTATGATGGGATTGCAGACAGACAGACTAACAACTTGGGCAGTTGAAAATATTCAACTATTGATAACATTTTTAACCCATTAATATGTTTAAAAGGAAAAAAAATATTTGCATTTTTTGTAGATTTCAAAGCTGCATTTGACAAAGTACCCACACAGTCAGCAATGTATAAGTTCCAAAGTATGGGAGTAACATCAAAACTAGTCATATTTCTAGAAGAGACATACCGGCAAACAAACTCTGTAATATGGGCAGGAGCAACCACATCTGAGCCATTCTAAACCCATTCAGGGGTGACGATATAGTGATTTTACCAGACGACATTAGAAAGTTGCAATTAATTATTAAAAAATTATAGCACTTGTGCCCAAACTCGTACTAATAAGTTTTTCGCTTGTGTGTGTAGCAGCGAAACACGAAGTAAACGTCATGACGTCAAACAGTTGCAAGAAGCAAACAATCAATTGCCTCATGAGAGCCTGCGACGCCAGCAGAATTATGAGTTACTATTCCGTGGGATTGGTTTTTGGCATTTTGGGCACCACTGAATTAGAGCAATACTGTGGTAGTTGGAATATGGAGGTTAACTTAGAAAATTCTAAAATAATGGTCTTTAGGAGAGGTGGACGACTAGCAGAGGCGAAGAAGTGGCAATATAAAGGTACAATAATAGATCAAGTTTCAGAGTATAATTGTCTTGGAGGGTTGCTAACACCAAAAATGATTTTTTAAAAACATCTAGAAAAAAAAGCGAATCGGCTAAATGTAGTATTAACGCAACGTGAAAAAACTTTTTAATAAAAAATGACACAAGCTTACAGCAAAATGGTAACTGGATTTGGCAATGACAAGTATAATACAAAGTATCAAGATAATGTGTATTTTAAAGTCAAGATGCAGTCTTATATACCTAAATGGGCTCCACAATCGAAACTGTTCCATTTGTAACAAGAATGAAGTTGAAAGCATTTCATATTTTATAGGAATATGTCCAGTTTTAAAACGATGTTTCTAAAATCAAATCCTAAGTCATGACGAAATAATAGACGAATTGAATGTAGTAGATGCTGAAAATTGGAAAGACGATTTTGTTTGTTACTGATGTTCTTAATTATAGAAAACCAATTATAGATGAATTTATGGAATCAACTCATTTCCCGACAGTCCGCCATGCGGTCAATGTCGTAATCTTTTGTTCAGTGTTTTTTTTAATTTGTTGTATTTTTTAGAGTTAAGATAAATTATAATGAATAAAAGAATAATCCATCTATCTATCTACTACAAAAACTTTTTAAGGGCCGTTCAATTGTTGTGTGTGCAAAAAATAACTTTTACTATTTTCGAGGACTAATGAATAACCAAAATATTTTTCATTTTCTATCCGTATGGTTTGGAAACTTGCATACAATTTTTTATTCAATTTAAGAATGTGGTATGATCCAGGAACAGGTTTGCTTGGTAAGGCTTGTGTTTCCCTAGAAAAGATAGAAAAAGCACATGATTCCCTAGTCTTTATTCTTCCCGGACCATGGATCGAGTTTTCTCAGTCTCTCTCCCCCAACCTCAACTGAAATTCAACCTTCTCTGTTTGCTATGGTGCAAAAACTACTTTAGTGGTTTTTTTTTAATTTTTTAAAATTGTTTACCAAAACCAAATAAAACAAAAGCTTAAGTTGTAAAATGCCAAAACAAATTTCTCAATTTTAGGAAGGACCTTTGAAAGAAGACTTTTGATTAAATAAGGTTCGACAGGAATCACCAGCTGTTTGATAGTTAAGTTAAATAGTTTGGTATATTAAATATATTTTCAACCCCAAAATTGACTTAATTTAATCGAAAATAGACTCAAAAGTGTTAAGAAAGCGGTCTGCGGAGTTTTAGAGGCTTGCTGCCCTGCTAGCAATACGCAGCAATAACACTTTTAATTTTTTTGTAAAATTATTCCAAATTTCGCTAGTTAGTAGTTAATTCGAATTGAATAATCGGTTTAGCTACATCCAGGAAAGGTTAGACCTAAATTCTAGAATATATTTACGCTGAGTTTGTGGCCAGGATTCGCTGTACAAAAGACAGGATTTTTGTGGGTTCTAAGCTACTGATATTGCTTGGGTGTAGAATGTGTTTCCCAAATCTGCTGAATTTGCGCCTCGCTAGGGCATCGCAGTGTGCTAGTACAGTATTCACAGTATCTGCAAAGCTGAGTGTTTGTTATTCCCGACTTTGTGGCTCCGCAGTCTGCGGTGACCCGTGTAGAGCCCTGTCAGAATGCTGAGGGTACACGGGTCACTGCAGACTGCGGAGACTATAAAGCTAGAATCGGGGTTAATTTCGGTATTGAAAAACCTATGTATGGGCATTGGGTCGAACCTCAAAATGGCAATATAAAAAAAGTAAGTCTTAGCAATTCCAAAGCTAATATTTGATGTGTAACTAATAATGGACAAAATCAAAACCTTTTGTTTTAATTTTAATTACGCGCTACAGAGCCTTAAGGTTTTGAAAAAAAAATTACTCATTCGACACGATCATCAAATACAAATATTTTCAACGAAATTATTAGTTCAATTCAATTGCTGTCATCTTTTAAACAAACTTAGAGCGGCAGTCTTTCATTGTTTTCAAATTGGAAAAGTTTTTAGACAAAATCATTGCCGACTAAATGAAACAAATATATGATTATGGGCAACACTGCGTATAAGTTATTCACAAAAATTTTTTACCCAAAACCCCCAAATAAATTTTTTTACCCCCTTATTTTTTTTTTTTTCCTTTTTTTTTTTTTTCTTTTTTTTTTTTTTTTTTTTTTTTTTTTTTTTTTTTTTTTTTTTTTTTTTTTTTTTTTTTACTTCGTAAACTCTATGACTAAAACATTTGCAGTTACTTGCAAAACTAAATGTGTCCATTCTACGTTTACTTTTTTTTTGTCTACGCTTATTATACAGAAAAAAGCACCATATATGGGAGTGAGACCATGGCATAGATTTAAACTACTGATCGGGAAAACAACCTGTAAGCCTTTTTATAATATTTATAAATTATTTTTATATTATATTAATATTAGTTGACTTTGTATTTTTGTGAGTTAATAGGGTTGAGCAAAATGCCTTAATAAATGTCAATTTAAAAAGCCAACGACCCATAAATCAATGCATTAAATTGGATGGACTCTCACAAAAATGAATGGGCCCATTCAGCAGATAGTTCCGATTAGCGATTACCGGATTTCGATTTCCGACAGCTGATGAGTCTCACAGAAAATCTTTAATATTTATTGATTTGTTAAATAGAAAATTTCATGTGAATGTATGCAAAAAGGTAGGCTAACCAGCAATCATACGTTTGGTTCGTCTATTGTCCAGTTTTTAAATCCCAATCGGCCATCACTGTTTTCAGCAAATTAATCGGCAAATCGAAATGATCAATTTTTTTAGAATCCATTAAAAAGGTCCAGACAGAACCCAAAATGCTACCATAATTATCATTGTTAAAATAACATGAAGTTTCTAAATCATAAGATTAATTGCATAATTTTTATGAAACAATAGCTGTTACAAATATGCCCATAGTCCCCGAACCAAGGCTTCGTTGGTGAATCTGAAATCGGAGTTCGGTTACCATCTCTTTTCTAGTGTGCGTAGTTTCGCCCATAAGAAAAGGAATCCGAATTCGAACTTTAATATTTGAAAATCTTTTTTTATGGCTTCTTAATTCACAGTTAAAGCAAATAGCTTTGAAGTTGGCAAACTTGCAAAAGTTTTGTTTAGTGGGGTTTCCAAAATTGGGGGAACAACCTCTTAGGGACAAATATACATGTTATAAAATTGTATCCTGAGGTTTTTAATCTGATAAACTTTAACAACAAATACATAGATAAACTTTGACTACATTTCGATATACTTTCAATTTTAAGATTGTCCTCTACATTAGTCCTTTGATAGCGATAATTTATTATAAATATAATTTGAACATTTTAGCTCTCATCTATTTTCAACTTGCAACCAAAACGAATTGATCCAAAAAAATACATAAGAGATGCTCTGCAGGCCATTTTGTGTCACAATATTTTGTTTAAATGGACTTTTTGAACTGTTTTCATATTTATCAAAGTGCTTAACAGTCTTAAAGCCTGTTAAAGCTTTTGTTTATAAGTTCAATTTTTTAATATAGTTGATAGAAAATTCGCATCTAGTTTTGTAGTATGAAAAGACAAGTTAAGAAAATTTTTGTTAAAATAAAACTCTGGTTCTTTCAGCGTTTGTAAAAAATTAAGAAAAGTTAGTTAGAAGAAGAAGAAGAAGTTCTCGACCGGCTAGCAGCTTTTAAATATGATTACAATTACAACGCCAGCTGGCCTACTGTCGACCACAAAGTCTTCTAATGATTGGACTGGAGTTTATTGAAGTGGTTATAGTTATAGAAAAGACAACAAAAGCTAAATCTTTATTAGATTGTCTTAAATAGCTAAAATCTGGAAATATAGATTTCGCAAAGAAAAGTGCTGGGTTTTCAGTTTTATTTCAAAGACCAGACTGATTTGACAGTAAAAATGGATACAAAAATGGAAACTGAAGACTTTAATATGAAGCATTCTTAAAAGATCTTTAGAAAATGGGCAAAGTGCTTAATGGGTGTGGATTATGAACAGTTTCGTTTGTTATGTTAAGTTCCAATAGAGTTATATTAGGCAGTCTTGAGTTGCTGCAGCTTAACCCTTTTTTATTCCAATTTGCGTGATTTTCAGTAATTCGATACTTATCTGACGTACTAACTTAGAAGATCAAAAGCCTGAGTTGCCGGGAAAAATCAGACAACCGCTCCTTCGATACCAAAATTGATCTCTTTATTTATTTCCGTCCTTCGATTCCAAAAATGATCTCTTTATTTATTTATACATATATATTAATTGCAGGTTAGCGACAAGCATAACATTACTTGGTTCTTAATATATTAAACAAGATATTAAACAACTTTGAAGAAAGTTGAAAATAAAATGTAGAAATTCATATATTTCTTTTTTAGACTTTTTGTTAAGAATTCTCCAAAATTTTATGAAGTTGGGCCAAGCCCATATAAAAAACTGACAAATTCGCATTAATTAGTTGGCAAAGAAAGTCCGTATATTAGATGATATGACTGTTTGTCTAACATGAGTTTTAGAAATCTAGTCTAAGAAAAAAAATTTAAGCCGGAAGACTAACTTACCATCTCTGTCTATATAAATTTAGTTTCGTAATGACAACTCTGACCAAAGTTTTAATTAAAATGGATAACGGAATTTATTTCATCTGAAAGCGATTCTTAATAAAATAATGGAATAAAATTCGTGAGTGTGAAATGATCTTTATTTGTCTGGCTTGTCATTTGCTTAAGTTTTTTTATCTCATCATGTGCACATCATTTCTGAATTGGATTAATGAGGAAAAAAACCAAATTATGCATTCCTAATCTTTTATTATACCCTGTACCCATTGAAAATGGGTAAAAGGGGATCATGAAGTTGTGCAAATGTATGTAACAGGGAGAAGGAAGCATTTCCGACCCTATAAAGTATATATATTCTTGATCAGCATCAACAGTAGAGTCGATTTAGCCATGTCCGTCTGTCCGTCTGTCCGTCCGTCCGTCTGTCTGTATGAACGCGTCGATCTCAGAGACTGTAAGAGATAGAGATACAAATTTTTGCATGTAGATAGGTGTATACCGTACGCAGATCAAGTTTGTTTCAGATTTGCAAAATTCCCCCCCCCCCCCCTTAAACCGCAAAAAACTGTCAGAGCCACAATTTTAAAGTTACAACCTTGTCGCTTAATATATATTATCTTAGGCCTATAATCTATCTATTCTGAAAAGCACATTGAGATCTGAGCAAAAACACAGAAGTTATTAACGAAACAATTTTTCCACCCCCCCTCCCCCCACGCTTCGCTTATTACGCATGACGTTTGCTGCTTGCGCCCGCGTGTGTGAGGGCGCGTTTGTGTGTATGTGTGCGTGTGTGTTTGTTTGTGTATGTGTGTGTTTGTCAATTGTACAGGGTATTTTGAAGTCGAGCTAACTCGACTGCAATGGTCTTACTTGTTTTATTTATGGTACGGTTAAATGTCAATAAGAAGTTGTGTTTTGATTAGAAATCACATTTACAACTACAACGACGTATTGAACTTAGGAGCGAACCCTTTGAAGAAATTTTATATTTGCTTTGATTTTCTAGTGTTTTTAGAACACCTGTTGCTGCTTTTTAACAAATTTTCTAACATTTAACTAGCAAGTTAACGTATCTTTGAGCTAGACTTTGTTTTTGAGAAATTGTTTAAGAAAATCTTTAGTGATCTCTGGGGCATTCCAATATAAGTGAAGTAATAACAAGTAAGACCATTGCAGTCGAGTTAGCTCGACTTCAAAATACCCTGTACAACTGACAAACACACACATACACAAACAAACACACACGCACACATACTCACAAACGCGCCCTCACACACGCGGGCGCAAGCGGCAAACGTAAAGCGTAATAAACAAAGCGTGGGGGAAGGGGGCTGCAAAAATTGTTTCGTTAATAACTTCTGTGTTTTTGCTCAGATTTCAATGTGCTTTTCAGAATAGATAGATTATAGGCCTAAGATAATATATATTAAGCGACGATGTTGTAACTTTAAAATTGTGGCTCTGACAGTTTTTTGCGGTTTAAGGGGGGAGGGGGGGAAATTTTGCAAATCTGAAACAAACTTGATCTGCGTACGGCCTATACCTATGTACATGCAAAAATTTGTATCTCTATCTCTTATAGTTTCGGAGATCTACGCGTTCATACAGACAGACGGACAGACGGACGGACGGACGGACGGACAGACGGACAGACGGACAGACGGACAGACGGACATGGCTAAATCGACTCGGCTGTTGATGCTGATCAAGAATATATATACTTTAAAGGGTCGGAAATGTTTCCTTCTCCCTGTTACATACATTTGCACAACTTCATGATCCCCTTTTACCCATTTTCAATGGGTACAGGGTATAAAAATATGAACGGCTACTAGAACTCATAAAACGTATGATTTGATCCTGACAGTAAGACTAGATTAGTAATCCTGAATTAAACCGATCCGAATATTTTTATATGTTAAATACATCTTAAACAAGTGAGAAAGTCGGTCAAGCCCGACTATAACATACTCTGTACCTGGAGTAGAAGCTGAATGCAATGCTGGTGGTGCGCTCATCTCAAAGTTTCTCTCTCTTTCTCTCCTCTCACTCTCACTCCCGCTCTCTCTCTCTCTCTCTCTCTCCCTCTCTCTCTTTAAGATTGTGTGGTGTTAGTTGTGGGTGGGAGGGGGTTGGGCGAGGGCGATATACTTTTTGCTCATAACTTGAGAACCGCTGATCCGATCTTTATCATTTCTTCAGCAAATCGATATATTTTGCTAATTACTAACTATCTCTAGAAGGTATGAAACGTCTATCTTCAAAACTGTAGGAGATATAACGTTTTTTCCGAATTGCGGGGGCGGGAGGGGGCGTGGCAAAAATTGAAAATAAACTTGATCTGCCTGCAGCTATAAGAAACATTTGTCCCATACAAGTCAAACCTCTATCTCTTACCATCTCCGAGATCTGTTTGTTCATACGGACGGACGGACGGACGGACGGACGGACGGACGGACAGACAGACGGACAGACGGACAGACGGACATGGCTATATCGACTCGGCTGTTGATACTGATCAAGAATATATATACTTTATAGGGTCGGAAATGACTCCTTCTCCCTGTTACATACTTTTGCACAAACTTAATATACTCTATGTACCTTCGGTACAGAGTATAAAAACAAGTGAGAAAGTCGGTCAAGCCCGACTATGTCATACTCTGTACCAAGAGCAGGAGCAGAATGCAACGTTTCTGCTGCGCTCATCTCTAAGTTTCTCTCCCTCTCTCTTTCACTCACACGTTGTTGAATAAAAATGCGGTGTTGGTTGTGAGCGCGTGGGAGGGGGTGGGGGAGGCGGGAATTTATTTTTATTTTATTCATAACTTGAGAACCGCTCATCCGATCTTTATCATTTCTTCGGCAAAACGATACATTTTGCTAAATACAAACTATCTCTAGAAGGTACGAATCGTCTATCTTCAAAACTGTAGGAGATATAACGTTTTTTCCAAATTGCGGGGGCGGGAGGGGGCGTGGCCAAAATTGAAAATAAACTTGATCTGCCTGCAGCTATAAGAAACATTTGTCCCATACATGTCAAATCTCTATCTCTTACCATCTCCGAGATCTGTTTGTTCATACGGACGGACGGACAGACAGACGGACGGACAGACGGACGGACAGACGGACAGACGGACATGGCTATATCGACTCGGCTGTTGATGCTGATCAAGAATATATATACTTTATATAGTCGGAAATGATTCCTTCTCCCTGTTACATACTTTTGCACAAACTTAATATACTCTGTGTACCTTTGGTACAGAGTATAAAAATAAAATAAAATTAAGAAATAAAATTTGAAAACATGACCTCGACGTTCTAAGAGAATGTCTATAGTGGCTAGGGTCGGTAGTGTCTCCCCATCAGTTAAACAATTAAAAATTAAGCCTAACAAATATTGAAACAAGTAAAATATAAATTAATTTAACAATAAAAAGTCCTGTGGCTCACTTATTTTAAGACTGGCATAACTCAAAATAGAAGATTTTATGAAGTTCTAAATACAATTAACCCAGAGTAAATAGTTAGTTTCCGGGTGTGGCGCAGCGGTTAGTGTGTTGTCCAGCTATTGATGCCACCTGTGAGGTATCTAGCCATGAATAAGGTTCTCAAACTTTTCCGTTCGGATTCGGCGTTAGACTGTAGGTCCCTTTCTCTTGTGCAAAAAACTATGAGCACACACGCCAAGAGATTAAGAGAACTTCTCTTAACTAATTAAGGCTCGCGTCCTGATAATCACAATATTTAAGCAACCTATAATTTATAAAATGGGGAAATGTAAGTCTTGTTAATAAAGTTCTGCCATATTTGTTCAAGTACGAATTAAAGTTATGCCGTCCCATAAAAGCTTTATTATTTATTTTGTATTTATAATAACATTTTGCTAAACATCATATACAATAAATCAAATTTAAAATACAAAAACAAGATATTAAAATTTATGAAATTTATATGATTTTAGCCCATATAAGATTTATGGGAAAGTTTACTTCAAATTATATATGCAAGAACTTTTATGACTTGTTTACACCATCTTATTAAAAGACATAAAGTTTTAAAGAAAAGCTCATAGATGCAATTAATAATTCTCTATAAACTAGACTGACCTAGTTAATAAACAACTCATCTGAATAATTCTTTCCAGAAAAAAACTATCGCTTTCCTTTCAGCCACATAAACATTTCCATGCCACTTGGGCTGGCGCCAAGAAAAATCTCAATGCGCCATAAGTGTATTCTTTATATACTCTCCCAAATGCAACAATTGAAATTAGTTTTGTAAATGAATTTCAATTTTCTACTTCAATATTTACTACCGGCTGTTGTGGCCATCTACTGCTGCTCTGACTGGCTGGCTGGTTGGTTGGGTTTTTGTTGCAACTCATTGTCAAGTGAACTTATCACAGTGAAAAATTTGTTCGAGTTGACGTTTGGAGTGTCATCGAGTCGATGCTTGAATTTGTTTGGAGTTGTTTGAATAAGTTGGGACCACCAAAAGTCATTGAATGAAATGAAGAACGCCCGAAAGATACGATTTTCGGTGTGTGTCTGTGTTGATTTTGTTTTTCGGCCTTTTTTCTATTTCTGGGTTACGGTTTTGCCTTTTAAGTATTTTGTTGTTTGATTTCTATCAAAGTTAATAATGAAATTGGTAAATTGCGTTTTGGGTGCGGGTGCGGGTGCTGGGCAGCAAAAGGCCTTGGCTGGGGGTTTAGCTTACCTTTGTACTTGAAAAGATTTAATTTGCGATATCCATTATTTGCCTGAGTAATTATTTGATTACTTTTGCACAGTGTTTGACACTTAAGGGTAAAACTTTTTGTATATACTTAAATAGAATGCATATATCAATAACTTCCCGAGGGGTTTCTATTGCACAATACTTTTTATTTTGAATTTTTTTTTCAATTTAAATTCATTGCATATTCATGATTCGCTTTGATTCCATCAAGATTTATGGGGGTTTCTTCAACGAACCAACTTTTTCAGAACAATTTGCAAATCTAATGGGCTAGGCCAAATGACGCACTTCATCATCACTCACTCGCGAAACGACTACGCCGACACCACCACGATCGCTGCTGTTCCGACGGCTTTCTGGCCATACCATTTGTGCCTTACTGGCCTGTGTGGTAAATCCAATTTCAATCCGTTTCCGATCGTCACAAAACGTAACCGCTCTCTGTGTAGGCAACAACCGTGTTGAATGCGCGCGTGCACCTTTCTGTGCGGATCACCGAAGCGACACAGAAGCGGCAAACTTGATTTCGAAACAGGTAAGGTAGCTTTCGTTCAGTTTCAGTCAAGAGCTAGGCCAGCTCCAGTCGCAGCTCCTCCACAACGAGAAGCCGGGCTCGGCTTGTGTGTGCGTGTGTGTGTTTGTGTGTCTCTGTGTGTGTGGGTTTACTTTGATGGAGCTCACCCAATGCGGTTGATGGTCGTGCACTTAAAAAAAATTATTTTGAACTTAAGAAATATTATTTGAGTTATTTCAAAAATGTTTTTGATTAGCAATTTAGGTGACCTGTGTTGATTGGAAAATCGGTAGAACTTTTTAAGCAGGCTCTAGGTCATTAAACGTATTGAGTATTGTCCAAAACTTGTAAAAGGAAAAGACACGACCACAACACCACAAAGGATTCTGATCCAAAGCCGAGTAAATATAGCAATTTTGTCATGACGGTGACTTCTGACCAACACACCAAGGACAGGCAGAGACAGCTGATGATGTGAATTGGTTTTCATGCAAATCAGCGTTATACTGTCAATTTCCAGCCCCTCCCCCCCCCCAATTTGTGGTGTTGTGCGTGTCGTTGTTTCTGAGACATAGTAATTTGGACAATATCGCAAAACTTAAATGACGTAGAGCCTGCTATAGCAAATAAGTATCTATTATTTGAGTTATTTCAAACAACTGGTTTTTAGAATTTATCGCACAGTCACGGGGCTTGTCTTTAATCGGTCACACGGTCAGATTGGTTATATGGCAGCTTTATGAAATAGTGTGGCGAATTGCTATAGAATTGCTAAGCTATATGATATTATGGTCCAAATCGACCTCGATTTTGAAAGTCGTGTTTGAAGCTACAAATAGTACAAGGCACCAGCTACAAAAGTACAAGTATCGACGAATCGATATATCTATATTTTTGTTGTGAAATATTGCGGTTTTTTCAAATATCTCGGTATTATTATACTAAAATTAAAGCATGTATTTTTTGTAAAAAAAATTTGTTGAAAATTCATTTTTCACTGTATTGTCCATCTCTACTTTTTCCCATTTTTGGATATCATATATTTAATGCGATCATGAAAAAAATATTGGTCAGAAGGGGCAATGTCTGGGCTATACGGCGGGTGGGGTATGACTTTCGACTTCAGCGTCTTAAGGTATGTTGGAACGGCTGCGCAACATGCGGCCGAGCATTGTTGTGTTGCAGAATTACCGTGACGTGCCTTCGCTCGTATTCTGGCAGTTTTTGATTTAATGCTACTCTTAAATGCATTAATTGAGTTCTGTAAAGTTGCCTGCAAGGGTTTCACTTGATTGTAGCAGCTCAATTGGTCCCACACAGCATGACCACGCCACCGCGAATATTCCCCGCTCGTCGCGAGATAGCAGATCTATCACCCCTAAGGGGGCTGTCCCATGCTCTTATTAACCTAACTTAGTTTATAGCTTAATTATTTTCCTAAAAAGCTTCGGCCAAGATTTCGCTCTGTACTTGTAGGCATTCAGCAAATGTTTTCCCAACCGCCTCCAGGATTGCCCATTCAGCACCGCTTTCAACTCATCCATCGCGAACATTGCCTTTCCCAGCAAGCAGACTCTATGCTCCTTCAATATTGGGCAGATGGCTATGAAGTGAACAACATCCTCTCTCGCGTTCATAATACAGCAGGGTTCTCCAAGGGGAGAGCGCTAAATCGTGACTGTGTCTCTCTCTAACACATAATGAAGTATTACTTCGGCAAGCATTCGGCAAGTAAGTTCGTGCTCCCGGGGCTATCGACTGCACAGCTCATTACCCTCGCGTCTACCTCGTCCATATGGCTTTGAAAATATAGGAAATGGTTAAGGTATCGTATTGTTCCTTGAAATACGTTTTATCTTCTAGCTTATAGTCTAGAATCTTGTACGTTTTGCGAGCTTCGCTTGCACGTGCATGTTGAACGAACGCCTCACGATTTTTGTTGTAAATAGCCGCTAGCAGTTTCGTGTTACCGTCTTTCCAAGTCGAGGGATTGGAAACGGCCAGGTGCACTCTGTGTTCCACAGCAAGTTCCTCCCATTTTTGGAAAAATTGCGAAGTCGATTCTTTCAGTGCAGTTGCTATTATTTTTGGGTACCTCTCATCTGGCAGCATCATTATTTTATTAATATAGTTAAAGTGGGTCTGCATCGTGTATTCAAACAATTTTGGTAGGCCTTTCTCCAAATGAATGGCATAGGTTGGCGTTTTATTTGCGAAAAAGAAGTATATTTTTTTTACAAAGAACCTAAGCAGTTTTTTCAGCTTATGATTATATATTTGGAAAATGCGATTTTGCAAAATAGATAAAATAAGCGCCAGTATTCAGCCACGTATGTAAATCAAAACAAATTAATTTAAAATGGATAGTAAAGAATACTATTCAATAGTTTACACAATAGGTTTTACCCTCTAACTTTTTTGAACAAGTACATCAAACACATACAACCTACTCCTTTGTTGATCAGTTTATTACCTTGCTTTTAAATTACCGAAATATTGGTACATCAATGCTTCAAATAAATCGAAAATCACTTTTGCAAATTTTATTATTTCAATATGGCACCTTGAAAAAAAAATCATATTTCTTGTCAATTTTGATCCGATATAAAAATATATCAAATTGATATGTTCAAAATATTACATTGATATAATTTAACTATATATAACACTATTCCATTTTTACTATCACTCTGAAACTATGTAATATTAAGTGAGGTAAACTATATAATTTTAGATAAAAACGATACCTTTTAATTTCTTGCCCGAACAGGTAAATATCAAAATGTATTGAACTATTGGTTGGATTGAACATTCTTCAATCTTATTTAATAATAAAATGTATTTATTTTCTTTCATTCTTCGTCCAAAGTTGGTTGCTTATTGTTTATATTTCTTCCAGTGTAATTGCTTGATCTCATGCTCAGGTACTCGCAGACAGTCAAACACGTACACACATACTCACGCCAACTGACCAATACCAACAGCGAGGCGATCATTTTGTAAACGCCCTCCTCTACACCTACAACAATTACACGCACACATACACCGATAGCTGCCCATTAGCTCGTAATCTATTCAAATTAGCCATAAATCAATTAAAGCCGCCAAAAGTATCGATGACTACTGTGCAAATGGACAATTTATACAGGGAAATATATTTACATATGCATAAATGAGTTGGGATTGCTCGATAAAATCTTTCTAACGACATGAGCTGAGCTCATACATAGAGAGCTTTGCTCCAAGTTGGCAACTCTGTTCAATTACCGTTTGACTTGAGATTGAGCTATAGTTGTGTGTGTGTGCGTGGCTACGTTTCGTGTTGGGCTGTGTGTGTGTGCATGCTGATTGGTCAGCATTCGTTATGCCACGTTAAAAAACTATTTACAATTTGTTGTTGTATTTTTTTTTTTGCTTTTTGTTTTCAGAAAAGGCAGTGAAATGTGTGCGCCGAGCCAATCAACGCGAACGCATTTTCCCGTGTGTTTGTAAGTGTGTGCGAGTTGAGTGATTTAGATTACCATTAATAAGCTTATCTATGTAGTTAAGAGTTTGGAGTTTAAGTAAAAGATCGTCACATAATTAATTCTGCTTTTCAAACGCTGTATTCCATTGTAAAGCCGTAGAAGAGGTTTTTATGCAGTAAAACACTTGAAAAGTTGTTCCATTCGACCATTAATTGATGTATCAAAACAAGACAAGCTTTTAAATGTCAATTCAAGCGAGAAAACAGCACACCTGCGAATATAGTAAAAATTATAAAATCCAGAAAAGCACTCGTCTAAGAAAACATTAAAATTACGTGCCTTAAAGCGCTCTCACGCAAGGGAATCCTTTTTGTTAGAATTTTATGCCTTCTTTTTAGTTACTTTCCACAAGACTGGTAAAAATCTACTAAAACCAGCAGACTGCTCTTACTCTTATAGGCCAATAAGCCTCATATCCTCTGTTGGTGAAATTTTGGAAAAAGTCATTAACACCAAGATTACCACATTCGCTGAAGAACATGAAATTCTGCCAAATAAACAAATACGCCAAGAGCACAACAAATTACAACCATTAGTTAATAGAAACCGCTGCTCTGTATATGGCAGCTATAAGCTATAGTCGTCCGATTTTGTGGAAGCATATAATATAAATACTATACAGTTGTCCGATTTCGACAAATTTCGGTAAAATTATGTAAAATCATTAAAAACTTATAAATACGAGCGTTGGGAACAATAGCACTAATAACAAAAAAGTTTTTCTTTCTAAATCAAGTTTTTCAACCGATCTATATGCTATATGCTATAGACATCCGATTTGAATCGAACTTGGCAGAATTGTGTGGTAGCATATAACATTGATCAGTAACAAGTTTGGCTGCAAAAGCATTCAAAACAAAAAACTTTTTCTCACAAAGATTTTTTTCAGACCTATCTTTTGTATGGGAGCTATACTGTATATAGTTGTCCGATTTCGACAAGTTTTAGTGAAATTATGTAAAATCATTAAAAACTTATAAATACGAGCGTTGAAAGCGTTAGCATTGAAATCAAAAAAGTTTTTCTCACTAAAACTAATTCTTCAACCGATCGTTCCTATGGCAGCCATATGCTATAGTCATCCGATCTTGCCGGTACCGACAAATGTGCAGCGTATTTGTACCAAAAGACTTCGTGCAAAGTTTAGTTACGATAGCTTAAAACTGACGGAGGAGATGGCATAGAAACAGACGGACAGACGGACGGACGGACGGACAGACGGACATGGCTATATCAACTCAGCTTGTCATGCTGATCAAGAACATATATACTTTATGAGGTCGGTGATGTTTCCTTCGCTGCGTTACAAACATCCGGACAAGTTCAATACACCCTCTCCAAGGGTATAAAAATGTTAAAATATATAATAATAAATTATGTAATACAATAAATAAATGATTTAGAATATATATACTTTATGTAGTAGGAGATGCTTTTTTCTGTGCGTTAAAAAATTTTAATTCCAAACACCAAAAAAAATATTTGAATATAAATTACAAAAAAATATTTTTTTATACCCTGTTCTCATTGAAAATGGGTAAAAGGGGATCATGAAGTTGTGCAAATGTATGTAACAGGGAGAAGGAAGCATTTCCGACCCTATAAAGTATACATATTCCTGATAAGTATCAACAGCCGAGTCGATTTAGCAATATCCGTCGCGACGCGTCGATCTCAGAGACTATAAGAGATAGAGACTCAAATTGCATGAACATAGTTGTATACCGTACCCAGATCAAGTTTGTTTCAGATTTGCAAACACTCTTACTTGCTATTTGTATACCTTAGAACCGCGCTTTTACAAAGAAAATAAGACATCGATAAGCAAAAACTTTAAACAAATACAGGAGCTCAGGGCAATTGAGTGCTAAAAAGTGGTATTTAGGAGAATATTAAAAAAGTCTTAATTTCATTTGCTTCGCTTGTTCTAAAATATATTTTTTCTGATCTGGCTATTTGCTCACCATTAATACTGACCAATATACAAAGAAAATGAATAAAATATTATTGTAAACACTTAAAATATGCAAATTTGACTTTAAGTTTCTTCACTCATCCACTTCATCCAGCTACAATATTTATGTTTAGATTTTTCTCACCGTCACATTATTATCTTGCTATTCTTAAGTAGAAAAAATTTTTGTTGGGACTTTTTTATATATTTTCTAGGCAATTAAAATGTTGAGCAAAAGTTAGATTTTTTTGAAATATTTTTTATCATTGGCCTTGTCCACCAGAATACATCAAAAATCATCCATCAAAAAAAGTTAATTGGCTTGTGTTAAACGCTTTGATGAAATTTTAAGGTCAAAATGGTGTGCGTGAAAGCTATTATTTCCGAAAGCTATTATTCACCAAAATTAGCTATCTAAATTGCACTTCACATTCGTTCACCTCAGCAATCGAACTAAATCCTTAGATTTTTTCGTAATCGATTTGTGCTGGTGAACACGGGCAGCTATACAAAAACAAGGTTTGTCTTTTGATTATTGAAAAATCAATTACCTTTGGATTCATATTTTGTATGCCTCTATCTGATTATTATGAAGTGAGATATGGCTTAAAATGAATGAAGTTTACTTTCAATTTTTGCGACGCCTCCTCCTCGGACGAACGGTACTCAAGTTATTATTCTGTAGCCGCAGCGCTGCTTTCAACTCCTACCGCAGGTACAAAGTATATTACAGTCGGGCTTGACCGACTCTCTTAATTGTTTTTTTTTTAAGCTAAAGTAGTAGTAGCAGGGACCGTAAATAATGATTATTTTGTGTATTTTTAAACCAAAAAATCACGCACTTGGAATAGCCGTAGAAGAAAACCTTTGATACCAGAATTATTCTTTTATGATAATCTATGGAAATCCACCATGATTTTTATTTTGTAAGTTTTATTAATATTGCTCATTGGTAATGATTATTTTTGATCAAAATAAATAAAACTCAAAAATAATGATTATTGTTGAGTTTTATTTTTTTTGCTTAAAAATAAAACTCACCAAGAAATTACGGCTGTACCATAAGGAATTTTGGAAAGTTTGAAGTATATTCTTAATAAATGAAGCAAGACGAACATTTAAAATGCAATTTTAAGTTAAAATAGTTTCTTATACTCTGTACCGAAGGTACATAGAGTATATGAAGTTTGTGCATAAGTATGTAGCAGAGAGAAGGAATCACATCGGACCCTATAAAGTAAATGTATTCTTGATCAGCATCAACAGTCAAGTCGATATAGCCATGTCCTTCTGTCTGTCTGTCTGTCCGTCCGTCCGTTTGAACAAACAGATCTCAGAGATGGTAAGAGATAGAGGTTTGACATGTATGGGACAAATGCTTCTCATACCTGCAGGCAAATCAAGTTTATTTTTATTTTTTGCCACGCCCGCTCCCGCAATGTTGAAAAAACGTTATATCTTCCTCAGTTTTGTAGATAGATGGCTTGTACCAAAGACACTACATATATAGATACCGCATCGCGTAGAAACTTTTTTTTGGGTTCCAATGTCAGCTCCCAAGAAAAATCGTTTTGTGAGTCACATGTGTCATCTATAATGGTGCGAGCTGGCACCATTTTTTCACGCCAAGCTTGGAAATGCCTTTCCGCACCTGGTCGTCCCACCTTAGAGGTGGTCTTCCCACCTTAGAGGTGGTCTTCCCACCTTAGAGGTGGTCTTCCCACCTTAGAGGTGGTCTTCCCACCTTGCATTGTCCCAGTTCTTTCGCATTCCTCTTGTAGACCATTTTTGCTGGAGCTTGATCATCCATACGGGTTACATGTCCCAGCCAGCGCAGCCGCTGTTGCTTTATGCGCTTGACCAGACTAGTATCCCCATTGAGCTCATACAGTTCGTCATTCCTTCGGATGCGAAAGTCCTCGCCAACTTTTAAAGGTCCATACATCCTGCGAAGAATCTTTCGCCCGAAAACGCCAATCGCCGCCTCATCCGCTGATAATATTGCCCATGCTTCAGCGCCGTATTGCAGGACTGGGATGATAAGCGACTTATATAGCGCTATTTTTGTTCTTCGCTTGAGGTTCTGCTCTTGAGCTTAGCCCGTAATAGCATCGGTTTGCGAGCGGGATTGTTCTTCGAATTTCCGGGCTGATGTTGTTGTCGCCGGTTATCATCGTTCCGAGGTAGACAAAGAACTCTACAACATTAAAGTTGTACTCTCCCGTTGCAACAGATTGCCCAAGTTGTGTGTATTTCTGTTTCGAGCACACTAGGTATTTCGTCTTGCCCTCGTTTACCGCTAAACCGATCAGTTATAATATAACCGTTACTCATTGAAAAACATGTTTAACAGTGTTCCTGCGTTCCTTAGGGTGACCATCTGAAAAGAATGCAACATTTTTTTAGGGTGGGTAGCGGGGGCTTGGTTGACTTTTTTGCTCATAACTTGAGAACCGTTCATCCGATCTTTATCATTTCTTCGGCATCGATTCATTTTGATAATTACTAACTATCTCTAAAAGATACAAATCGACTATCTTCACAAGTGTAGGAGATATAACGTTTTTTCCAAATTGCGGGGGCGGGAGGGGGCGTGTCCAAAATTTGAAACAAACTTGATCTGCGTGCAGATAAAAGATGCATTTGTCCCATACATGTCAAACTTCTTTCTCTTACCACCATCTCTGAGATCTAGGTGTTCATACAGGCAGACGGACTGTTGATGCTGATCAAGAATATATATACTTTATATATTCGGAAATGATTCCTTCTGCCTGTTACAACCTTTTGCACAAACTTAATATACTCTATGTACGTACCTTCGGTACAGAGTAAAAGAAACTACTTTAACTTAAAATTGCATTTTAAATGTTCGTCTTGCTTCATTTATTAAGAATATACTTCAAACTTTCCAAAATTCCTTATGGTACAGCCGTAATTTCTTGGTGAGTTTTATTTTTAAGCAAAAAAAATAAAACTCAACAATAATCATTATTTTTGAGTTTTATTTATTTTGATCAAAAATAATCATTACGGTGTGAGCAATTGATTTAAAAATCAAAAATAATCATTATGGAGTAAGTTTTATTTTAAAACTTATAATGATTACGGTCCCTGAGTAGTAGTAGTGTGCTTCTTTATTTCAATTTATGAAATAGACAGTACATAGATGATAGCTTAGATTCTAAATTTATATCTAAACAAGAAGTTTGATCAAAAGAAAATCGACATGGTAAGAACCGTCAGTCGATCACTGCCTTCCAAATTCTTCGCTATTCAGCCTAATACACCTGGCTTCCCGGGTCTTCCCCAGATACCAGATCGTTCAACTGCATAGCGCGAGATTCAGTTGGCAGTGTTACTTTGTTTTAAAAGTCCCCTTCTTATATTTGTTGCCGGTATTTGGTTGCCCGACTCATAAAGTTATATAGGATCAACCAATTTGATCCATTTAGTAGCTGGTGAACTTCGTGCGAATGTAGACTTGCTTTACCAAAATGTAAGATTCTGTATTCTCTCAAGATTGGACAGCTTCCACTAAAATGGTTAGTGTTTTCCTGCTCGTTCCAATTGCAAGGAGAACACGCTGTGTTAGTGCTTTCTATGTTTGGGACAAAGTTGAGTTTAAGCATTTCTCCTCTGGCCATAAAAATTGTGCGAATTTGCTCCACTGAAGACACGTGGTTGAAATAATTTCGTTCTCCTAGGTCAGAGTTCAAATCTCTGTAGATGAGCCTTTGAGAGCTGCTAGCTGATTCCATCATAAAAGATGATCTATATGAAGCTTCCATCTTTTTCAGAATTTCTGTGGCCCATGATCCCCACTCTGAGCTTTCTTCTAGGTTGAGATTTTCGCTATGTTTGGCTGATAGAAGTTCCCATTCCCGAAAGAACTGACGACGTCCACTTAACAGAAATCAATCCTGTTTCCAAATATAGCATTCTGTTTGGAGTGTTTCTGGGAAGTCGGAATAGCTTTTTCAGGAAGTATTCTCAACCTCATCGTGCTGCATAATCCCCCAGACTTGTGCGCCGTAGCACATAATGGACCTCACAGCTGCTCCAAAAAGTTTGTATTTGGTGCTCGATGGTACATCTTTTCTTCTTAGGAGTGATTTCCAGGTGCAATTTAGCGCCACTTTCGCGTCCTTTAACTTTTCCTGCAAATGGTTTTTGAATTGCGCATTATGGTAGATCCACACTCCCAGGTATTTATAGGTTTTCACCACTTCGAGCTCGGTCTGTCCCAAGTACCATTTCTCTTCAAGAGCAGGGCTCCTCCAGTCTTTTTTGAAAACTAGAATCTTTGACTTTGCTGTACTTATTTTGAGGCCCCAGGTTTTAAAATAGTCTTGCAGAGCATTTATCATATTTTGCATTTTTCTTGGCGACTACGCAAACACCACAATGTCATCGGCATATAATAAGGACTTTATCTCGTACCCATTTATGTGAATACCTTCTGGTAGGTAGTCCAACACATCATTGAGGTAGATCGAGAACAAAAGTGGGCTTAGCAAGCATTCTTGCTTAACTCCAGACTCAGTGGGAAACCAGTTGGATAAAACTTCTCCATCCCAAACGGCTGCTTCATTTCTCTCATACATGCTTTCAAGAATGTCAATAAATTTGGTTGATATGCCAAAATTGCTCAGCTTATACATTAGCGCCTTTCGGTCGATGAAGTCAAATGCTGCACTGAAATCGACGAAAAAAGCATACAACTTACGTCCGCTATTAATTTACTTTCTAGAGATACTGGTGACACTGAATATATTGTCGATAGTGGAGTAGCCTTTTCGGAACCTTGCTTGGAACTCTGTAGGCTGGTCGGTTTTATCAACCCATTGGTTTAGCCTCTCCAGCAGCATGGCGGAGAAAACCTTCGCAATCGCATTCTGAAATGATATACCTCTGTAGTTGCAAACCACTTGTGGGTCGCCCTTTTTATATATAGGGAATATGATGGTTTTTTAAAACCCCCCCGGTACAGTCCTCGTCTCTAGGATTTTGTTGAATCCTTTTGCAAGCAATTCCAGGAACAGTGGTGTGGCAAACTTAAAAAATTCTGCAGGGTTTCTGTCGAGCCCAGGTGCTTTTCTCTCTTTTAGATTTTGTACTATGTTTGCAAATTCTTGGGTGGTAACAGCCCCATCCAGTAGTTCATTTTCGATAAAGGGCGAAGCGTAATGCAGAGGGTGTCCATCGTCGCTGGGTTTCAACAGGTCTCTGAAGTAGTCCCCTAGTTGTGCTGCGTCGACTGCAATAGCTTTAATAAAGGTTATTCCAATTAGACTCCTTATGGCTTCCCAGTAAGACTTACTGTATCTTATACGCTCTAGTGACTTAGCCAGGTTTGAGAAGTAGAGATCTTTTGCACTGCTACATATTGCCTTATATGATGCGTTCGCTTGTTGGTACTCTCGCATAGCTTCTGGGGAGTACTCCATCCTTGCATTTCTCAACGTTCTAAACGACATCTGTCGCGCTGCTTCACATTGATTGGTGTACCCTACTTGTGTGTATTGGGTGTTGTTTCCTGTTCTTGGTGTGATTGATTTAAGCTAGAGTTAATCAGGTATCCAAAATTTTGATAAATTAGTGTTGGCCTTATCAGCAAAAATAAAGCCGATCCTTATCGGATTTCTAAAACTTATCTATAAAATAGTCATATATGATTTAGGTTCAAAACAAAAAATTTCACTCAGCGACTGTTTCGTGTCAAACTATTTTCAAAATGTTTTAGATTCATTAGAACATCCCGACAGAATATTTTGCTATATGTTATAGTTCACTAGGTTGGCTATCCATGCGGTTCGGGTTATTTCATCAACGAGTCTAGACTTTGAAAGGTAGTCGTAGTGAGTCTCTCTTAATTTCTTTGGCCAGTGCCGAACATTTGAGCCCTCTCCTCAAAGTTCTTCGATAGATCGGTGAGCGCGAATGTTTTAGACTAAAACGTTCGGAAATTCGCTAATATGAACAGTCGTAAAAATTTTGGTTTCAATATTCATATTTTTGTAAAAAAAAACTTTATTTCCTGGACGAACAAAATTAAACATTATAATATGCAATCCATTAAATCTAACTGACCTTATTAACCCAAAAATTTATCAGTCACGACTGTCCAATTTGTACAAATAAACTTTCTTAAGCAGTAGCCATTCGGGAATAACATAAAATCAATGTCAATGACTTGAAAACAGGACTCGTGTCTTTCATTTCTTTTGTTAATGCGTCTTGTGATTTGTTTGTGTCTTAGAATTTTGAGCTAGCGGAGGGTTATTCATGGTGAATATGGAACTTTCATGAAATGCCCAAACAAAGAATTAGCATTTTACATAAACAAATCGTGCCTTTGATTGGGTTGAGCTATATGCAATGCATATTTAATTAGCCCATAAGGATCGATAATTTGTAGTAGGTGTAAGACAGCAAGAGGAAAGCTGGTGAATACAAATAAGGAAATATTATTGACCAAGTGCGAGGAGATAAATACAAATAATATCTCTCCCCAAGCAATTAAAGGGTTTCCGTTTGCTTTTAATTTAATTTTATGTCTCTACTACCAGAAGTCTTAGAGCCTTCACCTTGAAATGATTTGAAAACACGAATCATTTTTTACAAAACTTTTACATAATATTTAAAATAGCCCAGACAGCACTCGTAACTATCTATTTAAAGGCATTTCCCAAATGGTGAGTCATTTACCCACATATTATTTAAATCCTAGTTAAATTGGCGGTCGCTCTTTGAACTCGACGCGTGGCTCAGATTGAGAACGAGTCACCCTTTGCCGTTTGGGTGACTCAAACACGTCTGGACTATCAGTGGGCCACATGAATATTAACTAGAAGAAGCCCACATTGCCGCCAGTGTCGGTCTAGGAGTTTCCTAGCTGCATTTTGGGTCACACTCATCGCCCAGCGGAAGTCAGGCAGCACGCGCCGTTTTGCCTACTTACCCTTTGATTTAACCGATGGCCCAACAATTGATCTGACCATATAATTGCCATCAACGTTGATTGTACAAAAAGCAGCGCGCGCAACGCCTCTTATTCCACTTTATGGCATAGGTTTCTTTATTCTTTATTCTTTTTTTATATTTTATTTTTTGCCCTGAGCAATCCCACGCCTATAAAACAACAGACACCCCAGCACGAGTCAAATGTCGTATTTCATTAGGCTCAACTCATGTTCAACGCAGCGGTGGGTTAGGTCCTCAATCCCTATGGCTCAGTCCCATTCCAATGGAATTGTAAACACGCCAGTTCAATGCGCCCCAGAATTGAATTACATGAAAATGCCCAATGCGTTGCGGAAATCGTACAAACTGGTCATGAAAAATGCATCACCCGGCCTGGGCAAACCATAAAACGTTTAGCCAGACGACGACAACAAACGACAACGCCTGGACCTGGGCCCGGGCATCCTGGGCGAGTGATGAAAATGTACGACTTTTGCTTAAGGCGCTAAGTGAGCCAACAGAAAAATAAAAGGAAGTTTTTGTTTTGCTAGCATTTTAAGCATACACTAACTTTGATAGGCCTAATGAACAGAAATGCAAAATTATTTTTCAGTTTGCTGTTAAAGTTTATAACTAAATTTTAAAGAGTTGACTGAAACAATATCCAATTTTTTTATACTCTGTACCAAAGGCACTCAGAGAATATTAAGATTCTGCAAAGGTATGTAATAGAGAATAGGAATCATCTCCGACCCAATAAGGTAAATATATTTTTGATCAGCACCAACAGCCGATTCGATATATTGCCTGTCTGTTATCGATTTGCCGAAGAAATGATAAAGATCGGATGAAAAGACCATTTTAAGCAGTTCTTTTCTTTATACAAAAATTCAATTAACTTATTACAATAATGTTATAAAACATTACACAGCCCAACAGTGATTTTGGTGCAGGTCTATTTTTAACAGATTATGTAATGACTTCACTGAACAAAACTGTATCATTGGTTTTGTTCAATCAGCTCTTGTTTCCAAGATATCGCGGAAAAACCAAAAAGTCGACTTTTTGGCACTCTAGGATTTATGGAGGCCACACCAGGCATAATTATCTAAATTTATGAACTAATTGCGATAAAGTACATATCAATGCAAATTTTAAAAATCATAGCCGCTATATTAGTACAGCGGAAAGTGTCTAAACTGGCCTCAAAAGACAGACATTTTTCGATTTATAGCATTTTTATCATTTTTCATAGCCCGTTAAAGCTAGCGCAGTCAATCAATTAATATTTTCGCCATCTGAGCCTATAGACACGAAATTACATATTTAAATTTATGGGATGAAAACTAGAATTGTAACTCAAATTTTTATAGGAACTGTGAAAAGGCTACTTGTTTCCAAATATAATTTATCATCTACATGTAAACATATAACAAGCTATGCCGAACCAAGTAGGCCCTTTACAGTTCCTATACAGATTTAGAGTAACAATCTAGTTTTCCTCCCATAAATTTAAATATGTATTTTCGTCTTAAACACGCCATATCTTTGCCAAATAAACTTATTTAAATGCCATAAAAATCACAAAATTAGATCATATGTTTGGCTATATGCTCAGATGGCGAATGTATTAATCCAATTACCGCGCTTCCTTAAACGGGATGATTTATTTTGATAAAAATGCTATAAATCGAAAAATTTCTCTTTTTAAAGGCCAAATTAGACACTTTCCGCTGGACTTATATGGTCCCTATGATTTTTTTAATTTGCAATGATATGTCCTTTATCGTAAATAGCTCATAAACTCAGACATTTATGCCTAGTGTGGCCTCCATAAATCCTAGAGTGCCAAAAATGCAAGATTTTCGTTTTTCCGCTATATCTTGGAAACAAGAGCTGATGGAACGGAATCAGTAAACATAAACTTATCATATTTTTAAATCAACAGGGCTGCACCTCACAAAGATGGTCATTTTGTTGGCCTGTGTTATTTGTAATTGTACAAATTCGAGGCGGGACGGAAACCCTCCAGGAACCTGAACATATTTAAGGCTGGAACAGGGTCGGGACAGGAATAACTTATGTCCGGATTGGGACGGAAAAGGATTGAAAACCAAACTGTAGTTCTGGAGAAACTGGATCGGAAACTTTGTATCTTTTCTATCCAGTGCCCACTTCAAGTCAAGATATTCAGGGGTGTTCCATAAATCTCTAGAGATTTTCGTATAAAATATTGCACTTCAAACTAAACTAGGACTACTTTACATGCGAAGTGTCAAGAATCAAACCGCCTACGAGATTATGTGGAAGGAAAACCGTACGCTCAAATCTACTTGGCTTTGAGCAGGCGGTCGTTAAACTTAATTCCATTTTTCAATAAATTCAAACTGTCACAATAAATTCAAACAAGTCAAAAGCAAAAATGATAAAATTGTCCGAAAAGAAGGATGTGCGTAAAAATCATTTGAAGAGCTTTTATGAAGAATAAATTGCTCTGATTAATACCGTAGAGGCAAAAATAGGTATTTGGGACCTCACCACGAAAAGTAATTTTGATGCAGTTGACAGGGAGAGCCTCCAGCAGCAGTCCAGAACGATCTGCAACAAGCATGTCAGCGTCAAAAGCAACAACAGATATACTATGTTTTCTGAAATGAGAAACAAATAAAAAATATTATGTTTATAAGAAAATGTATTACGTTTGCATGCCACCAGATTGGTATTGCGTCTGAAGAGGGTGGGTTAAACTGTTGGCGCTCATATTGTGGGAAAGTACGTCCTAAAAGGGGCATGATCACCAGGGACATTATAACGGGCCTGACAACTATGCGGGCCCCAGTCCTAACCCCCCGAACCAAGCTTGGGGCTTTATATTGAGTCTCCATTTGAAGTTCTGTATCAACCGGGTGAGATCAGAGAGGATTAGTTGGAAGTTGCACATCGCCATGGGATAATGGTCAGGTCCGACAAATGGGTATATGGGAGACTCCGGTATCGTACTGTATCGAACGCACTTTCCAGTGTGTACAGGGTACCGTGTTTCCAGTCTGATCCATTTAATACCGTTTCCATCTCCTTTTCATTAAGCGCAGATTTTCTCCATATGTTGATTCGGAGCTCTTTAAATATTGGACAGGTCGCAATGAAATGAGCCAGGTCTTTCCTCTTCCGTAAATTGCAAAGAGTGCATACTTCAGAAACATTCTGATGGTGGAGCATATAATTTAATGCCAGCATCTCTGTCCGATCTTTAAAAATGTTTGAGATAGTCCAGCAGTCCTATTCGTCTTTGAAGTAATTGCTTTCCTTCAGGTTGTGGTTTAGTTGCCTATATGTGTTGCGAGTTTAGCTTCCTATTGTAGAGACTTCAAAACTATAACGAGCTCGTTCATCGATTGCTTGTAGCAGGGCACGTTGAGAGGCGCTCCAAGTATCGGGCAGCGACAGGTCCAGGTGAATTCCAAAGTCCCGAGCGAGACTATCCCATGACTTGAAGCATTGTGATTTTCCCTCCAAAATACAGGGCAACCTATTCTCACGCAGCTTTATTATTTTGTTTATGTAGCGAAAATGTGTGCCTAGAGTGTGTACGAACATTTCTGGAAGTCCTGTCTCTGGATGTATGGCATATGTAGGCGTGTTTTGTGGGAGATAAAACACTCTTTTAATGAAATATCGCAATAGTTACTCGACGTCTTCCTATTTGGCATAACCCCAGACTTCTGCTCCATACATCCAACAAAATTGCTTTTGATGTGGCCTCAGACATCCTGTATTTTGTACTCGAGTTTATAAATTTTTATACCCTTGGAGAGGGTATATTAAAATTGTCCGGATGTTTGTAACGCATAGAAGGAAGCATCTCCGACCACATAAAGTATATATATTCTTGATCAGCATGACGAGCTGAGTTGATATAGCCATGTCCGTCTGTCCGTCTGTCCGTCCGTCTGTTTCTATGCTATCTCCTCCGTCAGTTTTAAAGCTATCGTAACCAAACTTTGCACGAAGTCTTTTGGTATAAATACGCTGCACATTTGTCGGAACCGGCCGGATCGGATGACTATAGCATATAGCTGCCATAGGAACGATCGGTTGAAAAACTAGTTTTAGTGAGAAAAACTTTTTTGTTTTCAATGTTATCGCTCCCAACGCTCGTATTTATAAGTTTTTAGTGATTTCACATAATTTCACCAAGCCATTTTGAAATCGGACAACTATATAGTATAGCTGCCATACAAAAGTTAGGTCTGAAAAAAAGTCTTAGTGAGAAAAACTTTTTTGTTTTCAATGTTATCGCTCCCAACGCCCGTATTTATAAGTTTTTAATTATTTTACATCATTTCACCAAAATTTTTCGAAATCGGACCACTATATAGTATAGCTGCCATACAAACTGTCAGGCACATATCAAGCTCCAAGGGTATATAAACTTCGGTCGAGCCGAAGTTAGCTTGCCTCTATTTTGTAAAGTAAAGCGATCGCCAGGTACTGCTAATTGCTATTTGCGAGTCTCTCAGCTGTTGTTCTAGGTGCTTGGTAAAAGACATATTTGATGTTAGTGATATTCCTAGATACCTATACTCTTTTACCACATCTAATGGCGTGCCATTCAAGCTCCACTCTTCCGTTTTCTTAGGACGACCTCTGCCTGCTCGAACTACCATTACATTTTACATCGTGGTGTTGATCCTTAGGCTACACTTTCCGGATAAATGTTTGTAAATGAAAAGCACACAATAGCACGTCCAACGGTTCCTAACAGATGGAAGATCAATTAAGAGTAGTCTTCGAGTAAGAGTAACTCTGAGAAAATAGCGTTTAACATGCTCATAGAGTTTTATTCTTCATGGTAGAGGGGTCTGTCCAAAAGCTACTTTGTGGGGAGAACACTCATAAGAGCAGAACTCTTTATTGCATGTCCTTGTGTGAGGTCAGCAGTACAACTGCGTACATTTCTAAGTATGGTTTCGACGCCACATGTTGTTTATGGATGATTCATAGTCGAGTAGACTGAGCTGTGTGTATTTCAGTCTTCGAGGGTCCCAAGTGAAAAAGTCAGTCAAGCCGGACTATAATATACTCTGTGCTACTCTTATCCAAAAACCTTTATCATTGGTCTATTTTTGTCGGTTTTGAGAATCGTTTATCCGATCTTTATTACATCTTTGACAGATATCAAACAAAATTACCATCTTTAATAAGAGTATTCGCTCTCCAACTTGTGCAACTCAAATGTCTCTTCCTTCTTATTTCGTTACAGTTCTGCACACAAACACACTCCTCGAGAAACTGCCCGGTCTGGCCCATACAGACGCCCTGGGGGCGCCTAAACTTGACCGAGACCATCTCAACTAAATCGACGACCAGCCGTCTAGGTGGTGTTAGGCCTGGACTCGCTGAAATCAATCGATTCGACATTATTATTAATTTTTCATAACTTCTGCAGCGGCCGGCGGCTTTCCGCCCTGTGTGCAATATGGCGCCCTAAAAGCCCGACCCCAACTCCAAGCCCATGTGAAACTAATCTATTTGTGCGGCAAAAAGGGCCGCCTAGGCAGGCCTCACAGTCCTGGTCCTGGTCTTGGTAGTCTCAAGCGTGTTATCTGCTATCGCTGCGCTTTGATCTTTTACCGCTTCTGCTTTGCATAATAAATTCGCTATCGATGAAAACTAACTTGAATCCCGATCGCCGTCTCAGTCTCGTCTGGCAGGGATTTCCCGGCAATTTGTTTGGCAGCCGAAGCCTTTGGGCTGTTTAATTCGATTGCCTATGCGATTTCGGCTTTTTATTACAATAGCATAATTTTTTACTATGCTTAATGAGTTCTGCTTTGATTAGTTTTTCATATTTTTTGTTGTTTCAGTTCGGTCTGTGGAGCCCAATGGGCTCCGGGCGCTGTTGTAGTTTGTGGGGTGTCTCAATCTTTTGGAGAGAAGGAAAAGGTGGGGCGGCGGTCGAAGTAACTTGTGGATGGCATATTGTTAGCACCGCTTATTGAAATGTTTTCATTAGCCTTTTGAATTTTACATGGCATTTGGTTGCCGTACTTTTATTAGCAGCCATTAGCTTGACTGGGTTCCATCTTTTTTGAGGAATAATTAAATGATCAGCGGAAGATTTTTTAACTAAGTTCACAGAGATGACAGAATTGAACCTCGTGGAATTCAAATTTTTAGCATTTCTTGCACATGAGTTCAAAATAGTGTCTATTTGCATTGATTGGGACAATTTAGTTTAAGGATGAAGAACCGTACTTCTGGATCAGGTTAAAGTAAATTAAAATAAAAAGTTTTGGTTCCCGTTTTGACCTACCAAACGGTTGAATCCAGGGGAACTGTTTGAGCTCAACGCGAATCTATTTGGGGAAATTGTCCATCACGTCTAGATTTTTGGTAATTTGAGTTAAAAATTGCTTAAAATAACAATTTGAACCATTTTTAGAAACGATTTGAATATAACACACGTTTGATATGACTTTCATTGAGATGATCGTAAAAAACTGTTTCTAATTCTTAGAATAAACAAATCTTTAAAATTTAACGATATCAAGAAAAACTTGAGAAAAAAAATGAATCTAAAACCAAGAATATAGTCTTAAAACTAGAAGGAACAGTGTTTAAGTTATTTACATTGTCTTCTTTCTGAAAAACTTATTTAATGTTAATTATAAATCCGACGCCACTGGGACTTGAACTCAGTACCTAGGGTGATTGAATACACAGCATGCATGGCCGCTTAGCTCCCTCTGACAGTAAACATGGGTTCGCATTTCAGTTTGCAGTACACTTAAGGAAAAATGGCATAGTACAAACTAGTACAATCATAATTAATTTTACTTAATTTAAATATAAACACATTAAATGACCAAATTTTCTTTGCCCTTCATATATTATATGTATAACCTGGGAAATTCGTACTTGAGAACTTCAAGTGGCCTTATGTTTTTAGGCAGATGATAAATTCAATTATATACAAGTAGTGGAATAGCTCAACCGGTAAAGAGAGACAAGAAAGACTAAAAGCCGTTTTCTCATGTTGCTGTTTTTGCAAATCTAGGTGGATTTACTGCATTTCGTTGCATGTACGTGTAAGAAATCCACCTAGATTTGCAAAAACAGCAACATGAGAAAACGGCCCTAAGTGAACATTTATAAATTTTCAGGAATCCAATGGGATTCCTGTTCTTGATTCAGAAGAAACTTAAAAGTAATTAAAGCTATACAGAATTTTGACTTTGCAACATGTTGAAAATCAAGAAAAAGCGTTGGGACAAGAGTATTGAATACGAAAGGGACTTCCTTAAGGGAAGTGTGCGGCACCGTTCAATGTTCTGTGTATAGAAGTAGCGACGTCCATCTTCTGTAGCAGCGGCGTCGATACTACGTACACTGCTCTCTTTTGCACTAACAAACATGTGCTAACTGAGAGCGCTCTTGCGTTTCTGAACGCACACATTCAAAGGCAAAATAAGCATGTGTGTTTTGCCGGACACTGCTTTAGGGGGATATAAGCAACTTGAACAAATAGTTTCGATTAGAGATTTGTGACCTATGATTGCCGATTTTACCATCTGAATACAGCGACTGCCGATTGCGATTGGCAAATTTAACTTTCATGATTGCTGAATGAATATCAAACTGACAGTATGATTGGGTACGCTACAATTGCTGGATCAGCAGCCCGACTTATTGTAAGTTTTAACTAAATTTTTTATTAGGTTTAGATTTAGATTTTTTGGTTTTATATCCTTGTGCTATAAGTTACTACTAATATTTAATCCACAAGTCACATTGACGTTTAATTTATAACTTGGTTTTTACTTGTTTACGTCGCGCGAAAATGCCTTTACTGACTCTCCAGGTGCTCGGAGACAATCGACCAGCCGCTCGTTTGTTAGCTAGGAACGTCCTGAAGTACACTCGCAGAGGAAGAAAATCAGTCCTATTACTTACTACAAAATGATCCAAAGAACTGCGGAACTCGCAAAAGTGTTAAAAGATTATTTATTGAATAGCTTAATGCTTAGATGACAATACAGTTGATGGTTAATAAAAGTTGTTGATCGAATGGTCCAAAAAATTGCGAAATTTGTTTAATTTTCCTAGCACCTTATTATTATAAAGGGCACATATGTACATATATCAGAAGTGAAGACTAATACCGCGAAATTTGCCAAATTTATTAATATAAGAGGTGTGGATTAAACAGACCAAAAACGAGAGCGAAAGTTAAAGTCGGCTTTAACCGACTTCGATATACCCGTTACTCATGAAAAAACATGTATAACAGTGTTCCTGAGGGTGACCATCCGAAAAGTATGCAACAATTTTTTGGGTGGGTAGCGGGGGGGCTTGGTTCACTTTTTTGCTCATATTTTGAGAACCGTTCATCCGACCTTTATCATTTCTTCGGTAAATCGATTGATTTTGCTAATTACTAGCTATCTCTAAAAGGTACAAATCGTCTATCTTTAAAACTGTAGGAGATATAACGGTTTTTCCAAATTGCGGGGGCGGAAGGGGGCGTGGCCAAAATTTGAAACAAACTTGATAAAAGAAGCATTTGTTCCATACATGTCAAACCTCTATCTTTTACCATCTCTGAGATCTAGGTGTTCATACAAACAGACGGACGGACGGACAGTCGGACAGACGGACATGTCTATATCGACTCGGCTGTTGATGCTGAACAAGAATATATATACTTTATATGGTCGGAAATGATTCCTTCTTCCTGTTACATACATTTGCACGACTTTAGTATACCCTTTTTACTCTACGAGTAACGGGTTTAAAAAAATGGTAAGTCTTGCGAATTGCCGGCAAAATATCACACAATTTCAAAAATTCTTATTTAAATTTAGATCATAAATACGTGTACACCCTCTTTAATCCATTTTACGCCGCGCTATACGAAGTTTTTTATTTAGAGGTGAAAGCAACTTTTCTTGGGTAATAAGGACCCAGTAAACACGAACAGTCGAAAAATTCTACCTATGATAGTTTCCCAGGTGAGATGATTTAATTACTCGAAAAGTCACATTCCAGGTGTATTAAAGTCTCCTGGTACTATTTTTCTGGGTTTTATTATTACGGACTATTTTCGACCTTTTTTAAAATTTAACTGACTTTCGGTTAGGTGACGGTTTATGGTTTCGTGTTTTTAATTTTTTTATTTTTTGTTGAAAATTCTTCTTTTCGTAAGGATTTTTTCAACCACCACCTGGACCCCACCTGCAAGATGGGGGGTGTCCGCAATAATTTTTATCTGAAAGCCAATAAAATGTACTACATTATAATGTAATTACGTATGCAATTGGTTTAACTAGATCATACAGAAAATTTTTTAAAAGAAAACAACTTTGCTGTTCGACTAGTCGAACAGCGGCGTAAAATGGGTTAAATAGGAGAAGCAGGTCAAATGGTCAAGAAAATCGCGACATTCGCAAAAAAATGTCTTATTTTATATTATTTTTGGATAATTTCCCTGTTGAAATTCGGAGTCAGCCAGTTTACACTGGATTTAAATCGGTTCAAAGTTCATTAACTCTCTTGAGTTGATTTCTGATGAAGTCTTCGTTTAAAAAATCTGTTTTCAAGTGCGAAATGAAAGTTTTCTAGGAAAACTAAACATTTTTAAGACCCGGGCAACGCCGGGAATTAAGCTAGTTATATATATTTTGGATCAGGATGACAAGCTGAGTTGTTATAGCCATGTCTGTCTGTTTTATGCTTTCATGCTCCAAGAGTATATAAACTTCGGTTGATCCGAAATTAGTTTCCTTCTATTTCATTTATAATAAAAGCACTAAAGCCACAGAATATCTTAAAGCCTGCTATCAATGCCAATATCTACTATTTGTGCCCAATGATTTCGTGAGAAGTTCGACCACATAAATGGGTTTCCCAATGGTTTGCGAAAAATGAGCTTACTCACAATAGGTGAGGCAGCGAATGTAACGGTCTCAATTGAACTTCAAATTTTACCCGCTTTCTACTGCGAGCATAAAGCTGATTGATACGAAACAGCAAGCCCAAAAGCTTTCATCGCTGCGAAAGTTCTTTAGCTTCAAGGTTTGGTCAGTGCACAAGCACTGAAAAGCTCCTGAAAGCTCTAGCCTAAATGAAAGCTTAGATTTAAAATGACCGCGTAACTGAATCACATTTGAAGTTTATTTAATCGCCAAAAAAATCTACAGTTTTCATTGCTTTTTTCATTGAGTTACCAAAAAGGTAAACTTGTGGGCAGATCATGACAATATTAAGTTGTAGCCGCTCCCCTACCATACTATTTAGTTGGTAGATTGTTTAAGGGTACTGTATACCTTCAGGAGTCATTTTTTAAAGGTTTACCAAAAATTAGATTACTCAAAAATTATGTGGTATTAAGAATCGGTTTTTTTCATTTGATAGGTAATCGGTTAAACTAAATTTAGTAATTTTTGTTGTTGTTGTTGTACCTCCAGTTGTTGTTGTATTTCTGTTCAAAGTTAAACAAAAATTTAAAACATAGGCCCATGGTTGCAAAAATTTTTTGAGAACGGATGATCTGAATTTAAAACTGAAGACAGGGTTTTGTTAAGAATTGATGTTATTCTGCTATGAACTAGGATATTTTGGATCGGTCAATAATCGGCGGAGTTATGGGGTTTCAAAGTCAAAATTTCGAAAATCCACTATTTTTTTCCCACTGTATTGGTCCTAGCTCCGTTATTTGTTGACCTATCAAAAATATCCTAGTTCACACCAGAATGGTGGGTATTAGGAGCAATTTAAGGGAAAGAATTTGAAAATCGGTCAACAGGTACTCCTTAAATCTTTGCAACCATTTTGGAAAAAGTGGTTCCGAGATAATCGCATTTAAAGATTCGACATCTGTTTTCGATGAAATAAAAATTATATTTAGTAAATGTATAAATCGGTGCATTTGGGTGTTAACTTTCACCGAAAAAAAGATTATCAAAATCGGTTAAGCGGTTCTCCAGAAATTTGGGTCAAAGTGCGTCAAGACATGGTAAAAAATAAAATCTGCAAAAATTTCCAAGTAAAATTTTTTTTTTCAAAAATTTTTTTTTCCATAATATTGAACATTTTATAAATATTTATAAAGTTTTTGACCAAAAAGGGAAAAAAATACGAATTTATAAAAATACGAGGGTCGATAAAAACAATTTTCATATAAAAGGGATCAGCTTGAAAGTTTTGCAGGATGTTTATAAGATCCTAATAGAACGTTTAAGCAAATAAAAAAAAAATCGAAAAAAAAATTTTCTGAAGGTATACAGTACCCTTAAAGGTTCAATATACCTATGTTGTAATCAGCACTACTTACCAAGTTTGGTTACGAACTGGTGAAAGATAATGCAATCGAAGATCCGCCATAGCAACCGCCCTCATGCATTTGCATGTACATTAGAGAGTATGAAATTGATTAGGGCGTGGTCTATCCCCCTATCTGATGCTTTTCGGTGTATGTTAAACGTTTTTCATTTCCAGATATTTAGATATTTTATTCATTCATTGACAGTCGGCGATAAATATAAATAAAAAATAATTAAAGTCTACAAAAATTATATACATATCTGTGGCAAAATGGAATAACAGCACAAGTGTGTTTCCCCACTTTCCAAGAAAGCAATTAGTAACTTTAAATGATTCTGTGAAAAAACGGTTTTGTTGGAAAGTGAAAAATTTATACAGACTAAAGCGTTATTGCTTTAAGTATAAACCAGAAATCATTTTTGATAAATCAAGTTTTACCTACTAAAACTGCCTTTGTGCTGTTTTTCATTTTATGATACATCTATCTATGATACATCTAAAGTTGTGTTGTATTTCCATGTGTAAAACACATCTCAATCTTATTCGCCTTATTGTTAGGGCGAGAACCATGTCCTGGCCATACATCCTTATTTCTTCTTTCCGTTTGCTACTCTTCTGGGACCAGTCTATAGCTCAACATTTGTTGCATGGATTGGGGAAACCCAGATAAAACCCAACCAAGCTATATATATTACTCCTCTCACTTGTCCCGGTCTCCTGTTCCAGAGGCTGGAGTCCTTGCCAGTATCTTTTTTAAATGGCTCACGTTTCGCGTCACGATGCTCCCGTCCCTCTTCGTTACCTCATATTCCTTTGCGTCAAAGTTCGGAGTAAGTTTGTGTGGGAACACCATGTTTTTAATAAGCACTCTGTCCCCCACCACTACGCTACTTTCCTTTACCCCTCTCCTTTTAGACGCAATCAGCTTCCCTTTTTGTTTTTGGATCAAATCTCGATCTCTTTCTGCCGAGTCCGAGTATTCTCCCACCACATCCTGAATTCCGGGGATATTATCCCGAATCACCCGGTTGAACATTAGTTCTGTTGGCGGGCTACCGGTGTCACGTTGTACATCAGTACAAATTCTTGAAGAGCTTCCTTATAATTTCTCTTCTTGGAGTGTTCGATTTTCAACCACTTCACCAGAGTGCGGTTCATCTGTTCCACTTTTCCGTTCGCTTGTGGCCAGTACGGTGGTGTTTTTTGTTGTTGTATGCCATTAACTCTGCAGTATTCTTCAAATTCCTTACTAATGAACCGTCTCCCGTTATCAGTTCTTAGCTGTTTTGGAAACCCATGCCTACTTGAATAGTAGTCAGCACTAGAATGTATTCGCCGTTCGGCAATGGTCCGAGCAAATCTGGCGCAAAGCATATCCACGGGCCTGTTGGGAATCCTGTCCTGTCCATTGGTACTGGAATCTCTGCTAGTGCTACGATGATACAGTCAATGCATTCCCTTACTTCCTTCTCTGCCTCACGGTCTATCAGTGGCCACCACACCTTCGTCCTTAGTCTCCGTTTCATCGCTGTTCCCCCTGGCCGTCCTTCGTGAGCTAATTCGTTGACAGTTCAAAGCGGAATGGATATAGCTTATTCGATGTCGCTGACTCCCAGTTATTTCCGGCTAGACAGGTCATTGCGTCCATTATCTCTTCGTCTCGTATCGTCTCCTCAGCTACCTCCGTTATTGAGAGTCACACTGAAATATATAAAAAAAATTCATTAAGTGTTTCCACCAACACCTTAAAAACGTCATTCCCCAGTTCTGCATTGTATTCCTGCAGTGCTCCTGGTAAGGAATATGGCACAGCTTGCAACTATGAACCACCCAAATGCAACATCAAATTCTTTTTCTTGACTACCGACGCACAGTGGCCGGTTTCGCGAATTTAGCGTTGCAAAAATCAAAAATTGATGGTCCAGTTTTTTGACCGCTTTAATTTAATTTAATAAAGGGAACCCCAGATAGCCCGAAAGTGTTTAGTTTTTTGAATTTGGTCAATTATTTTGGATTTTACAGTGGTTCAAAGTTGAACAATTTTTCAAACTGATAAATTTTTTGTATTTTTTTGGTTTCAAATGTTACCTTTGGGAACGTATAAAAACCAAACGGAAGTTCCGATTTTGCATATTAAAGATGCATCAATTCTAAAGAAAAATGAACAAGACAATTTAATTTTTTTTTTTAGTTTTTGAGTTATTGTCGTTTTACTGACGTACTACTTTTGTACCTCATTTTCCCACTTTGGTGGACTGCGAAAAGTAAAGTCACGCTAGTTCACGCTTCTAGAGTGAAAACTTTTTTAAAATACATATTTCTAAATAAAAATATATTTATTTGGTCTTGCGCATAGCTGCGCCTTGCGAGCATGAGCGATTTGAACGTATTTAAATGCATGAATAATCTACGTATTTAGGTGAATCAAGCGGAGTGCCGGTTTTGCGTAGCAAAAATCTTAACTTATGAATGAAAAGAGATTTTTGAAAAATTCCAAGGGAAATGTGGTAGAGAACTTCAGTAGCTTTCAAATAAGCTTAAGTTCATTATTGTCGGTCAACTGGGTAACCCAGGATTGGCCGCCAAACTGCAAATTGGATGAACTTAAAAGGTTGCAAGAAATAAGAAAATCATTTTAATTTTTTTTTTTAAAGCGATTTATTAAAATTATAATTGTTAAACTACTTAAAATTAACCAAATTTAATAAATATCTAACTTTTAACTAAATAAAAATAATAAAAATATTTATTTAAAAAAAAATTATTTATTACCAAAAATAATTTTTTTCATACAAAATAAATATTTTTAATAATTTAAAAAATAGTTTCTTATTAAATTTTGTTAATTTTTATTAGTTTAACAACATCATTTTTAATAAATCGTTAAAAAAATGAATATGTATATTTATATCGCATGCGATATTTGCAACATTTTAAACTTTTCACTTTGATAGTCGATTCTGAGTCACCCGGTAGACCTACAATGAAATCCTTACGCTCATATTAAAGTTTTAGAAATTCTTTTTATCGTCGCTTTAAAATTTTTTAAAATCTCTTACCGTTCAAAAGTTACGATTTTTGCAACGCTAAGTTCGCCAAACCGGCCACTGTGCGACGTAATCTCCTCTGCCTCAATCTAGATCATGAATGACCGCAACCATTTCTCCCACTCTCCATGCAGCATGGACTTCTCCATCGCCTCGCACTGAAAAGGCTTAATCACACCCGCCATGACTTTTACCTGTAAATATAAATGATTAGTATGTGTATTGCTAATTTTTCCTACAATCTACGAACCCAAACTGGGCACGGTTTTAAATCATGCGAGTCACCTCACAATATCGAAGTGAAACGGAGGATTTTGCTTCTGTCCGACCGCATTGTTATTGCAATGGCCTTCGGGACGATTTTTTTCGGCAAATAGTGAACTACTTTTCACTCGCATGCCACTCATCCGTATTCCTCTCGGCAAATAGTGATCTACTTATCACTCGCATGCCACCTACGCTCCTTATTACTTGGGTAGGAACGTTCCTTCGACGGGGAATCCAACCCCGGTCTCTCTCTTGCCGAGGAACGTAACATTCTCTCCAATCGAAAGGGAATCGACCACCGGTCCCCGCAGCTGCTGTTTTACGTATACTCTTAAACGACAGTTCTCGTAGGCGCGATTTAACCACACACTCGCGATGACCGAAAGACCAAATAAAATCCAAAATTAATACAGATTTTTTTTTATTTTTGTATAGTTTCTAAGCGTTGCAAACTACTAAGAAAAATTAAAATACCCTTGGCAAGGGTATGCAAATCATATATCTACCACTTTTTAGTATACTTTTGATCTGTATAAAATAAAGACGTGTGGCCATTCTACAAACTGTCTATTCGCATGGCCGGTATAATTCTTGGCAAAAGATTTTGGCTGAAAAGGCCTTGACATTGCGCGTGTGAGTGCCTGCATTTGCCATCAAAAAAAGTAATAAAAAATTTTTTACAAATAGAAGGCGACACATGCGGGGAAAACCCGGTACCGATATCCACAGACGTTTGTGTTATTATTTGTGTTACAACCGCAACGCAGCTCTGACGTTGTCGTTTCGCTGATACGTCTAAAAATAAAGTCAAAGTCTCTATTGATAACCGGGCACGAGCATGTCGCCATTCGCCGAGTCATTTGCTTTAACAAAAAGCAAATTTAATTTTCGGCAACTGTCAAAATAAAACCACTTACCATAAAGCTTGCTGTTGATGTGGTGTTTTTTTTTTAAAGGGTATATCTAAATGTTCTGCGGGTTAGTGTGTCAAAAATGGTTTTATTGCATTTTACGTATATTTTTGAAATATGGCTTAAATGAAAATGGATTACGTGTTGACAATTACAATGGGAATGGGAACCCCAAAATATATATAATAAATATTTTTAAGTGCCACTTAAATGTTGAATGTAGATTTTGTTTATTTTTGTGCAATGGTAGAATACGCGGACCGGTAACGTTGGTAGTGACTCTACATTATTTTCGTGTGTAATTAGAACTTAAAGCTGCAAAAAATGCCAATTTTGACCCTTTTTAGACTAATATACTCGTGTTTCGAGTACTTTTTGTAACTTTAAAAAAATATCCTAAAGAATTGTTAACTATTTTTAGAATAAGATTGCTAATAACAGGCATTGGAAAAACAACCTTTAACTCTATCTGACGCGACATTAATTGAACCTTTTGTAGTCTTTGAAATTTTTTGAATATGACCGCCAAGATGTATAAATGCATCGACTGTTTGGTGTTGAGGTATCGGTTAAACTGCAAATAGAATGGAACACGACGAGACCGTTGAGTATATTGCAGAAGATGGACGAAGACAGTTGCGTTAAAAATGACAGACAGACAGAAAGAAAAACCCGTTTCGACAAACCGTAAAGAAACATTCCTGTATGGAGATATTGTATTTAGTTAATAGTGTTTAAATAAAAGTCAGGAAATTCGAAAAACCCTTGTTTAGTCTATTAACATTGCACTAATATTAGCAGTATGTATTGTCGTGGGTGTGGGTGTGGGTGTACCCATAAATCGCGATACAAGGCTTCGCTGGTAAATCTGAAATCGCAGTTCGGTCTATCGAGTACTCATTGTAAGGGCCAATGCAATAGCCTATTTTACTATCAGATATTTTATATTGTACTGTGTTAAAAATCTACCATGCGCTTTTAAATATATTCAAGAATTTTGGTTTGATCCCTTAACCAATTCTAAGATTGAAATAGGTTTTTGATGCGTTCCTAATGGCCGTCAGGGCTATTTGCAGACATGTTTTGTATTGGATGAGGTTTTTTCATTCGATAGGTAACACAGTGCTACAAACTTTTAAAAATTGTAATAAACTGGAATTTGGCATAGCGTACGCTGTAGAGCAGGTCGCGTATAGCACTTCCTCATACTTGGTTTTCCTCGGGGACCGCCAAAATATGAAGTTATGACCCAAAAACCGTTTATTGATCTTCTTGCTCACTTAAATTGAAATAACTCGCGAATGGACCATCTAATTTAATATAACTTTGCCAACTCTGATAGCAACGAGAAGAGTCTAATATATTATATTCATAGGTTATAAGGATTTACCGCGATGGCTGAGAAATGCGGGTTAAAGATCTTGTATTTTCACCCTTTTTTTCCAAATTTGTATTTTGACCACCACTGGTTTCACTACTTTATTCTATGCAATTTTTGCTTCAATATTATTATAAAAGCCCAGTTAATTCTGCATGAAACAATTGTTCTCCCGTTGAATTTGGTTACCAAATGGCGAAGTTATTCGCGGATATCTGAGCACACTTCGAAATCTAGTATTATTTTTAATTGTGTTGACAGAAAATTAATTGACTTAACATTAATGCCCCTGAAAGCATAGTTTGCTAAAGTTAAGTGGGAAATTTTAATATAGTTTCTTATGTTATACAAGATCTGTAACCCGCATTTCTCAGCAATCGCGGTAAATCTTTAAGTTTTTGCAACCATTTTGGAAAAAGTGGTTCTGAGATAATCGAATTTAAAGTTTCGACAACTATTTTTGATAAAAAAAATTATTTTTAATCGCTTTCAAACATGAATTCGATGCATTCGGGTACTAATGAAAAAATATGATTAACAGTGTTCCTGCGTTCCTTAGGGTGACCATCCGAAAAGTATGCAACATTTTTGTAGGGTGGGAGGGGTGCTTGGTTCACGTTTTTGCTCATAACTTGAGAACCGTTCATCCGATCTTTATCATTTCTTTGGCATTTCGATTCGCCCGTCTAGTTGTTCAAACAGACAGACGGACGCTGTTTGAACACCTAGATCTCAGAGATGGTAGGAGATAGAGGTTTGACATGTATGGAACAAATGCTTCTTTTATCACGCAGATCAAGTTTGTTTCAAACTTTGGCCCCGCCCCCTCCCGCCCCCGCAATTTGGAAAAAACGTAATATCTCCTACAGTTTTGAAGATAAACGATTCGTACCTTCTAGGGATAGTTCGTAATTAGCAAAATGTATCGATTTGCCAAAGAAATGATAAAGATCGGATGAGCGGTTCTCAAGAGTTATGAGCAAATAAGTAAGTCACCCTCCCACCCTATCACAACTAACACCGCACAATCTTAAAGAGAGAGAGAGAGAGTGAGAGTGAGAGTGAGAGAGAGAGAGAGAAAGAGAGAGAGAGATTAGAGATTAGCGCAGCACCAGCATTGCATTCAGCTTCTTCTCCAGGTACAGAGTATGTTATAGTCGGGCTTGACCGACTTTCTCACTTGTTACTCTACGAGTAACGGGTATAAAAACTCCAAAAATTTGTAAGTAAAATTTTTTTTCAAAAACTTTTTTTTGGTGGAGCATTTTAGAACTTTTTCGACTAAAAAATAAGAAAAAACTTGGAATTACTAAAAATACGAGTGTCGATGAAAAATTTTTTCATATAAGAGAGAGTCGGGAGTAAAAATTCTTTTTGTTTTTTTCTCTAAAACATATTTTCGGATCTGCTTAAAAGTAATACAGGATTTGAGTATTGCAGGCTCGAGTTCAAGTAAAACACACAGATGGGTATGTCTAATATGTTTCGGTTGCTCCTCGGCAACCATCTAAAAAACAATTTCTAATTACAATATACCATTAATTTTCTCAAAAAACACAAAATAAGAATCCAATTTCCCCAGTCCTTTTTAAGTTTTAAGCACATTATCGAGGCTCCATTTTTATATATTGTAGCGAGCCTGGGCTCTAACTCCTCAAACTAGATCCCTGGAACCGGTATCAATACTGAGGACTGCGTAATCAATATATCTATTGATGGATTGATAACCTCAGTTTTGCTGTCTATTTTTGTCACATGTGCTAAGCCTAATTCTCTAATGGTTATTTGTGTAAATTAAAGTCTAAATTGTTCGCAGAGTTCCTCCTACTCATTATTTAATCGCCCACCACCTCATAAAACTTAGTTTCGCGAGTTGACCAAGATTCGCTACAGTGTTTACATATTTGATATTTAATCAGGAAAAAACATTACAACTACAATATTGTTCCCATGAGCCTACTTTTGCTGTAAAAAGACCCATTAAATACATATTAACCCCGTTCAATCTGAATTTTTATAAACCAAGTAAATATATGCATCTCACTTTAAGCGTATCCAAACTTCCTTAGAACAGTGCCAAATCTTAACCAAATCGTGTTTTTGTTTAATTTGCTGTTTAAATTTAATTTGATTACGCACTTTGGTTTATGATCATGTTATGCTTTTATTGACCAAAATCACAGTCTCATTCTTTGACGTAAATGTGAATGCATTAGATGGCAATTAAGATGGCAAAGTGCAACCGGCCAGTTTTTACGAGCTGACACGTGTTGGCAATTGAAATCGAAGAGTGTCTACGGACAATAACAAGACACAGACTCAGTTGGCCCGACACCCACGAGCCCATTAAAATCACACACCGCCAGTGCGAATGAGCAATGCGGTGGGATGGGGGGAGAAGTAAAGTCGACTGTCGACTCATGCGTTATGCTAATTTCGCTTTTATTGTTTTTGTTACGCTATTGCCTGGCGTTTGTTTTTATGGCAAGCTTTTGCCGTTTGCTGCCAGACACAGTCAATGCCATTTGCTGAGTGAGAGAGATAGAGACAGGGAATCAGACTCCCATTTACCGTTATTTTCGGAGCCTTCACCTGCCAAAGGGCATTGAATTCCTTTTCATTAGGGCCCATATACAGCTTACATATTCTGTGTTTGCCCAAAATATTGCAACCCAACGAAGAGTACGCAGGAAGGGAAAGCAGAAAAGCAATCGGCCGTAACAAAATTTCCGACACGTGCGACAAAATTGCCCGGCCAAAAGTAGGGGGCGGGACAGTGGCAACAGCAGACAGGCTAAATAAAAAGCTTACAAAGGCAAGCTTTTTGATGAGGGTTGGTTTTGGCTTTGTTTTGTTTTTGGCAGTCAAGAACAAATTATGATGTTGACGCAACAATGTTGATGCAGCAATGTTGCTACACTATTCTTGAATGACTTGACAGTGCGTGGGAGAACAGTCGCAATGTGACTTAAATATTTGTTGATTTACAACTCAGTGTGAGTGTGTCTATAAATAGCCTAGAGCTAAAAATGGTTAAATAATTTCCTGGAATAAAACTGTATAAAGTAAGTTGACATTTAAATGCCATCCGTCAATTGAAATCATGAATTTGAATAATAAGATATTAATTACAGAAACCAAGCTGTTATTTGCAAGACTCAATTTATGATTTTTAATGCGCTTTGTTTTTAAATTTGCTGTCCTATTGTTTGAAATGACCTATGTGATTTCTTTCCGTTCTGCGACTTTCGTACAGTTAAGCGAATCCAAACTTTTTATACTCTGTACCGAAGGTACATCTATATATATAAAACTGTTCAACCTGACTAATTGACTGACTGGTGACCGTCGCACAGCCGAAACCATAAAAGATAGGAAGATGAGATTTTCACAGTAGTTTTTTCTTATGCTGAAAGTGAGTACTAAGAAAGGATTTTGGAAAATTCTGCCGGGAAATGTGGAAAATTCGCGGAAAACTTTTGTATGAAACTTTTTTGTTTTTCATCCGATCAAGTTCAAACTTATTTTCAAAAATCAATAAAAATTATTCAACATTAACTGCATACCAATCTTCCCGAAAATCAACCACCTTTGGGTGGAATGTTGGAGGTCAAGGTTGCCAGCCATTTGCTCCCAGTTCATTTCGAAAGGCACACTTTGCTTTACCGTTGCATCAGAGAACAAAGAGCGCACGCAATACCAAAGCCCAGAGAGCATAAATCGAAGAGAAACGATTTCAATGTGTGCGTGGGAGCAATTGAATTGAGTTGCCTCGGCAACAACAACAAGACAGAGTACAAATTAAAAAACTACAGTTGCAATTAAAACAAACGCAAATACAAAAACTCCAGCCACAACTAAAATAACAGCAACATGAAATAATTCAAATAAGGACTTTCCTTACCGGGGAAATTGGGGGGGAAGGGGGGGGGGGTGGGGGGGGGGGGGAAGTGGGAGGGATGTGGGTGGGATTTGGGTGGTAGGTGGCTGGGACTTGGGCGGTAAGTGGGTGGGAGGTGTGTGGGATGTTGGTGGTAGGTGGGTGGGATTTGGGCGGTAGGTGGGTGGGAGGTGTGTGGGATGTGGGTGGGCGATGGGTGGGAACTGGAGGGGAAGTGGGAGGGATGTGGGTGGGATTTGGGTGGTAGGTGGGTGGGATGTGGGTGGGAGGTGGCTGCGACTTGGGCGGTAAGTGGGTGGGAGGTGGGTGGGAGGTGGGTGGGAGGTGGGTGGGAGGTGTGTGGGATGTGGGTGGTAGGTGGGTGGGAGGTGTGTGGGATGTGGGTGGGATTTGGGTGGTAGGTGGCTGGGACTTGGGCGGTAAGTGGGTGGGAGGTGTGTGGGATGTGGGTGGTAGGTGGGTGGGATTTGGGCGGTAGGTGGATGGGAAGTGGGAGGGATGTGGGTGGGATTTGGGTGGGAGGTGGGTGGGATTTGGGCGGGAAGTGGGTGGGAGGTGGCTGGGAGGTGGGTGGGAGGTGTGTGGGATGTGGGTGGGAAGTGGGTTGGATCTGGGCGGGAATTGGATGATAAGTGGGTGGGATGTAGGCGGGAAGTGGGTGGAAAGTAGGTGGGAAACGGGTGGAAGTTGTGAAAAAAGTAGATTGGGAGTGGGTGGGATGGGGGTGGGATGGGGGTGGTAAGAACGCAGCAGCAAAATCGTAACGCTGAATAAGCAAAGTAGTAAAACGTTGATTTCAAGCCTATGCATGTATGACTCGATTTCTGGGCTCTACAGAGGAAATAAATTTATAGAATGTTTTCAAAATTGGTAAATATTTGACTCTCACGATTGACTTCAAACTGATTCTGATATGGGATCTATACTGTTCAAGGCGCAGCGAAGCGCGACGGGCTTTTCGCTAGTAGAGTATATTAAGTTTGTGCCAAAGTATGTAACAGGGAGAAGGAATCATTTCCGACTATATAAAGTATATATATTCTTGATCAGCATCAACAGCCGAGTCGATATAGCCATGTCCGTCTGAAAGAGGTTTGACATGTATGGGACAAATGTTTCTTATAGCAGCAGGCAGATCATGTTTATTTTCAATTTTTGCCACAGTTTTGAAGATAGACGTTTCGTACCTTCTAGATATAGTTAGTAATTAGCAAAATGTATCGTTTTGCCGAAGAAATTATAAAGTTATCAAGTTATGAGCAAAAAAGTACATCGCCCTCGCCCCACCCCCTCCCACCCATTCACAACTAACACAATCTTAGAGAGAGAGAGAAAGCGAGAGAGAGAGAAAAAGAGAGAGAGACTTTGAGATGAGCGCAGCACCAGCATTGCATTCAGCTTCTACTCCAGGTACAGAATATGTTATAGTCGGGCTTGACCGACTTCCTCACTTGTTCTTAAAAAATTTGTTCTAAAAACAAGAAAAGGAAAGATTTTTCTGATTAACAGGGCCTGCACCCAAAAATCAATTTCTTCTTTCTGAAAGTCAGCATAACTGTGTGTACACTGAAAAAAAAATAAACTAGAATTTTCGTTCTTAAATCAAGAAATTTGCAGTTTTAAAACTTAAATAGTCCAGAAACTCCTTAATTTAAATACAGAATTTCTAGTTGCATTACCGTTTTTAAAAATCCTCAATTTCTTGATTTCAAGAACGTTTTTGATATGTTACGCACAATTCACGATTCAAAAAAGCATGATGTAGACTTATTTATGTTCGTTAATAGCGATTTGAAATTAAAGTAATATGGCTTCCTCACTGAAGCACATTTTCAAAAAAGTTATCGTCATCACTGAAAATGCAATTTCCAATGAGGACATTGTGTTGCTTCTGCATTTGCATTTCAATAATTAACAAAATGGCTGGCAACAAAAATTACAAATGAATCAAAGATATTAAATTTCAGTTTATTTTGCTGCTAGATACAGAACATCTAATGTTGGTAAGGGTTTAAAGCTCTTCTATGTCAAATTCTTTTATGTTAATGCTAGAATTATTTCTGTCGCCAAGCGAACCATTGTTTTGGTCAGACTAGAAGGCTTGTGGTCTCTTGAGTCCAATTGAAACTACATTAGAAGTTTCTAATGTCTGCAATATATTGTGTAATCATTGATATTATTGGTAAACATAAAAAGTATAAATTAATTTCAATTTAATTTAATTTAAGCAAAGTTCAAATTTTTGCCATTTGGCGCGCCACTTCGTCACCACTTCGTCAACTAGCCAAAAAATGGCCGACTATCGAAGTATCGAATGGCAAACGAGTAATGCGACTACATTTTCTCAAAATGCACTTTTTTGGCATGTGCCCATACAAAATTGTATGGGGGGAAAATGTACATTTTGCCCAAAATGCGAAAATGCAAAATGCAGTTGTAGTGAGGACAGCACATAAGATATCGTTGTTACATCAAGAACGAAATGATCTTAAATTAAAACTTTTTTCTTGAATTAAGATTAAGATAACCTCTGCGAAAAGCTTACAAAAATATTACGTATACGACACGTTCACCAAATCGAAATTTTGTCAACGAGCTCTCAGTATCATTTTAATAGTTGTCGAATTTGATCATACAGGCAAGGGCAACAGTACGTATGAGTGATAAACTTTGAATCCAAGTCGCAAACCCTAATATTTATTTTATCTCCAAAATATTTTTTGATATATCTTTTGTGCACGAAACGCATCGCATAAGGGGGTATCATTCATGGCCTTACATTTTTCCATACATAAAATTTCCCCCCTAGTGTACATATTCTTTCTAAAAAACAAGCATATTGAAAAATTCGTTTAAAGACAAACTAAAAATGAAATTTCTGAATTATTCATCGATATTCCCACACACATTTTTTTACTAAGATATAAATGTAAGATTTTGAAAAATTCACAATAAATTAAAGTCTCACTGCTTACTTCTATGCCTAAACGAGAGCGTAAGTTAAAGTCGGCTCTAACCGACTTCGATATACCCGTTACTTATGAAAAACATGTTTAGCAGTGTTCCTGCGTTCCTTAGGGTGACCATCCGAAAAGTATGCAACATTTTTTTTTTGTGGGTAGCGGGGGGGACTTGGTGCACTTTTTTGCTCATAACTTGAGAACCGTTCATCCGATCTTCATCATTTCTTCGGCAAATCGATTTATTTTGCTAATTACTAACTATCTCCAAGCTAGTCTTAGAGACAAAGAACAAATTGCAGCAGGAACAACCTGACCCTACGATGGATACCGGGACACAACAACATCCCAGGAAACATATTGGCCGACGAACTGGCTCGCAAGGGTGCAGCCACCGCAATGGTAGGGCCAGAACCCTACTGCGGCATAGGCCAGCACACAATAAAAGAACTTCTAAGAAAGAAGAGAATACGCTCCGAACAGCCTCCTGGGTAAACACCAGGGGAATGAGACAAGCTAAAGCACTAATAGTGAACCAGGACCTCAAAAGGTTCCAAAAGTAAATCCAACAAGGAAAGAATGCACTCAGGATTCTAACAGGGCTCTACACGGGTCACTGCAGACTGCGGAGCCACATGTACAAGTTGGGAATAACAAACTGTGAAGAGAAGGAGGAGTCCTCTGAGCATATACTAGCACACTGCGATGCCCTAGTGAGGCGCAGACTCAGCAGATTAGGGAAACACACATCGCGGTGCACCACTTCCCCAAGAACAAATAATAACTATCTCTAGAGGGTTCGATTCGTCTATCTTTAAAACTGTAGGAGATATAACGTTTTTTCTAAATTGCGGGGGCGGGAGGGGGCGTGGCAAAAATTTGAAACAAACTTGATCTGCGTGCAGATAAAAGAAGCATTTGTCCAATACATGTCAAACCTCTATCTCTTACCATCTCTGAGATCTAGGTGTTCATACAGACAGACGGACAGACGGACATGTCTATATCGACTCGGCTGTTGATGCTGATCCAGAATATATATACTTTATATGGTCGGAAATGATTCCTTCTGCCTGTTACATACATTTGCGCGACTTTAGTATACCCTTTTTACTCTACGAGTAACGGGTATAAAAGTACTAAATCAAATCATTCATATGGCAGCTGAAAGATATTGTTCTTTGAATTTTTACTTAAACTTTTTCTGAACTAAATGGAATAAAATTAATTAAATTAATATTTATTATCGCTGAGTTTAACTTTGCTTACATTGAAAATAAACATGAGAAAAATCTTCCGACCGATCGTATAAGAAATGCAGAACTTCTGGAGTATTTTCTCTATAAACAATTTATAAAAATTTGTTGATGACGCAAAAGAGAACAAAAGCCCACTTTGAACAGCTGTCATCTACGAACAATATTATTTGCCAAACTTCCACATTCAATCATTAGTTAACCGAATTGTGTGTTTACTTCTGGTTGGAAAAATACCGAAATCCAACTCGCTTAGCGCTTTTAGCACATTTGTCGGGTGTGCGTCGGCCGCTGATGTTGCCTGACTTTGACTTTTTCGTTTGCACATTTAAACGAGGTTCGGTACGCCTCGCGTTTTCATTCTGCTTGGCACGGTCGTCCGCTTCACATCGCAGAGCGCTAAAATTAAGTTGGAAAAGCTCCACGAACAAATTTACGTGTTTTGTGTTTTGTGTTTGTGTGTGTCGAGTGTTGTCAAAACGAAAGCGAAAGTTTTTGTTTGCGCGCGTGTTGCCATTGGCGTCGGCGTCGTCTCTAAAGTCAGTACACACTCACACACTTCTCACCTAGAATAGATTAAAAGCGCGTGAACAGAAAGCAGGGAAAACGGAAAATATGCTCATTAGTCTGAATGAGTGTGCAATAAATTAAGAGAACGTGTTCATGCTGCCAGTGAAATTTGTTGTGTTTGTGTGCTAATCAAAAAGAAAAATACCAATAAAACTCAATCAAAGAGGAGTACAACTGCAGCCACCCACGCATACGCATCGTTCCCCGCAACACCGGTAAGTCCTTTTCGTTTGAATGTAAGCCATAAATCAGGCAGCATTAGCGTTTCACACTCGTCTCTGCCACACGTGGCAAGGCGTAAGAATTGCATTTGACAGGCGATTTCCGTGTGGCGGAAGCTTTAAGAGAGAGCACCCCGGCCACTCGGCATTTATGCTGTGAGCATATCTCTCACCTTCTCAAGGACAAATTTAGGTCAGCATGCGAGTATGACGCTTACAGCATGCCCTTTGGCTTTTAAAGTTTGCCTGCATTCTGCACAACTGCAATGCTGTGGGGTCACATGGCGTATGCGCAATATTGATTTTTGGTGATTTTTGTTCTTTGCTGAAAGCATTAATCATTCAACACTCAACTGGTTAAATTATAAGGGCAAAGCTAGGGGAATGACAAAAGACAATCAGAAAGTTTGCCATCTTCAGATGCAGTTTTCAAACCCTTCCAATGCGGTATCTCAGAAAGTCCACAGAGACCAACAAATTTACAAATGAAAATTTAATAAAAAAAATTTATTTGATTATGGCGCTCATTCCCGTATAGTGGACAACTAAAAAAGGCATGGTCCACGTCCTCTCGCGTTTCGCCACTGTGGTCGCGGTAGGGATCCTCCTCGTGTTTGAAGCGGTGCAGGTGACCCGTCAGCATTTGGGACAGGTAAAAATCTACTTGGCCGTGTCTTCTCTTCAGCCAGGGATCCAGGTTCGGTATCAGCCGGTGAGTCCACCTACCGCTTATACCGCGATCCCATCTGCTATGCCATTGTTGAGTCACGCTGTGTACTGCTTCCTGTGCGTCCGCTTCGTCTTTCTGCTGCTAGCAGGTCTATGGGGACTGTTCAAGCGACAACTAGAGCAGCCTTCTCTGATACGGTGCAGAAACAGCAGGTGATCCTGAGCGCGCTTAGTCTGTATACCGACTTCCATTGGCGGCTATAGGACGCTATGTTCATAGCGGGTGCCCAAATCGTCGCCCCATAGAGGGTAATGGAGGTGACCAGGCTCGCTATGAGCTGCCTGCTCCTTGTTACAGAGGTTGTCGCCTTGGCAGCTTTGGCGCATACGTGCTCAAGCAAGACGAGCAAGACTCCTAAATATTTGACGGCTAGCTGTGACTCGATTGTGATGGAGCCAACCCGTATCGTTGCCACTTCAACTTTTTTCCTACTACTTACTAGGACGGCCTCTGTTTTGTGTTCGGCTAGAGTGAGCCCATTCGCGGTTAGCCACTCCATAATCTTGTCAATCGCGAGGCTGCATCTTTCAGTGACTTCACCCAATTGTTTTGCCACAGTCACTAGGGCTATGTCATCTGCGAAGCCTACCAGAGTGCATCCATAGGGAAGGTCTAACCTTAGAACTCCATCATACATGACGTTCCAAAGTGTAGGACCTAGCACAGAGCCGTGGGGTACTCCTCCTGAGACAGTGTATTGGTGCTGTCCTGCTTCTGAACTATACAGCAGGATTCTGTCCTTAAGTAGCTCGCAATTAGCTGAATAAGTTATTGGGAGATTCTTCGGTCGCTAAGGGCCTGCAATATTTTGGTTCACTTTGCAGAATTAAAAGCGGTTTTCACATCGATTGTGCAGATTAGGCAGTACTGCTTGGCTCCTCCTCTAGTCCATCTCGTTCCTTCTATGGCATTGTTGGCAAGTCTGACAACTACACTTCTTTGCAGTTGCTTGTTGCTTACAACTCATCCTAATTAAGTTAATACTACGTTCTCATTACAATCATATTATATTCAATAAACATTCAAATATGTGACCAAGATTTAATTTTGTATATTTATTTTGAAAAGAAAGAACAAAATAATTGTAACCGGTTCGGGAACTCAAACTCGTTTTCTTTCTTTTTAACTTTTTGTGTGCAATTTTTAAGTTAAGTTTGTGCTATTTTTATTGTAATAAAGTTTGGGCACTTCTCAAGTCCCAGTGCCATTTGACTAGCAAAACAAACAATATATTGTGAAGCAACACAAAAAATAAAACCTTAGAGCTGCAATATGTTTTTAATGTAAACAGCAAAACAGAGACCATATTATTATTTATTTGTTTACAAAAGTGCCTGGCTCACTGATTCCAAGAAATACGAGTATGTGACCATCGGCTGTGCCCTTCTCCGCCCAGTTTTTTTAGTTCTCAATGAACACAGCTGGTCGTTAAGCGGAGCGTGTGAAATGTACTCCAGAAAGAAAAATAGAGAAATCTTAAGTAAGCAATTTGGCGGACAATGGGCCAACTATTGATGGCTCAGCAAAGTAGAATCAAGCAGCGGGTGTGAAAATATTATTGACAGTTGTTTATTTATTTATTTGTATATTAAATTGTAGGGATAAAACCAAAGGTTCAATACTCTCGCACACTTTCCGCTTTATTTGGTTATTCAAAGCGTCGCCGGAAGTGGCACTGAAAACAAATTTATGCAGTTTTTCCATATCTCAACCCGTGTGCCTTCTTAATAATATTTAGGCTGCCGCCCCATTCATGACACCACATGACGCCCATAATTATAGATTTATCAATTTTGCCCAAACGCGCGCGTTCCGCATTAAAACTTGAAACAAACCTCATGCGGCGACTGCGAAGCGTTGCTGATACGTTGATCGACGACAACAACGCCAGCATTTTGGCATTTGGTGGACAAGGGGGAGAGCGCGCAGCTTGGACGGAGCAACACGTGCATCGTAAATTCAATAAAAAACAAACAAAAAACAAAAGCAAAACACACACACACACACACAGGAAAAGTGTAGAGAGACAGTAGCATAAAAGTTTATTAACGGCATGAGAGAACTTTTGTTGTTGCTGTGTGTGAGTTTTGAGTTCTGTATTTGCCAGCCTCTCTCAGGGCTATTCGGTCGGCTTGTGTGTCAGATTAGGGGAAAGACGACTTGGATTCGCTCCACATTTCGATCACTAGCAGAAAAAAGTGTTGCTTTTAACAAAATTAAATCCGGCTGTGAAGTTCTCAAACAAATAAAATTCGGATAACGAATCCTAAAGATTAACATTTTTGTCATATATTTAGGGTCAACATGCCCTGCCTGCTAACACAATGTTAATTTGATTACTTCAATGTTAACGTTCTGTTAATTAAAAGACTGTTAATATTAGAAAAATGAGAACAAACGTTCTTGAATCAAAAAGTTAGCCGAATAATGTAGGAAAAGATCGTACTTAGTTCAAGAACAAAATTTCTTGGATCAAAGACAAAATAGACTTACAAAATATGTGGTTCGAAAAATGCAAATTATTTTACGTTAAGTCTTTAGATATGGGGTAAGGGTAGATTTCCGATTTACAGTACAAACATCTTGGTTTTTTCTACCTAGACCTAGTTTCAAGGACATATTGGACAATCTTATGGAATTTCATAGGCTTAAACCAAGAACAATTTGTACTTACTTTTTGAAGGTTGTATTATAATATTAAATAGCTATTTTCTTTAAAATAATGTTTTGTGGTTGGCTTTAGAATTTATTAGACTTCGATGATCATTCCGCTGCCGCTCATGCTTAGGCTGGTGCTTCTGCAAAGAAGATTCCTCAAATTTGCACGTGCCAACTTTAATTTTTCAGTACTTTTTTTACCGTTGAGGTCATGTTATGGATATTTTTTACCCTGGAGGACAATTGCGTCCTTGATTTTTTTAAAATGATTTTATAGTCATATTTTGTGCAATTTTGGTTTTATTTTGACTTATTTATCGCTAGCCCGGCCTTTTCGCCTTTGGAGGATTGTAAAGAAATAAAAAAACTACATTTTCTGAGTAAACGCTTTGCAAATGGGTTTTGTTTTGCAAACTATGCGAAACGGTTGAAACACCATAAGAGAAGAGAATGGCCTTAAAATTTAGAATAGCTCCGTTCAAAAAATGTTCGAAAACTCGCAAGAACGGACTTGATAGAAGTGGTGAGTGGTTTTTTGAGTAGAATTTGTATTGTTAAAAAGAGAAGTTTGTTAGATTTTTTTTTTATTCCAGAAATAATTTTATTTTAGTTCCTGATTTCTCTCTGTGTGTAACAAACTTACTCATTGTTTCGTTCATGCTCACCCTCTTTTGCCTTTATTTATATGTGTGTGTGTCTGTGCAAATGTGAGTAAGGTTGTCTGTGCGCTGTGCTCGTGGCTAGGAAATTACCACCAAGTGGAGGTGGCATCCAAAGCTAACGTCGAATGACAAAGTCTTTTTAATTTATGCAGGCAACAACTACAAAATTAATTCTCGCATTTTTCGTTTTAGCTTTCGTTTGTTGTGCTCGTCGCTCGCACACGTGGCTGCAGTTGTGTGTGTCTGTGTGAACCTAATTTCAAATGTAACTGAAAGCCAAACGGCTACTGTGAAAACCCATTAAAGTTAAATGAGAAACACAAGAGTCGCGGGCAGTCGCAAAAACACACAAATTGCACATCAAAAAAATCGACTAATTTTCTATGGCATAATTAATTTTCCTAATGGCAAATAAAGGGGATTAGGCGATAGTGGGTGGATTTTAAGTTTCCCATTCCTGGGCAAGCCAACAAATTGCTCTAATGGGAGACGATAAGCTGGGCCACAGGGCGTATGAGTAATACGTACAAATTCTTCGGCTACTAATTACGCTGACCCAATATCACGAAACCGCACAGCGACATCAAGGCTGCACGCGCGTGTATCCGTCCATGTGTGAGTGGGTCTATGATGTGGAAACAAGTTCAACGTACACACTCGCTTGACTCCCCAGACCCACACGTGTGGCAACTTTGTCTTGTCAAGAAGACAATCGTTTTGTTTGTGTATATTTTTTGCTAATTTTATGACCACATTAGCGAATTATTTTTTTTGCTAGCATTCGCGCCAAGTAAAACAAACACTGGCTGGTGCCACAAGCGCTTTGTCGTTGACCTGACCCCTTTTGTACCGCCTTTGACCACTGTGGCTCGTTCTGTAACTTGAACTGAAATACTCGTACATTGTGGAGCGGCATTATTCAAAGAAAAAGAAACGGATTCGTCTGTCTCTCCCTCTATCTCGCGCTCTAACTGGGTTGAGTCACACGTCAAATGAATGGATGACTTATCAAGCCACGCGCAGAGAAAATGTTTGTTACTGTGCACTCGCATTTTTATACCCTGTACCCATTTAAAATGGATAAAAGGGGATCATGAAGTTATGAATATGTATGAAACAGGGAGAAGGAATCATTACCGCCCTATAAAGTATACATATTCCTGATCATCAGCAACAGTCGAAAGGGTTGATTGATTTTTGCATGAGGGCAGGTGTATACCGTACCCAGATTAAGTTTGTTTCATTTTTGTAAAAAGCCATACAATTTTTAAGTCAAAACCCCCTGACCAAATATATATTAAGTTGTAGCCAAGGCATCAATCTGCACTGAAAGTCAGAATAAGATCCGAACAAAAACACCTAAGTTATGCAAGTGGGCCGCCGACCCATTTGTTTGAAATATCTTTATGTTATTTTGAGTCAAACAAAAATATATTCACTCGAAGAAGTTAACTTCATTTTAACATATGGAACACTTGGTCCAGGGTATTTTTCAGTCGAGAAACATGACTAAAACGCTATCCCTTGTTATTTCTATCTCACTTTATTTTTAAATAATACTCGTATTTTTGCGTTAAAGTTTGCTATTGTTAGAGCTGAGCTTTTGCATATAATTTCCAGGAATTTTTGAAGTGTGACGAAGCAAGCTATTGTGTAAATACTGTGTCAGCTGTTTTTTGTTAAAAAGTTATACAGGGGGCAGCTCGCGTTTCCGGTTGGCATTGGATATAATATGGAAAGTAGATATTATCTATACCTAACTCAGGGAAAGGTAACTAGGAAGCCGACATAGCACTTATGTACCAAAACTTGAGACCTTTGTCTCAATTACTTGCATTATTTTGAACATAGATCTTAGGGGGCAAGTATTATCTATTAAATTTTTTTAACCTGTTGCTAAAGAGTTTTTCCCGATTCATTGGCCATTTACACACAGACTGAACCGTAAGAGATACAAGGCTAAAGTTTGGACAATAGTTTACAATTGTGATTTTAGAAAATTCCGAAGTCGCAGGAAATCTGTATTTGGGGAACTGATTTGATAACCCGATTTCGAATAATCCGCCCCTAGAAACGGCAGGGAAATTCAGCATGTAAGAGGATAATTTCATTCGATTGGTTTGAAACTCTGTTTGTAAGGAAAATAGGCGAAAAAGTTGTGATGTGAATTTGAATTTTGTTTGAAAAATCCAAAAAATTGTCATTTCCGATGTTGGAAAATGCACCCAAGTGTGTATAAATGCCTTGAAACCTCTGTACGAATAAAATTATTTTCTAGCCGATCTAAATGAAATAAATAAAAACGACTATCCAATTTTGGAAAATCCACTCGAGTCGAAAAAAAGGGATTAATACTTTTTTTGTGCAGATCTATTTAAAATTCGATTTGTAATCCTTCCGAACGAGATAATTTTATTGCAGGGTTAAATGGTGGGAACAATCGGTGCGGTTTTATTAAAATTTTTACCGGCTCTTCGCAAAATTAATTTACTTTTCTGTTTAAATTCATTCCTGGACCTTTTTAACGACTCGTCCAGATTGATTAATAGAGAATATTGAACATTTCCTGCATTCGATTGCAAATTTGTTTTTTACCCTTGGTCACAAGTCATCTGCTCGAGATTAATCAAACACATAACTGTGTCACAGATATGCTTGTCATTTATTGTTGTTCTTTTTTTAACTCATTTAAATTGCTTAACTGTTCACTTGCTCAGTATACAATGCAATGTCGCTAAACAACTCACTGTCCAGAGACTTTACTACTCTCACTGATCAAATATGAACAATTGAAGAAGCAAATGTTCACCTGTGCTGTTAAGTAAACATCTCGATTTTTGTATGTATGGAAATCATATAGGAATTGGGTCGAAAGCGATTTGAAGAACACTTGGAAGTAATGGCAAAATTCTACTCCTACATGAACAGTACAGCCCGGACAAGCTACTTCTTGCGTCAACCAAGTATTTGTGAGTCGTGTTTAATTTTATTCGATTTGGTAAATTCTTTATTCTTTTTACTCTGATCCGTCTCATTTGCAACCTCGCTAGTCCTAGTAGTGTTTTGTTTTCTTTATTCACATTTCAAATTTACCAGACTGGATATATGAAAGGCTGTCAGACTGACATATTATTAAGCCACAGCAAAAGCTGCTAATCCTTCAGACTTAAGACCTTCGTTTAGTTATGCAGGCGCGCACTAAAAAAGAAAATGTGGAAAATTTGACCGCGAAGTCAGTCAAAAAGCCAAAGAAAATTAAAGCACATAACATAATAAGCTGTTTTAATAAGAACGCAAAAGAGAGTGAGCATGAGACTACACTTAAACAAATAAGGTATATGTGTGTTACAAATATGCCATTTATATCTTGACTCTCTGAGACAGATAACAGCTGTTAGATGTGTTAGAATGGGGGGAAGGGGAAAGAGTGGAGAGCGGTGGAAGATGGAAAGGAGGGTGGGGAAAGAATAATGAGTGGGTAAAGTGGGGGTGGGGAAAAATCGGGAAATCCAATTTAAATTATATTGAATTATAATTGAAGAGTGCTATTGCTGCTCTAAAACTGACATTCTTCATATAATGTCGCTCGTGCCGAAATTCACTATGTGGTCGTGCGTGAGAAGTAGGTTTTCAGCATTCACTTGACTGGCTGGGACTAACATATAATTCCGGAATTTTCGAGCGACCAGCAAATTTGGTTTGGTCCTTTAGGACGGGATGACGGAGAACTCGAAACTCATATGTAACGAGTAGGGAAATAGGGAATCCCATAGGAAATAATAGAATAAGTTATATAGGAATATTAATACAAAATAATAATAATTGAATTAAAAAAATAGAGGCAAGCTAACTTCGGCTCGACCGAAGTTTATATACCCTTGGAGCTTGATAAGTGCCTGACAGTTTGTATGGCAGCTATACTATATAGTGGTCCGATTTCGAAAAATTTTGGAGAAATGATGTAAAATCATTAAAAACTTATAAATACGGGCGTTGGGAGCGATAACATTGAAAACAAAAAAGTATTTCTCACTAAGACTTTTTTTCAGACCTTACTTTTGTATGGCAGCTATACTATATAGTAGTCCGATTTCGAAAAACTTTAGTGAAATTTTGTGAAATCATTGAAAACTTATAAATACGAGCGTTGGGAGCGATAACATTGAAAACAAAAAACTTTTTCTCACTGAGACTTTTTTTCAGACCTAACTTTTGTATGGCAGCTATACTATATAGTTGTCCGATTTCAAAATGGCTTGATGAAATTATGTGAAATCATTAAAAACTTATAAATACGAGCGTTGGGAGCGATAACATTGAAAACAAAAAAGTTTTTCTCACTAAGACTTTTTTTCAGACCTAACTTTTGTATGGCAGCTATACTATATAGTTGTCCGATTTCAAAATGGCTTGGTGAAATTATGTGAAATCACTAAAAACTTATAAATACGAGCGTTGGGAGCGATAACATTGAAAACAAAAAAGTTTTTCTCACTAAAACTAGTTTTTCAACTGATCGTTCCTATGGCAGCTATATGCTATAGTCATCCGATCCGGCCGGTTCCGACAAATGTGCAGCGTATTTATACCAAAAGACTTCGTGCAAAGTTTGGTTACGATAGCTTTAAAACTGAAGGAGGAGATAGCATAGAAACAGACGGACGGACAGACGGACGGACAGACGGACGGACAGACGGACATGGCTATATCAACTCAGCTCGGCATGCTGATCAAGAATATATATACTTTATGTGGTCGGAGATGCTTCCTTCTATGCGTTACAAACATCCGGACAATTTTAATATACCCTCTCCAAGGGTATAAAAATAGAGGCAAGCTAACTTCGGCTCGACCGAAGTTTATATACCCTTGGAGATTGATATGTGCCTGACAGTTTGTATGGCAGTTATACTATATAGTAGTCCGATTTCGAAAAATTTTGGTGAAATTATGTGAAATCATTGAAAACTTATAAATGCGAGCGTTGGGAGCGATAACATTAAAAACAAAAAGTTTTTCTCACTAAGACTTTTTTTTCAGACCTAACTTTTGTATGGCAGCTATACTATATAGTTGTCCGATTTCGACAAGGCTTGGTGAAATTATGTGAAATCATTAAAAACTTATAAATACGAGCGTTGGGAGCGATACCATTAAAAACAAAAAAGTTTTTCTCACTAAAACTAGTTTTTCAACTGATCGTTCCTATGGCAGCTATATGCTATAGTCATCCGATCCGGCCGGTTCCGACAAATGTGCAGCGTATTTATACCAAAAGACTTCGTGCAAAGTTTGGTTACGATAGCTTTAAAACTGACGGAGGAGATAGCATAGAAACAGACGGACGGACAGACGGACGGACAGACGGACATGGCTATATCAACTCAGCTCGGCATGCTGATCAAGAATATATATACTTTATGTGGTCGGAGATGCTTCCTTCTATGCGTTACAAACATCCGGACAATTTTAATATACCCTCTCCAAGGGTATAATGAATATAAAATTTAAATTCAAAGATCATTATATCAGATAAGTCGGATTATGTTTGTCAATGTTAGTTCTGTATATTTGTGACTATAAGTTTATCTTGTAGCACTAGGAAATCGCTCAATAAATCTAAATCTAAACTGCCTACATGATAAAACAACACAACTTCTTAAAATGTTGGACGCTGACAAAGTTGCGGCGGGTTCAGTTAGTATTGATATGGGCATTTACAATTACAATTACAATTTTCGAATGGATAGAATTTCCATTCTTATCCCAATTGAATATCTTTTCTCATTTTGCCAAAACGAGAGAAAAGTTTATTAGGCTTAACCTAACCAGAAAACGAAAATTCTTCCAAACAGAGTTAAGGTGGCCTTTGTTTGCCTTTGAGACCGAATGACTCTACAAAAAGTATCTTTGTTCGAACTGTAAACTATATATTCTTGATTAGCATCAACGGCCGGGTCGATATAGTTATGTTCGTCGGTCTGTTTGGTGAAAGATAAAGGTTTGAAGTGTATGGGACATATTGTACTTTTAACACTTGCAGCCAGATCAATTATTCTCCGTTTTGCATCCCCCGCCAATTGGACAACACATCATATCTCCCACAGAGTTGCAGATAGATGATTTTTATCCTTTTCAAATAGTTAGTATCTTGCATTATTAAAAAAAAAAATGCAGATCGGATGAACTCATAGACTAATAGAACTCATGATCAGATGATATTTAAGCTATGACCGAAGGAAAGTTACTTTTCCCGACCTGGCAGTAGTGTCGTCATCTATGGGTCGGTTTTGAAAATACTTCATTGTTCAATGCAAGTAGTGGCACCATAAACAGTTCAGCAGCGCTGCTATCAGCTGCTACTCCAGGTAGGTCGAAAGATTAGTTAAAAAATGTATGTATGCAATTATCGTCTTATAAAATGCGACAAAGTTGCGTTTCTTGCTAATATTATATTTTGTTTTATATGAATTCGTAGAATGCTTAACATTCTTGATGAAATTAATTATTATTCAAATGAAATGCAAATCACATTCTCAAATTATAGAATAATTACAATTGGAAATTCTGAACACATAATTTTATTTGTGAATGTTTAATGGGGTTGGTTTGAATATTATGTAGAGTAGTTTTGGTGGGGTAGCCAGTCTTTGGTAGTTTTTATGAATAATTTAAAAAATTTTATTTTGTTTTAAAAAAGTTCATGGTTCCCGTATCGGACTATCTATTAAAAAGTTAGTTTTCTTTCTTTAGAAAATAGCTTATACACATCCGGCCACCTTCACCAGCTATTGGCTCCAACTGTGAAATAAACAGTTAAACTGTAGGTCTTTATCTCTTTTGCGAAAAATAATAAGCACACACGCCAAGAGATTGAGAGAAGCTTGGCTTGGTTCTTTGGTGCTGTAGGACTAATTTTACATTAAAATGTTTTAATAATTTGATTCATTCGATTCGAAGATTTATTCACAAAAGTTCTTAAGACTCCAATAGTAAAGGTATTTTTACCAAACGAAACATAATTTGTTTGCATGACGATTTAAGGGTCAGAAACATTTTCCGAAATAAGTAAGTCCAGTTCAACTGGTCGTTAACCGATAAGGTCCAGACCAAATAAGACTGAGTGAATGGGTAGGCTTGCGAAACATCTAAATAAATAGCCATCGAATTTAAAATATCCAAGGACCGTAACGGTTATAATTTTTAACCCAAATCCAACAAAGCAGAACAAGATTCTTTCGTCGTTTTATTCTGACGGCATGCTTATATAAACTGTAAGAGAGTAAAATGGTATGGCCTGGTGCGGTGCAGAGGTTAGTATGTGAGACTGCTTAATCCCGCCTCGGAACAGTTTTTTATTTAATTTATGTTATTAATTTAATCTTAGACATTTCAGAGTAAAATTGATATACAAAAATGTCAAATTGAGTGCCAAATAAAACACAAACACACAAATGCTACTATTTTTCAAACAAAATTTTGTTGCTACTTTGAATTGCCCACCGTTGCATCGCGTTGGAATGGAAACATGTGACTGTGACCTTATCTGGGAATAGCATTGATGGGAGTGGCGCACGCGCCAGCATTTTGCTCGGGCATTTCGCTTACATCTCTTATAAGATTTCAATTTTCTTTTGTTTAGCTAAATTTCCAATTTTTTTTACAATATTTGCTGAATCTACTTGTTTAATTAAGCTATGTTTGTTTGCGATTGCCCAACGCCACACGTGCCAGACCAAAACGTATGTTCATCAAATTAATGGGCCCCAAACTAATTAATTAACATTTATAGTTAAGCGTTGCGTTTTACGATGTGTCAATTAAATGAGCAAAATAAAACAAAGTGGCCTGGAAATTCATCATTGATAAATGATTAATGCTAGAACAGAAGCCATAAACAAAATCTGCATAAATGCCAAAAGCATAAAGAGAATTTATGTATTTTGTTTCAGAGTTGAAAGGAAAAGGGAATGCAAACAACATTCGCCAATTAGCAACGCATTTGGTACGAATAACATTTGGCTTTTAAGGCTAACGAAAACTTGTTTGGCGATTCGATTGAAACAATGAGATTTTATTGCACTGTAAAATATCAAAACGATTAGCTAATTTAATGGTTTATGGGCGCCACATGTCTAAACAAAAGATTGTACCCATTTTTGTGAGTTAGGTGCAGTTTATTGTGATTGGTTTAAAGAAGATATATAAGACTAGAAAAACTGTGTAGTTCATAAATAATATATTAAGTTAGTGCCTTTTAAAGAAATCTTACCAGAACCGAATCCGCCTTAAAACATTTCTTAGGATAAAGCTACCTTAACTCTCAGCCAAAATTTCATATCACACTTTGAACCCAAACAGCTGGCCTCCTAATTAGTCCAAGTAAACACAATAAAGCTGAGCCGTAATTAAAAGCTCCGATGATGACGATTAGGTTCCGGGTCTTTTACTTCTTTCTCTGCTATTCTCAGCTTTGGCTTATATCATTTTCTGTGTTTAAGTTGTCGGCTTTCGATGGCACATCGTTTCGAACACGTGTGGCTCATTTAAGGTTTTTTGCTTTTTATGTATTTTCCTGGGGGCCATCATAAATTTTTATTGCCATAAACTGTCATCTCAAGACCGTAGCTGTCTAGGCCGCTTCAGACCAAGCCCCCTTTTCTTTTGGCACGTTTTCCAGCTCCAGCCATATCTAAATACAATTATGACGCATGTTGATTGCTTTGGCTTGTGTGTGAACAATATATTTTTAGCATTTAATTTCTTATTTGTTTTGTTGCTGCCTGCCTGCCTGCCTGCGTTTCACGCGCATGTGCTCAGATAACAAGAAAATTAGCACTTTTGCCATTGTGGTTTGTGACAGACCTGCTTGGGCCACACTAGCAACAAAATGAGCAGTTCCAGCTAACTGCAAACAAGAAATGATGTTCAACACATTTTGGTGAATTATATATACCCTTATAGAACTTATATTTATGATATTTAATTGTCCATATTTGCGTTTGATTTTTCATCATTCCGATACAGGTTAATAAAAGTTGCATTTTCAGAAATGTTGGTACAGTTGTTATCTGAAATATCAGGCTTTAAAATCAATTAAAAATTACAAAATGTTTACTTTTCATAGCTGCGACTTCTTCAACTCTTGCCTCTGTTTCTGTAAATGAAAAATTGGCTTAACAGCCCCAAAATGCCAGGTCAAGTTTAATCTCTTGGCGGCTGTGCTTATCATTTTTCCGCACAAGTTTCAGAAGCTTTTTCATGGCAAGTTCTTTCACAGATAGGGCCAATAGCTATTTTCTGAAAAAAGAAAATACAAATTTTTTATTAGATGGTCTGAGGCGGGATTGAACCCACGCCTCCCGCAAAGCAGGCCGGCACAATTACCGCTGCGCCACACCCGGCCACAGAAAGCTGCATAAAAAATATGGTTAAAAGAAAATTTTTCTTTCGAGAAACTTAAAATATGACGATTTACAAAAATAAAAATAGTTTAGCTACTGGATATCCATGAATTTGGAAATTCTGTCTCCCACGGTGATAATAGGCAAATAATAGCAAAATGCTAAAAGACTTACACACATATAAAAATTAATGAAAATCTCTGTTGAAAAGGATAGCTTACTAAGTATACTGAGGGGAAGAAAGCCAGATGTGGTGTGTTTTTGCTACAGGAAAACAGTTACCAGTAAGTGGAAAGCCCTATCTGTCTCCTCTGCAATACAGGAGAATCTATAGACGTTCAGCATTTTCTGGAGTCCTGCAACTTGGCGAAAACACATAAGATGCTACCGACTTAAACGATGAGCTTAACTGTTTAAGCGCAAACGATTGGGCAAATTTAAGCAGGTTCCAAACTAGCATGATAAAATATTTTTATGAATTGAAAACGATCTTTCAACATATGCATTAAAAAAAATATATATCCCTGCAGTTTTAATACTGGAGAATAGAACCTGGAGTTTACGACATCATTAAAAAAACATTTTTCGATACACTTTTCACGAATCTTAGTAAAGAAAAAATTGCAGTTAAAGAAAATAAAAGAATATACTCCTATTCCTTTTTTGTAATTTAAATAAATATATTCTTGATATGCTTCTGCACCCGGGGTATACTGATAATCTTAGAGAGAAATATCTAGTGCTTTAGTTGCTTTACTTGCAGTAAGATCGATATGATACTTACAGTAAAGCATGATATAAAACTTAAAGAAACATAATTCGTAAGATTTTGATTAACTGAGCAGTAATTTGTTAAGCTTCTGCTTTGAAAGTTTTAGCAATCGCAGTGAAAGCAAAAGTATAAAAAAGAAATTTGCTATGAATCGAAACAAACAGCCGACGAATGCTTTAAAAGTCTTTTTAGTTTTTCATTTGATTGAATGCGATTTATCAAAAATCCTAGTTTAAACCAAAAATTAGTCGACTGCTGTGTCAGTTTTTTTTTTCTCTCTTGCGCATGCGCAAATTCCATTATGATTACATATTTCGAAAGGTACATATTTTTTTTAAAGCTTTTTCATAGCATATGTAAATTAGGTCGGACATTTTATATATGGAAAAATGTAACGTCATACTGATACCCGCTTAAGCGATGCATATTTGTGTATAAAACGCATAGCAAAAACAATTTTTGAGAAAAAATAAGGTCTTCGACTTGGACTTAAAGTTTATCACTCATACGTACTGTTGCCCATGCCTACATTTTTAATTTTTTAGTAGTTGGCGTAGACTTGAAGTCATAACATTTGACAAAAAGGTACCATGACCAATAAAAAATGTTTAAAAACATTTACAAAAAAAAAATGTTTTAACCTATTTGGTAAAAATTTTATATTACGGCAAATTTTCTACTATTTTGCGCTGTTTACTTCTAAATGAAAGCAAGTTTTAGCCGTACATCAATAGGCTGTCAGAATATCTTTGAATTCAGGTCCCACACTCAACTGAAGTGCTGCGCATCACGGTTGCAGCCGTTCCCGCGAATAGTCTACTTATAAATAAGCTTCTTCAGGATCGAAAAATAATGCGGATACTACTATGGGCAAAAAATACAGGGAAATTATTTATAAATCAAAAACTCTTTATTTAATATTGTCAATTCATTTCATTCCCTTGAAAGAAGCCTCCTAGGGGGAGGCATTACACTTGTGCAAACGTTTTTTACAATTTTGTTTGTGTTTGTAGGACAATTTTAAGAACATGCTGCAAAGTCTTCTTCTGGTATAGTCTTAAATTTCTTCTTCGTTTGGGGCTCTGTCTTTTTATCGATTCAAAACTGTATCTGACTAAAAGGACAGTGCGTTCATGCGTACATGGCCCTTTGTTGAAACCCCGCTCGTGGACCATGCTGACTTTAACTTGCGAGCCACACTAGTCGCACTTTCAGAAATGGGCAGTCTTAAGAATTTAGTTCCAGATAAAAGCGTGGAAAAAACGCATCTCTTCGTTGGAAATGGGCTCGCTTCGTCAAAATTTGGTCCGAGTCTACATTCGATTCCTGCTCCATTTTTATTTGTTGTTCGATTATTCAAATTTGACAACTTTTAAAATGATACCAAGAATTCGTCGACAGAATTTCGATTCGGTGAACGGGTCGTATACGTAATATTTGTGGAAACTTTGAAGGCTTTTCGCAGAGGTTAAAACATGATATAAAATTTTTTGATTTTTTAATTCATTACACAGGCCAACAGCCATTTTGGTCCAGCCCTATTGATGACAAATTCTGATCCAGTTTTGTGCACTAATTCCAAAACTGGTCTCGGTTTTTCCCCATCAGCTCTTGTTTTCAAGATATCGCGGAAAAACCATTTTGCAGTATTTTTGGCTTTTAAAAAATTCTGGAGGTTACACCGAGCAACAATATCTGTGTTTATGAGCTCTATGCGACAGTATACATACTAAGGTCGCCTAAAAAAATCAATGGAGCAGCATCAGCAAACCCAAAAGCGCCTAAATTGGCCTTTGAAGAGAAATATTCATCAAATTATAGCAAATTTTACAAACTTAATCGCCGTGTACCAGCCATTTGGGCTGCTTGCATTTTAATGAAAACCACTTTAGCGTGCAGCCCAATGGTTCTTCTAATTTCACAAATTTTGTTGCATTTAAATCTTCTCGATGGACAAAGTTACAAGCGGTTAATCCCGAAATAATGAATTAAAATTTATGGCAGGATAACTAGATTGATACACAAAATCTGTATAGGAAATATTAAAAGACTACTTGATCTTACATAGTACTTACATTAATTGTCAGGCAAATGTACAATAACATTCAATCAGTACTAGATTCAAACAATTTTCCCCAAATTCATATTTGCTTAACTTTGCGAGAATAACATTAAAATTAAATGAATTGGGCTACAAATGAGCCAAATGTATTCCGCACTCACTATAATCTACGGATTAAGCCCCTTGTGACTATTCGCTATTTATCTAAACTATAGATGCTTGTCTATTACTGGAGTGACTTCGGATGCTTGCATTGTGCCCATCCAGTGCACCTTTCACAATAACGAAATTTTAACGTCCCATAGCAAGGTGAAGATGTGCCTTTGGAGAAAGAGCTCAACCATGGCTTTTATATATACAAGGCTGTAACCAAAGCATCATATTGCCTTGCTTATACCTCCAGGAGCTTGGCATTATTATCCGGTAACCGTCAAGCGAAAGTGTTAACGGGCTAACGAAATAGAAAGTGCAGATATATAAGTTCATTGCAATAAAAAGTGATAAAAACCTAAAAACTTATTTTCCAGAAACTTGATTTTTATTTAAGCTCTATTTACACGACCTGATCCCTCATCTGAGTTTTCGTCTGATTTGCTGTCTGACCGTGTAAAAAGGCGTCTGAGTAGACATGAAGCTACTCAGATGAGCGATCAGACGAAATAGAACCGGTTCTATTTGGCCTGAGCACTCATCTGAGTGGCATTTATCGAGTTACAGTGTTCGTCTGACGAAAACTCATCTGAGCGATCAGGTCGTGTAAATGGATCAGGTCGTGTAAATTTATTGCCAAGAAACATCTGCATAAGAACTGCATATTGTGTCTTTTGTATTTGGTTGCACAATTCATTAAAAAAATACGAAATTAAAAATGTGTGACTGCTTGGGGTGTTGAAAAAGTTCTTTTGAAAAATGGTGTATTGATGGTTCGCAGCTTTCCGGGAGTCACCGTTATACCTAGGGCAAGCGTAAAAAGAAAAATTGGTTAGTTTAAATGCCTAAATGTCCCGAAGCAGAATCATGGAAAAAATTCAATTTACCATTGAAAACCAAAAAGCACCTTAAGTGGTGGGGAATTTTTTTACATAATTTAATTAAGACGTCTTCCTATGAAAAATTCGTCAAATGACGTGACAGATTCACAAAGTTATTCGCTTGCGAAATGGAACGAGTTTTTGCACTACCTTGCACGAATGAGCATTTCTCCAAATAATAAGAATGGCCAACTTCCTCGACATATACATTCGTTTCACAGATAGAGTTTTTACTAAAATCATAATAGTCACAAGGGGCTAAATCCGTAGATTATGGTGAGTGCGGAACAAATTTGGCTGTTATTCTCGCAGGTTAAGCAAATATGAATTTAGGGAAAATTGTGTGAATCTAGTACTGATTGAATGTTATTGTACATTTGCCTGACAATTAATGTAAGTACTATGTAAGATCAAGTAGTCTTTTAATATTTCCTATACAGATTTTGTGTATCAATCTAGTTATCCTGCCATAAATTTTAATTCATTATTTCGGGATTAAACGCTTGTAACTTTGTCCATCAAGAAGATTTAAATGCAACAAAATTTGTGAAATTAGAAGAACCATTGGACTGCATTCTAAAGTGGTTTTCATTAAAATGCAAGCAGCCCAAATGGCTGGTACACGGCGATTAAGTTTGTAAAATTTGCTATAATTTGATGAATATTTCTCTTCAAAGGCCAATTTAGGCGCTTTTGGGTTTGCCGATGATGCTTCATTGATTTTTTTAGGCGACTTTAATATGTATCCTGTCACATAGAGCTCATAAATACAGATAATGTTGCTCGGTGTAACCTCCAGAATTTTTTAAAAGCCAAAAATACTGCAAAATGGTTTTTCCGCGATATCTTGAAAACAAGAGCTGATGGAGAAAAACCGAGACCAGTTTTGAAATCAGTGCACACAATGGGAACAGAATTTAATACAAATAGGGCTGGACCTCACAAAAGTGGTCATTTTGTTGGCCTGTGTTATGTACACCCTAAAAGTAATCGATTAAGATGGTATCAGTTATATTTTTTATCGGCGTCCACCATAATGTACATAGTTGGTTATTTGTTAAAAAAAACGAGTTCGAACCCAGTTCATAAAAAAGGTAGCCATGCAAAAGTTTCTTAAACTATGCCATCCGATTTGTCGGTTTAACTTTGATTAAAAGTCCACAGGACAATCATTTTGTGCATCTTAACTTTTCTTTCTAGTCACATTGCACCTTTTGTACGGAGCAGCTGTAAACAGCTTAATGCTTCCATAGTATGTCCGACAAGTAATAGTAATGCTGCTTGGATCCCCACTGTCGACAGCCTTTTTAGGCGTGGGGACCACATCTGGGCTGTAGGGCGGCTGCGGAAGCGTTGGGATGCCGGCCTTGGCACACTTCCACCTTCGCGCACACCTTGCGCATGTTCAAATGCTCCGTGACAATGTCATGATCCACAGATTTTGGTAAATTTAAAATCTAGGCAGTTAAACGAATAGCTCAAAACGTTGCGCACAAGAGTCACATTGTCTGTGTTTGTCGAAGTCGAAGGTTTCCAGCCCACTTTTCATCGGCGACCTCTTCCCGGCCCTCCAAAAAGGCTTGGTGCCACCGAAACTCACCACTTCTTGCTAAAGCAACATCTGGATAAGCCTGCTTGTTCATATCAAACATCTTTGTAGCAGATTTACCAAGTTTTACACAGAATTTAATAGCGCTGCATTTTAGGTTTGCACCACTCACAAAAAAAAATGCCCGTCCTGACTCTCCAGGTGCTAGGAACGCCCTCGGAAGAAAATCAGTCCTATTACTTTCCGGACAAACGCAGTATAGTTGACCTAACTTCTACAGTTTTTCTTAAATAACTAAGAACTGCTCGCTAAACCAACAACTCTTATATAAAAGTTCAGTAGCTCCTTAACAGATTACTGAAGAATTTCGCCTTCATTCGCTTTAATCTTTTAGATATAAAAACTATTTATGGTTTCTTGTCGTATTCTGTAATTTGTTCATCTACATAATGGCATATTTCTTTATATTCCTAAGCTCACATCTGCAACAACAAGTTTGGCGCGTGTAACGCTGTGAGATAAGGTCTAGAAAGGAAAAGTGGAGCATGAATGGCACTGAAACGGAATGTGAGAGTTAGCGATTAGGTGGGAGCCTTCCGCACCCCGCCAACCACTTCTTCAATAATATGGTATGACATCTTTTAAGTGTCTGCAAATGACAGGCATGCCATGACGCAAGAAAATGATGAAATATTAGCAAATACACTGCGATTCAGTTAAACAGCGAATTATTCAGATTACCAATATTCCGTTCTGCAATTGACAAGCAAAGTGAAATAAACGTACGCAGCTTTTAATGCATATTTAGGTGGGCGAAATCGTACCCAAGATGCTTTAACAGCAATAACTATGAATTTCTGGGTGGATTAAATAACTATTCGTTAAGTCCACGCTTCTGTGCTCCCTAAAGCCGAAGCTGTATTAGTTCACCCTTGTAAAGGCTTTAATGATCATCTTAACACGAAAATCCAGCGGCTTAGTCATTTTAGTGAAGCTTTACTGCTATTTTGTTTATGTTCATTTTTCAGACATTTAAACAAATGAGCCTCGAGTGTCATATAAAACGATTTTCATGCGCTACCCAAGGCAGACGAGTTGAAGTTGTCTTTTCACATGTGCGGGTGTTGCAGAAGCCTCAACGTTTAATGTTACACACGCCACATAAACCTCAAAACGGTTACGCCCTCCAATACAAATACAAACCCACACGCGCGCGTGAGTTCCTTGAACTTACTTTATGCCTTCTGCAACAATGTTGACAAAAAATGTCTGCTTTGTTTGTTGGCTGATGGACACAATGCGTGGAATTGGCTTGAAACGCCCCAACAATTTCGGCATTTCCCCATCCGTCGAGTGTCAAAAGTCAATGACAGTTTTGTTGCTTTGTTTCTTACTTCAGTTCGCCCCTACCCCACCGAATCTTACTTTGACAGCTGTGACTGTGTGGCGTCCGTTTCGTGTGGCTTGTTGCGTGTCATGTTCAACAATTATTGGCTAATTTGTACGCACGCAGCAGCAGCAGCAGCAAAGCTCATCAAAGTTTTTGATTGCTTTGACCTCAAAGCAGAGCTACAGGTGGGACATGCAAACGAAACGTGTCTTAAATTATTCTTTAGACTAGGTTTTTAGGAGGTGAGATGCAAAGGATCGGCTTTTGGTTAACATTCAGATAGCTCGGGTCTTACAAGGTTACTCAAGAACGAACGCTTCCGCGTACGTAACATACATATTATTATGTCTTTCATGCATGTTCATTTCTTTCAAATTCAAAAATCAAAAAATTGTAATTTCAGTTTTAAGCCTTTAAAGTTTTCACAAATATTACGTATACGACACGTTAGACGAAGCGAGCCCATTTGCGTTTTATCCACTCTCTTATATGGTACTACGTTTTTAAGCCTGTTCACTTCGAAGAGTGCGACTACATTTTCGGCTTGCACCTCTCACAGAAACACGTATCGTGAAAATGCCTGTCCTGACACTCCTCTCCTGGGTCACTATGTATGTATATACACTTCTAGACGGACCTGAAAGCATGCCAAAGATTAAAATTTTGCGATTATTTCTCACGTATGAAATCTGAGCGCTTACTTAGTTTTCATTATAAATGTCAAAAATACTAAGGTTTACAAAGTAGCTTAAACTAGTCATTATCGACGCTGATAGCCCAGTACCCGATACTGGTAGAGAAACGAGTTTGAATTTTATAATGGGGAGAAGGTTTTTTTTTGGTAAAATAAAAATAAAATGTTGATTTGAATTACAGATGTTACTTACCAAATACAAAGTGACCCGGAAAGGGCAGGTAATTTGAGCTAGTCTTTAATATTTGTAATAGTGAAAAAATTAAGTTATAAATGAAAACGTGTATATTTTGAAGCAAATTCTATAGGGAATAGGAGAATCGCCAAGCGTGAAGGCTGCCGATTGACGTCAGACAAAGGTTACTTCAACAAGCTCTAAGTTCTTTAGCGTCATGCTTTCTTACGTGTGAAATAAACGCGAAATTAGTACCTTTGGCATGCTTTCAGGTTCGTATGTATAAAACTATGTACATATTTACCCATAGATCATGTAAAAATGTATGTAAAAATATTTGTAATTGGTCGCTTTACTTCTTTTGTCTTGCATTATTCATATTTAAACAAGCACACAGATTTTCCTTTTAAGTAACTTACGAATAAGACCTTGGGAATTCCCTTGTGTCAACGTCGAAACCAACGATTCAGCCTGGAATTCTGTTTTGCTTTCTTTGAATGTGTTGATTTTGCTTTCCAATTGTTGTAATTAATTTCTTTTGCATTTGGCCGTATGTGGCCCAGTGGTTAGTGTGCCGAACTGCTGGGCGGGAGGTCGTGGGTTCGATCCCGCCTCTGAACATCTAATAATAAAAGTTTGTTTCTTTCTTTAGAAAATAGATTTTACACATACGGTCACCTCACCTATTGGCGCCAGCTGTGAAGTAACTAGCCATGAAAAAGCAAATTCTCAAACTTTGCCGTTCGGATCCGGCGTTAAACTGTAGGTCCCTTTCTCTTGTGCGAAAAATTTAAGGCACACACGCCAAGAGATTGAGAGAAGCTTGTCTGGCCCCGTTGGAGGAGCTGTATAGCCAACATTTACATTTACAATTGGAAAGCAAAAGCAACACGTTCAAAACACATAGCAGAATTCTAGGCTGAATCGTGGTCTCGTACCGAAATCAAGGTTTCTAAGGATATCTGTGTGGTCGTTTAAATGTGAATATGCAATACAAAAGCCCGCTGACGATAAGATGTGGTTATCTTTGAACCAATAGAATGCCCTTAGAAAGCCTCCCTTTTATACCCGGAACCAAGAAAAACGTATTCATAAAAATATCCTCAAAAGTTATTCCATATCAATATTTTGGCATCCCTAGGTCGAAATTTTAGGGTCCCAGGTTTTTAGGTTCGAGTCTTGGTTCGGCTCACGATTTACCCAACTTATCCATTCCAGATTTTAAAGGTATAATAATTAGCGAGTTTAACTAGCTCAAGGTGCGAAAAAGTACTACACTAAAAATAAGGGAACTTCGCTCGACCGAGTTATAACTTGGATATTGTGCAGTTTGTAGGCAGCTATACTATATAGTGGTCCGATTTCGAAAATTTTGGAAATGTGTTAAATCATTAAAAACTTATAAATACGGGCGTTGGACGATAACATTGAAAACAAAAGTTTTTCTCACTAAGACTTTTTTCAGACCTAACTTTTGAGGCAGCTATACTATAGTTGTCCGTTTCAAAATGGCTTATGAAATTATTGAAATCACTAAAAACTAAAATACGAGCGTTGGAGCGATAACATTGAAAACAAAAAGTTTTTCTCACTAGACTTTTTTCAGACCTAACTTGTATGGATTACTATAGTTGTCCGTTTCAAATCTTGAATTTGTGAATCACTAAAATAAATCGAGCGTTGGCGAACGAAAACAAAAGTTTTTCTCACTAAAACTAGTTTTCAACCGATCGTCCTATGTATATGATAGTCATCCGTCCGGCCGGTTCCGACAAATGCAGCGTATTTATACCAAAGACTTCGGCAAGTTTGGTTACGTAGCTTTAAAACGACGAGAGATAGCATAGAAACAGACGACGGACGGACAGACGGCACGGACGGACACGGACTGCTATATCAACTCAGCTCGTCGCTGATCAGAATATATATTTTAGTGGTCGGAGATGCTTCCTTCTATGCGTTACAAACTCCGGACAATTTTAATATACCCTCTCCAAGGGTAGAAAAAGGCTGGTTGCCTATACGGGACTGTTTTCGTGAACCTCCCGGTTCAATCAGGACTTGGCACGATTGACTTACAATCATTGATTTAATCAGTTGGAAACTGCAAATTCAATGAAAGCAATAATAGTCAACCAATAAATGCTCTCATCACTTTGATGTTAAGCCTAAGCACCGAATAGATTTCTTGTGTTCCGCCAGGTTCTGGATTAAATGTTTTGTACCACTTGGTTCGGTTTAAGTTTTGATTCGTTGTGAAATTTATGTCGTAGTTCCGTATTTTCAATGCATCGACATAAATCAAAAGCGAAGTGTAGGCCTTACCGTATTCGACTGTGGGGTTTTTGTTGGGAAACCCTAAGCATATAGCCCAAAATAATATAAAAACAAGTGAGAAAGTCGGTCTAGCCCGACTATAACATACTCTGTACCTGGAGTAGAAGCTGATTGCAATGCTGGTGCTGCGCTCATCACTAAGTCTCTTTCTCTCTCTCTCTCTCTCTTTCTCTCTCTCAGATTGTCCGGTGATGGTTCTAAGTGGGGAGGGGGTGGGGACGGGTGATTTACATTTTTGCTCATAACTTAAGAACCGCTCTTTATCATTTCTTCGGCAAATCGATACATTTTGCTAATTACTAACTATCTCTAGAAGGTACAATTCGTCTATCTATAAAACTTAAGGAGATATAACGTTTTTTCCAAATTGCGGGGGCGGAATGGGGCGTGGCAAAAATTGAAAATAAACTTGATCTACCTGCAAGTATAAGAAGCATTTGTCCCATACATGTCAAACCTCTATCTCTTACCATCTCTGAGATCCGTTTGTTCATACGCACGGACGGACGGACGGAAAAATCTTGTTGAAATTATGTGAAATCATTGAAAACTTATAAATACGAGCGTTGGGAGCGAGAGCATTGAAAACAAAAAAGTTTTTCTCACTAAGACTTATTTTCAGACCTATCTTTTGTATGACAGCTATACTATATAGTTGTCCGATTTCGAGAGGGCATATTAAAATTGTCCGGATGTTTGTAACGCATTGAAGGAAGCATCTCCGACCACATAAAGTATATATATTCTTGATCAGCATGACGAGCTGAGTTGATATAGCCATGTCCGTCTGTCCGTCCGTCTGTCCGTCTGTCCGTCCGTCCGTCCGTCTGTCCGTCCGTCTGTTTCTATGCTATCTCCTCCGTCAGTTTTAAAGCTATCTTAACCAAACGTTGCACGAAGTCTTTTGGTATAAATACGCTGCACATTTGTCGGAACCGGCCGGATCGGATGACTATAGCATATAGCTGCCATAGGAACGATCGGTTGAAAAACTAGTTTTAGTGAGAAAAACTTTTTTCTTTTCAATGCTATCGCTCCCAACGCTCGTATTTATAAGTTTTCTATAATTTCACATAATTTCAGCAAAGCTTGTCGAAATCGGACAACTATATAGTATAGCTGCCATACAAAAGTTAGGTCTGAAAAAAAGTCTCAGTGAGAAAAACTTTTTTGTTTTCAATGTTATCGCTCCCAACGCTCGTCTTTATAAGTTTTCAATGATTTTACATAATTTCAACAAGATTTGTCGAAATCGGACCAGTATATGGTATAGCTGCCATACAAACTGCCAGGCATATATCAAGCTCCAAGGGTATATAAACTTCGGTCGAGCCGAAGTTAGCTGGCCTCTATTTTTTGTTCTGCATTTACTCTGCTAGAGTCTCCTTGACTACAGATGCCCTGATGTAGCGGTGAGCACGCCTTTGCCTCCATTGCTCTAAGTTGCTCCTGTTAATTCCAAAGTTGTTATCCGGCAAGAAAATTTACAAGCAGACGGCGCATCAAGTGCAGCTTATGCGAAGCTTTGCTAATTAGGGTTGTTGTTTCTGCTGCTGTTGTTGGACTGCTCCCACCGGCCAAAAAATACCTTATTTTATTTATTCTGAATTATCGCTCGAACTAATGGCTTCATTTTTTAAGTTGTATTAAATACACTGCAAACTACATTCCAAACTCGAATTATCAAATTTACACCAAAAATAACTTGTTTTTACTTTTTATGTGTATTATTTTGACGATTAAAACTCTGAGCTGTACGGCAATACTTTAATTTTTATAAATTCTTCAAAAGAATAGCGTTTACAGCTTAACTGGTGGTCCTTGGCTGAACTGTTAAAAACTAAACTGAAACCCTCAGCTTTCGCCATTTAACATGAAATGTATAACTTACTCCAGTTTAGTCCTCCAAGTAAAAGCTCTCAACTATCACAAATACTCTTTGGGCATTTCTTATGACTTTATATATTTGTGCTTACTTTTTCATATTTCCACATCATTTATTTATGGCGCTTGTGAATCTGTTTCTTATTTCAATTGCTGTTCTCCTTCCATCTCTCCAAAGGGACTGCGCGTGCTTGCTGCAATTTGCCTTGGAGGCCGTTCGTTGAGTTTGGTATTCGTTACGCATTTCGGTTTTTGGTTACATTCCTCTTGGCCCCAGAAGTCTAGGATAGATGAGAGCCTGGGGGCAGTCGAAGGCATAAATAATAAAATGTAATTTCAACGTATATACTCACATTGACACATTGACATCAACTCTAGTTGGCCATCTGGGCAGGACAAGAGGGTATTGATAAAAAATCCGCTTAGCACCCGCAAGGCCTTTTCGTCTAAAATGCCGTAAATTTTGTAGCACTTTGCAAATGTAATTACGCTCAAGAGATACACGTGCCGTCAACAGCGGCATTGTTGTTGTGGCCCGTTTTCAATTTGAATGGGCGTGCGGGCTCATCTGCCTATCAATATTCCCGGAGTCCACCCAAAAGCTCACTCTAACTTTGTTTACCTTGCCGAAATTCGCCCGCAGGAAGGCGAAAAACATGCTGATGGTCGTTGGCAAGGCATTAGGTTGGATTTGGAGCGTGGTTAATGAGCCCGAGCTGGTCGTTTCGTCTTAAATTCCCAGACGAGGCGCAATCCAAGCAGATTGTACTAAATTGAAAAAACGGCTTTAATATTCATTTAATGACAAGGGAATTGGGTTATCAATAAAAAGCTAGTATTGAAAAAATTTGATTCATTTAGGTAAAAATGGGAAAAAGAAGACACATTTTTTCATTTTATATGTACTTTTCGAAAACATCTTCCACCAACTGTTCCCCCATATTTTACTAAATTCTTAAATCCCCCAAATATCATCATCAAGTTGTCGACGATGACAAAATCCCCCTGGAGTATACGTAATGCAAGCGAATGATTTTCTGCAAACAGCGAATCGCAATCAATATTAAAACATTCGCCCACATGACGCGAGTTAAATGAACTCATAAGAATTTCATTTTGTTTACTTGTTCGCGCGTGCAGAGCCACCTACTCACTTGCCATGATATTTATGCATTAAGGCGTTTAATCAATTAATCAATTTGGCGGCTAATTAATTTTGCATTTTATTGTCCTCTTATGCTTGCAGTCAAATCGAAATGGCGCCCACCATATGCTCGGAGAAGAAACAGATGCGCGTTGCGGGTCTAAAGGAGACCAGGCGACATAATGGCCCGGCCAACACAACCGCCGCATCCTCGTCATCATCAGCGGCTGGTGCCATGCAGGCCAGCTCGGTGCTTAGCTACAGTAAGTTGAGAAATAAAATGCATAGAATAAATAAAACCAAGTACACAGTGAGAAAAATAATTGAAAAGCCATGAAGTCGAATTTTTTTTCAAATATTCTTAAACAACATACTTAAAGTATAGTGAATCCATTAAACAATTGGACTAGCCTTGAAATTTTAGTAGGATGGCTGAGTTAAGTATTCGGTTAGCTGCTTAGGTTTGAATTTGTTAAATGTGGTTCCTATTTTTGGGATAGAAAATTGCTAACCTACATTCCAGTGTATTTTTGAGTGAAAACTAATTTTCTATTATGTAAAGTTACTCCGTAAAGTGTATTTATTATCGTGTTATTATTGCTTTTTGAGGCTTTATGCTAAGTCTCTTGATATTTGCAGTTAAGTGTGAGTTGAGACTTGTTAGCGAACGAAATGCCCGTGTAAAGAAAATTATGTAAGCTCTAATTTCACAAATGAAATTGACAAGAAAACAAAATCTTTTGAGATTTACAATAAAAAAAACTTTACCCTAATGCTGGCGCAACTTTACAACTTATGTGGGTGAAACAGGTGGGCGTGGTCGAAGTACTTAAAAGGTTTGTCTACAGAGGTTTTCCGGTAATTAAAATAATTTGTGCCGAATCTTGATCAATTAGGATTGATCACACCTTAGCCGAGCGGAACGAATTTTTATGAGGTGTTCCGGCAAAAGTCTCGAGCGGCAATCCGGTGGGCGATTAGCAACGTGTAATAATCAACTCAGTTAAAAATTTAGACAAGACTTGAACTTACGGAGCTAACAATTAGAAAAAAAGCATTAAGGCACGAGAAATAATACACCCTGGTTAGGAACAACTCATCGGGGTACATATCGATGAATCTATACATTCCATTAGCACAGAAACCCCCGGGACTACGCTTTTTTTCCTTCCTTTACGCTTGTGATTCTCTGACGATTGTGGTATAAAATATATCTTAATATTTCGAAAATGTTGCCTTCTTTGATAAAAATGAACCGGTTCTCTTTGAAAAGGGATGCTCTTTAAAGAGGTATATATAAGTTTAAGGGCAGTTTAATAGAATTGGCCATATGATATAGTATAAGCTTATTCGAACGGTTTTTTAAAATCATTATGAAGGTTACTTCCCCTGAGAAATATACAGACTAAAGCTGCCAAAAGAGCTTTTAAGAAGACCTCCATTAAATGTATCAGAGTTCCCCAGCAGTAGACCCAATTTAAATTTCATTGAATGCTTGCCGAATTCTTGCAGACAGTCACATTTTCTGTCCTCTCTTATTGGGTAACTCTGTCATGTAAAGTTGTGGTGTGAATGTGATGCAATACTTAATTGTAAAATGCATGTTGAAAAGATCCTAACACAACTTCCGTGTTTTGTGTCCCATCTCATAATGATTTTGCAAATAGTGCTCGGAAATGTAATCTTAAATTTTTTATTTTCACAAAGTGATTGTTTGAGTGACCTTTTTGATTGAAAATCATAGAACTTTTTTAAGCAGGCTCTGGGTCATTTAAGTTTAGGATATTTTCCAAAACTTGTCTAAAACAAGACACGCACAACACCACAAAGGAGGCTGGTTGACAGTATAGCGCTATTTCATGAATACCAATTCAATCTTCAGCTGTCTCTGCCTGTTCTTAGTGTGTTAGCAGAAGTTACCTCATGACAGAATTTCTTATGGGAACCCAAGGCGGCTTGAGCAGAATCCGCTTACAAAGGAACAAAGGCTTGTGTGTGTGTATCCCGCGTATCGGCCTAGTGGGGGAAATTCTTATCCCGCATTTAACTAACACAGGCGCCAATTGTTTGAATTGCCTAAAGCAATAAAACGGGGATATTGTTTTTTAATGAAACTATTTTAGGTTTAGTTTCTAACAACTGCGTCGTGCCCACGCATTTTATCACAAAGTGACTCTTTTACTGACCTTTTTGATTGAAAATTATAGAACTTTTTTATTTTCTCAAAATTCTGACTCACAACTCAGAAGTGTCAATATTCATAAAACAAATTCTTACCTAAAAATGGACTTTTAAACACTTTTATTCTTATTTCATCTTATAATACTCTTGCAAAAGGTATTAAAATTTAGCTCAGAAGATTGTAACGCGAAGAAACATTTATTACCGACCCACAAACTATTTTTTGTCGCTGCTGAGTCGACTTAGCTTTGTCCGTCTGAATGTCTATATGTTTCTACGCAAACTAGTCTTTGACTTTTAATGCTATCGAGGTGAGACTTTGCATATAGTTTTCTTTTTACTTCACGCTACTAATATGTCGGAGCCGCCCGGATCGAATAACTACATCTTATAGCTGTTAATATAAAATCGAATAATGAGTTTTAATAAGAAAAACTTATTTTGATTTCGATGTACAGATCGAGCGGAAAATAAGTCTTGGTAAAAACAACTTTCAAACTTTTCAAATTGTATCGAACTTAAGCTTTTCCTTTCCATTGTAAATATTAAATACTTCGAAAAAATGTGTTGATAAATTTGGTCAAAATCGCATGACTATATTTTATGGCTGCCATAAGACCGATCTGTCGGAACATGGGTCTTAGTGAGTAAAAATTTTGTGTCTTAAATTTTAGCGTTCTTAAGCTCGGTGATTTTTAATATTATGTGCAATCGTACGACGATAGGTCAGAAAATGTGTTTAAGTATAAATAATGTTTGTTTTTAAAACTCGGATTATTCAAACTATTTGCAAGGGCATAAAATCTTCGGCACAGACGAAATTAGCCTTCTCGTCAATTCAATCAACTATAACCAACCTTCCAGTGATGTAGAAACCTTTTGTTCTTGATGCAAATGTAAAATTCTTAAAATTTTTGCTAGTTTTTATTTTTCATATATATTTTCCTTCTTTCATATTTAGTATCTAGTTTTATGTCAAATCAACATCAAAGAAAAGACAGAAAAAAATGATATAATCTGGGACTCAACATTATTTTTTATTTATATCAATAAAAAGTCGATATGACAAACTTGAAATATACCTGTTTGAAAATATTAAAGTAAACTTTTCGACCATATCAAAATTATATTTTTAAGATCAAATTGATATTTTAGAATTTCATAATTACACAAGTAAATTAATTACAAATGGCAGGTAGTAATTCCAATACTACTACTATGCTCTTCTTTATACCCTTGCAAAGGGTATTATAATTTTGCCCAGAATTTTGCAACGCATAGAAATATTCATTTCCGACCCTATAAACTATATATATTCTTGATCAGGGCGACGAGCTGAGTCGATTGAGCTTTGTCCGTCCGTCTGTCTGTCCGTCTGTCTGTTTCTACGCAAACTAGTCTCTCAGTTTTAAAGCTATCGAGCTGAAACTTTGCACAGAGTCTTCTTTTTACTGCACACTGCTAATATGTCGGAACCGACCGGATCGGATGACTATATCTTATAGCAGCCATAGGAACTATCGGTCGAAAAGTGGGTTTTTGTAAGAAAACTTTTTTGTTTTTAATGTATACGCCTTCCGCTTCGACAATTATTAGTTTTATACGCTTTTACACAGATTTGGAAGTTTTTGTCAAAACCGGATGACTATATCTTACTTATACCTTATAGCTTAACTTATATCTTATAGCTGCCATAGAAACTATCGGCCGAAAAGTGGCTTTTATCAGAAAAATGGTTTGTTTTAATGCTGACGTTCGTAAACTCTGTTGTATTAAAACATTTGCAAGGGTATTAAAACTTCGGCAAGGACGAAGTTAGCTTGGCCTTCTCGTTTTTTAGCTTATTACTATTAATTACACTGTGCAACACTAACAAGTGAGAAAGTCGGTCAAGCCCGACTATAACATACTCTGTACCTGGAGTAGAAGCTGCATGCAATGCTGGTGCTGCGCTCATCTCAAAGTCTCTCTCTCTTTTTCTCTCTCTCTCACCCTTTCTCTCTCGCTCTCTCTCGCGAAGTACTTTTTTGCTCATTACTAATTACTAACTATCTCTAGAAGGTACGAAACGTCTATCTTCAAAACTGTAGGAGATATAACGTTCCGAATTGCGGGGGCGGGAGGGGGCGTGGCAAAAATTGAAAATAAACTTGATCTGCCTGCAGCTATAAGAAACATTTGTCCCATACATGTCAAACCTCTATCTCTTACCATCTCCGAGATCTGTTTGTTCATACGGACGGACGGACAGACGGACAAACGGACATGGCTATATCGACTCGGCTGTTGATGCTGATCAAGAATATATATACTTTATATAGTCGGAAATGATTCCTTCTCCCTGTTACATACTTTTGCACAAACTTAATATACTCTATGTACCTTCGGTACAGAGTAAAAAAAGTTGATACGGTTGAGACCAAAAAATTCTGAAAGGGTATCATAGTAGTACAAAAACCTTCCCTGGGTTTTGGTCTGGTCAGCTGCCGATTTCTTTTTATAGCACTTTGAAGTTTTAAGCATATGATTGGGACTTGTAACTCCCTATCTCGTAAACTAATTGGAATTTCCCTTTGACGTCTAAAAAGAAGTTGTTGCTCTTGACTTGGTTTACAAAACATTTTTAAGTAACAAGTCAAAATAGTCACATCTTTAAACTCAAAATTGCAAAAATGTCGTAAATTCTTCATGTTTTCCCCTCATTTTGTACTGTTTTTCAACTTTTTCTTGAAAACTATAACGAATTTGACCAAGCAATGAAGGACGAAAAAGTAGCATAGACTAACGTAAACAATCGGTTGGAACATACCAACTTCATTCGAATGGTCCTTCATATAGTTAAAGACCCTGAAAAATGAATAATTTCAACCAAAACTCGAAAAAGTACAGTTTTTGGTAGAAATTGGCTGACACTATCAAAAATTTTGATTATGTCGTATTAAATCGATAAAATTGTCAAAAAATATAAAAAAATATAAATAAAATTCGTTTTTTTCGAATTTTGTTGACAGTTTTTTCATTTTTTTGGTCTTTTTACTATATCAAAGAGTACTTAAATGAAGTGTGTTCGTACTAACGGTTTGTTTATTTTGGTCTAAGCAACAACTTTTACCTACATTTCTTGTCCAAATTTGTAACGGATTTCAGGAAAAAGTTGAAAAACTAAAAAAAGTTGTGAAAAATTGATTTTTTTGGACATCTTTTGTAATTTTAAGTACCAAGACGTAATTTCTTGATTTGCTACTAAGAAATCTTTTGTAGGCCAAGCCAAGAGCAACAACTTTGCTAAAGACACAAAAGCAAAATTCAATATAGCTTACGAGATATGAAATCATTAATCCTACACTGAAGCTGAAAAGTTCAAAGGTCAATAAAAAGAAAACGGCAGCTAATCAGAACAAACCCATGCAGCGTTTTTATACTACCATCACACCCTTTCAGAATTTTTTGGTCTCGACCGTATCAACTTTTTTGAGTTCAAAAATGTGTCACAGTGTTATTGTTTAAAAGAAAAAGAAATTAAAAAATTTATGGGGATCGAACTCGGGACCACTTGCACGTCGCAAATTGGCATGGCATATACACATGGCTGAGATCTTACTAGTACATTTCTTAATGTTACATAAAGTTACAATTTGAAACATTACACTAGCTTACAGCGAAAAAGACCCATTTCTACTGAAAATTTTTTTTAGTGTAGTTTGGAATGGTGATCTCAAAAATCAATTTCAAAAATTTTTTTATGGCTCCGTTTTTAAAATATAATTTTTTTTTATATCTTGGGTGGGGCACTTACATTTTAAGCCATATCTCAATTTATAATTGTCAGATAGAGTCAAGCAAGATAAGTCTCGAAAGGTTATTTTGCTGCCGGTAATCGAGTAGAACATTGTTTTTAAATCGGTTCATTAGTTTGACTACAATATCCAAAAATATTTCGAAAAAATCGATTTTTTGCTCGAAAATTCATTTTTAGTCGCCTGGAAAAAATATAAAAAAATCCAAAAAAATTATTTTTATTTTTTCCACATAAGAACCGCACTTCTACGAAGAAAAACAAATATCAATGATAAAAATCTGTGAACAAACACAGGAGCTGTAAGCAATTTAGTGCAAAAAAATGTGATATTTTCCTGAATATTTTAAAATAAATTTTCATTTGCTTCGACTTTTGTTCCGTTTTTAATTTTTATTTTTGTTCTGGCTTTTCGTTCACTTCATAATTTGACCAAAAAACGAAGAAAAGTACAATGTTAATTTTTGGAAACACACAATATACTCAAATTTGACTGTTAGTTCCTCTACTCAATTTGATCCATCTATGGTACGTGTTACACGATTTTCCTCACAAATACCTTATTTTCTTCGTGCGATTCTTAAGTAGAAAAAATAAAAATTATTTTTTTGTATATTTTTATATTTTTTCTAGTCATTTAAAAATGAAGTTTCTTGGATTTTTGAGCAAAAAATCGATTTTTTTGAAATATTCTTGGTAGTTGAATTCAAACTACTGAACCGATTTAAAAACAATGCTCCATGCAATTATTGGCAGCTCCATTACCTTTCGATTTATTTCTTACTTGACTCTATCTGACAATTATGAACTGAGATATGGCTTACAATGTAAGAGTACCAACCAAAAAAATTTAAAAAATTAATATTTTAAAAACGGAGCCATGAAAAAATTTTTGAAATCGATTTTTTAGATCACCATTCCAAACTATACTAAGAAAAATTTTCAGCTGAAATGGGTCATTTTTTTTTTATTTTTGTAAACTAGTGTTATCATTCTCTTTCCTTTTCACATTTTCTATACATCCCTTTCCTATTGTGACAGTTTCGAAAATTAAAACAAGTGGGAAAGTCATAGGAGCTGATTGGTTGTGGGCGCGGGGAAGGGGCAGGTTTTGGTCTTTTTTGCTCATAAATTGAGAACCGCTCATCCAATCCTTATCATTCAATCGATCCATATTGGTAACTACTAACTATCTCTAGAAAGAATGAATCATTCATTTAAAAAACTGTGGGAGGTATGACATTTTACCCAAATTGCGGGGACGGGAGGGGGCGTGGCAAAAATTGAAAATAAACTTGACGCAAGTATAAGAAGTTTATATTCCATACATGTCAAACCTCTATCTCTTACCATCTCTGAGATCTGATTGTTCATACGGACGGACAAATGGATGGACAGATGGACAGACGGACATGGCTATATCAACTCAGCTGTTGATGCTGATCAAGAATATATATCACTGTGCAACACTAAAAAGTTGATACGGTCGAGACCAAAAAATTCTGAAAGGGTATGATAGTAGTACAAAAACCTTCCCTGGGTTTGGTCTCGTTAGCTGCCGATTTCTTTTTATAGCACTTTGAAGTTTTAAGCATATGATTGGGACTTGTAACTCCCTATCTCGTAAAATATTTGGAATTTCGCTTTGACGTCTGAAAAGAAGTTGTTGCTCTTGACTTGGTTTACAAAACATTTCTAAGTAACAAGTCAAAATAGTCACATCTTTAAACTCAAAATGGCAAAAATGTCGTAAATTCATCATGTTTTTCCCTCATTTTGTACTGTTTTTCAACTTTTTCTTGAAAACAATAACGAATTTGACTAAGCAATGAAGGACGAAAAAGTAGCATGGACTAACGTAAACAATTGGTTGGAACATACCAACTTCATTCGATTGGTCCTTCATATAGTTAAGGACCTTAAAAGATGAATAATTTCAACCAAAACTCGAAAAAGTACAGTTTTTGGTAGAAATTGGCTGACACTATCAAAAATTTCGATTGTTTTGTATTAAATCAATAAAATTGTCAAAAAATAGAACTTAAAAAATGTAGCTAAAGAAATTTAATTTATTTACTTTTTTACCGATAAAATTCGTTTTTTTCGAATTTTTTTGACAGTTTTTCATGCTTTTGGTCTTTTAACTATATCAAAGAGTACTTAAGTGAAGTGTGTTCGTACTAACGGTTTGTTTATTTTGGTCTAAGCAACAATTTTTACCTACATTACTTGTCCAAATTTGTAACGGATTTCAGGAAAAAGTTCAAAAACTTAAAAAAGTTGTGAAAAATTGATGATTTTTGACAACTTTTGTAATTTTAAGTACAAAGACGTAATTTTTTTGATTTGCTACTAAGAAATGTTTTGTAGGCCAAGCCAAAAGCAACAACTTTGCTAAAGACATAAAAGCAAAATTCAAAATAGCTTACGAGATATGGAATCATTAATCCTACACTGACGCTGAAAAGTTCAAAGGTCAATAAAAAGAAAACGGCAGCTAATCAGACCAAACCCATGCAGCGTTTTTATACTACCATCACACCCTTTCAGAATTTTTTGGTCTCGACCGTATCAACTTTCTTGAGTTCAAAAATGTGTCACAGTGTATTCTTTACAGGATCGGATTTGATTCCTTCTCCCTGTTTCATAAAAAATTGTACAGTATCAAACTGCATCAAAATGATATGGATCTTTTTTTTCTGTGTACTGACATTTTAACCGAAAATGTATTAATATTAAAAGTATTTAATTATATACCAGGACTTTACCAGTAAATCGTTATTATGAGTCTCACAATTTGCTCTGCTGCAGTTTAAAAAAAGCTTTCTCCGATTGTTTCTTATGCAGTCACAGACTTGTACCAACTGTGTGGGTGCTGGCGGCGTATACGTAACATTCAGTTATTTGCCCTGCACTCGGCGTTTGGTCTCTGTTCTTAGCTATCCTTTTGTTCTCCGCTTGCAGCTCACGTTACTCGGTCATGTTTAATTAATTTATGTAAACTTTGCCACCCCACACCCACCACATCATATTCATCACCCTCTTCCACTCTCCCTCTCTCTCGCACTCCCTGTTTCTGTTTCAAAATTCTTGCTTTACCATCACGTGCCTGGCTGCGTTGACTTTTTTTTTCTTCACGTGTTAGACTTCATGTTGCTGGGTGCTGGTTTTATTGTTGCTGGAAACTCGTACTCGTTCGCACGCGACTTTGTTATGGCAACAATTTGCGTCAGCAATTGCCCAAACCGTATAGACCAAGCTCAGCAGCTGTCTTTTCCGCATTTCGGTTGGGTAAGACAAACGCAGCAGCAGCCGATTGTACAAGCAACAGATTTATATAAGCGACTTAATGCCAGCAGACTATCGATGCTAGAGCACAGAAATACAGAAATATAAGTAGGGTATGTAATGGACGACCATTTTTGGTTCTATATTGAAGTAATTGTATTTTTTTCCCCCGCGCTTTATAAATAATATATGAGTGTTCCCAGAAATATCTGTTACTTAAATACACATGGGTGTCTTATGTGCTCTGTGTGTGTGAGGCACGTTTTTGTTGCTGCTGTGCCACTTTTACTGTGGCTTATTTGCAAATTTTTTCTTGTTCTTTTCGCCGAGTTGGCTTTTTATTGGTGCGAATTCATGCAAAGCGAAATTGTGGCAGAAGTTGGGTGTGACTCAGCCACGTGTCCCAAAATCTTTTTGATAACTAGTTACCCCATTCCGACTTGACCCACAGTTGTGGCGGATGACCCGAAGCGTTTAGCCGTTTAACCGTTTACCTTAATTAAGCATAACTAGTAACTAATTTCGTTCGTGGGGGAAACGTCGACTGAGGCACGTGTGCTCATGACGAGGCCGCAGCCCAACAAAACAATGCAATGCCAAACTATAATAAAAACCACAACAACAACTACCAACACATACATATAGATAAACGTGTAGACATAGACAAGTGCATGTGCCTTCGGCTCTGCGTTGCATACGTCGAATGTGCCGTATGAAACATTTTGACATTTGCAGGAAGTAAACACACGACTGGTGGGGTGGAGGGGCTGGACAAGAATATTTCCGCATTGTGTAACTAGACGCGCTCTGACTTCTTACTATTTGCACATGGCAGAAACATGCGCTTTTAGATTTCGTTTCTCTGAACTATTTATGAAACAGGTCGTATACTTGATTTGACATATATATAAGGTAATCTATTAATTGTTAGTGACACGGATTTGCATAAGAGTTTGGAAATATAATGGACTCAATGCCACATTAGGAATTTACCACCAAGAGAATACTGAGCTGGAAAAGTTCCTTTATTAAGCGGGTGAGGATTACAGAAGACGAGAAGAAGATTTGGACACAGCTTTATGCTAAGGAGCACGATGCGGAAGAGCAAGAAGAACTGGAAAAGGACGAGGTGCATTTTTCAACTTAATAGTTAACATGGTTCTAAAGTTTTTGATTACGCAGGATTACATACAATGGCTGAATTTAAATCGATTGTCCGCCTAGTTTAAGGTTAGCAAGTGTAGAGAATTTTTGCCCATGCCCATACCGCAAGCCACGAATTTGTTGTTGTGAAAATATTTTAATCTTCATTTAAATATGCTAATTCAAAAATAATGCTAATGCTTTGGAAACCAACCCTGATATTTGGGACCAATAAAAAAACGATAAAAAAAGTCGATTTTCGAAGTTTTGACTTAACCTCCGTCATTTACACTGTACAACACTAAAAAGTTGATACGGTTGAGACCAAAAACGTCTGAAAGGGTATGATGGTAGTACAAAAACCTTCGCTGGGTTTAGTCTGGTTAGCTGCCGATTTATTTTTATAGCACTTTGAAGTTTTAAGCATATGCTTGGGACTTGTAACTTCATATCTCGTAAACTATTTGGAATTGCGCTTTCACGTCTTAAAGGAAGTTGTTGCTCTTGACTTGGTTTACAAAACATTTCTAAAATAGTCACATCTTTAAACTCAAAATTGCAGAAATGTCGTATAATCATCATTTGTACTGTTTTTCAACTTTTTCTTGAAAAGTATTACGAATTTTACTAATCAATGAAGAACGAAAAAGTAACTTAGACTAAAGTAAACAATCGGTTCGATTCGATTGCTCCTTCATATAGGTAAGGGCCCTAAAGTATGTATAATTTCAACCAAAACTCCAAATATTACAGTTTTGGTAGAAATTGGCTGACATTATCATAAAATTTCGATTGTTTTGTATTAAATCAATAAAATTGTAAAAAAAAATAGAACTCAAAAAAAGTGACTAACCAAAGGGCATAGCAGAATAAGCATACAAAAACTGCCACCACTCCGATCAGCACCAAATTTAAATATGTTGTTACCTTCAATGAGAAACTCACTCTCCTAAATTTTAGTCTTCTAATCGCTATTGAAGTAGAGTTATGAGGGCGGAAAGATAAATCAAAAAAGGCGTTTATCTCAAGAACCGCTTAACCGATTTAGATGCGTTTAATATATGTTTTAAGTGTAAACAGAACAATTAAAAAAATAATTTTTGCACATTTTTATTGCCAATTCTTTGGCCCAAAAAAAATTATTGAAATTTTCAAATAATCCTTTTACGGTGTTAGCCTTTTGCGACACCGACAGTTTTTTCGCTGGTTTTTCATCAAGAGGTCCCTAACAACATATAATTTTTGCAAACACAACCCAAGTGTACCTCATGGTGAAATATAATTAAACGTTAAATTAGTGTTTTTCATTAATATTTTATACATATTAAGCACATTGTAAATCAACTTAAAAGGGGAAAAAGGGGAAATTTTCTGTCAATTCTGTGTGAGTAGTTACAGTGCGCTCAATATTATAAAATATATTTGTAAAACTATTCACATGTTTTATTGGTATTCACTATGAAGATGATTACCGATGTCCCTGCAAAAATTGTACATTGTTAAGGATTTCTTATTGAAAAAACCAGCAAAAAACTATCGAAAAAAATTTTTGAAAATTTTAATAATATTTTTTGTGCTTAAAAATTGGTAATAAAAATGTGCAAAAATAATTTTTTGAATTGTTCTGTCGACACTTACAACATTAAGCCCATCCAAATCGGTTAAGCGGTTCTTAAGATAAACGCCTTTTTTGATTTATCTTTCCGCCCTCATAACTCTTCTCCAATAGCGATTAGAAGACTACAAATTTAGGAGAGTGAGTTTCCCATTGATGGTAACAACATATTTAAATTTGGTGCTGATCGGAGTGGTGGCAGTTTTTGTATGCTTATTCTGCTATGCCCTTTAATTTATTTATTCTTATTTTTTTTTTTATTTATTTTTTTTTTCGAATTTTTATGACAGTTTTTCATGCTTTCGGGTTTTTAACTATATGAAAGAGTACTTAAATGAAGTTTGTTCGTACAAACGGATTGTTTATTTTGGTCTAAGAAACAACTTTTAGCTATATTACATGTCCAAATTTTCAAAGGGCCGTCCGTCTGTCTGTCCGTCTGTTTCTATGCTATCTCCTCCGTCAGTTTTAAAGCTATCTTAACCAAACTTTGCACAAAGTCTTTTGGAATAAATACGCTGCACATCCGATGTCATCCGATCCGGTCGGTTCCGACATATTATCAGTGTGCAGTAAAAAGAAGACTCTGTGCAAAGTTTCAGCCCGATAGCTTTAAAACTGAGAGACTAGTTTGCGTAGAAACAGACAGACAGACAGACAGACGGACGGACAGACGGACAGACAGACGGACGGACAAAGCTCAAACGACTCAGTTCGTCGCCCTGATCAAGAATAAATATAGTTTATAGGGTCGAAAATGAATATTTCTATGCGTTGCAAACTTCTGGGCAAAATTATAATACCCTTTGCAAGGGTATAAATTTGTTTATTTTTCGGTTTTCTTAAAAATTCAAATAATTTTGAAAAAGCGTATAGCTGTAGTCGAATCGGCAAATGTTTTGGAAACAAATCAAAGGATATTGGGATTTTTGACCTCGAGCCGGCTAAACATCAACATTCTAAAAATTAGAAAAACTTTAAAAAATGTTCAGCTAATAGAAAAAATATCAGAAGATAATAGTTAATAGTCTTCGGTCTCCTTTAATTTAGCTCGTAAAATATACACTATAGAAATACGAATGAAGGGGCGTCAATAGAGCGAGAATCGATTTGTCCATGTTTGAGATACATCGATATAACTTTTGGTAAGCGTTTTATATCGAAAAAAAGCCCAACACAAATTCGCGACCGAAGTTAAATCTGGAGCTTGAGAAGTGCCTGACAGTTTGTTTAATTTCAAAAAACTTGAAACTATACAATATTAAAATATGAAACAGCGTTGGAGGTTATTTATCTCTATCTCCGACGGACAAAAAATATTGCGTATTTGTCCAAGACCGTGACGTACTGAAATCGAACGGACCGGACATAGCTCTTCATGCATAGAATATAAACTTTATGTGTCGGAGATGCTCCTTCTATGGTAACCCAAAAACCCATTGGAAAAATGGAATTGAGGAAAATTTTTAAATTTAAAGAAATATTAATTTATTTATCTTCTGAAACGGGAATATGTTCTTGTAACAAGCTGTTGAATATAATTTGGTGTAGGCTTTAAAATAATTTGAAAATGACCGCCATGATATGAATATATTCAAATTGATCGAAATTTTAGTGTTAAGTTATTATTAAGAATCGCATGATGGTCACACTGTAAATAAAATAGACGATGACAAGAACGAGAATAGAACGCAGTAGTTGTAGTATACAGACAGACGACAGAAAAACGCACATTTGACATACTGAAAGTTCAGTACACTTAAAAGGAAACAAAATTTTTTAGATATTGTTAAAAATATTTAAAATCTTATTCCTCAAAGGCCGATTTAACATTTAAAACTTACTTTAACATTTAACTAACAGTTTACATCGTCATTTGTTAGTTAATGTGACAGACAGTGCAGATGAATATGACTTAAGTATTCATTTCAGTCAAATATAAAAATGGTTTTAATCGAAACTTCAAATACCCCGGAAAGCTATGAACCATAAAAAGTCGGAGATGCGAACAAGCAAGGCTGCTCAACTATAACTCTGCAAACCAATAGACAACTTGCAAATTTCTTTTCAGTACAATAATTGTTTTTGATGATGGCAAGTTGAAAAATATATTTCTTGAGTTTATTTTTCTAGTCTTCCTTTCTTAGAGACGTCTCCTTCAGCAACCTATCGAGGTCAGCTCGCAATTTGCTGCCATTGGACAGAGTTTGAAATCCTTTTGCGAACTCAACCAAGGCCGGCTTCACATCTATCATAAAATTAGCCATAACCAGTTTATTCCTAGCCACAGCCTTGACTTCCATACACTCAAAGCGCTTTCCTATCTCAAAGCACAATTCTTCGGAAAATTCTAATAGTTCGTCGACTTCGGCAACAAATTCTCTCATCTCGTACTGCAAACGCGCACGGTCCAAGTATCGTCGGTTATGCTTAAAAGCTGCGCTCATATGATTCCTGGCCACAGACTCAGCCTCCTGGGTGGTTATCTTGGTGTCCTGCAAAAACTCATAGCGCTGCCGACAGACAGGTAATTCAGCGGTCACCTGTTGAGTCCACTCGTAGCACTCCTCAGCATGCGTGCTTAGCTCACGCAGTTCTCGTTCAATGGAACAAAGCTGAAGACTCATTTGGTACAAGATTTGGCGAAGATTATAAAAGCGACAGATCATTTCATCGAGTTCGCATTGCAAGCGCTGATGGGAATGTTGGAGATCACGAACTTCCAACTGTTCCTGGGAACTTAGCTGCAAGGGCTTTTCAGCAACTATTTCCAATTCTTCTTGGCACTTGAGCAGGGATTTGCTCTTTGAAACCAATGGCACAGGTGGTTCTGCTACCTGTGATTGCTCTTCTGTTTCCGCAATCTGCTGACGCTCTCGGATAGCCATTTGTGCAAGTTCAATGCGTCTAATTAGACAGTCAATATCCTGCAACAATCTCAACCCACGATCCTCATCATCTGTGACATCCTTCGTACTGAAGGACAACCCCTCAGCTTCCTCTTCTTCAGCGGTAAAACTTACTTCCTCTTCATAGTTAAAAATTTCAATATTACGACATCTTAAGGTACGCGTTATCAGATCCATACAATCCAGTGGCAATTTACTACAATCACCCAGTTCCTTTAATATATCACCGGATCGGATTATGCGCGCAAAACTCATGATGGCGTTTTCTGTATAATTTCTATTTTACATAAGCAATTTACTGGAATTTACTTCTGAGACTTCTGGGTTTGTATCAAAGGCCTACTTGTTGTCTCTCAAATCATTGGCCCAAGCCACGTTCGCCCAGCAGAGCACATGCTGTGTGTGTGTTACGACCTTCCCTACGCTGGCTCACTCTCACGTTTCAGTGCACTGGGGCAGCGTATCGAAGTGTAACGCTCTATTTACAAAACGCAAACAACTGCCGAATGTAGGCCAGAACCTGAGACCCGATCCGAGTGTGTACATTGGCCCAGCCATGTGCTGCACAGTTGAGCAACAGTTGATTCGTCAGCAGTCGCGTCCGTCTGACCCTGACACAGTCGCGGAAATGCTAATTGACAACTGGGTTGGTTGGTGCTGTTCCTCAGTTGGTTGCTGTCAACATTGGAAAAGAGCGTAACCAAAGTAGCTCATACACCGCAAATTGATGCGAAACGCGACGTCAACTGGTCGATTGGTATTGACTTACCGACTGAAACCGGTAATATACCCGGTCGTTGGTCACGTTTTGTGCACACTCGCGTTGAGCAGACAAACAAACCAGGCGGCATAGTCATAGATAGACGTGGAAGTCAGCTGAGTCGCCGTTGTGGTCCGTTGACCGATTCGCACAAAACGGTTAATCGCACAGTGGGCTGAGCATGAAAATTGTTCAATTGACAAATTAAACTTTGAAAGAGATAACTCAAAATGACGAGTGAATTTAGTTCCCAGCCAATTAATTTCTATATCAAGCCGGATTTTGTATTCAGAGATTTTTTCGTGCACGGTTACAATATATTGGAACAAACTGAACATTGAATTTTAGTTTTTCTTTGTTGTTGGTCTAGCATGCTGAAATTTTTAAGTTTTTAAGGCAAGCATTTATTAATTTTTCTGAGGTAAAAGCTGCATTACCCTCCAATAGGAGAGAGTAAGTTAAAGTCTGCTCTGGGCGACTTCGATATACCTGTTAGTCAGTGGTGGTCATGTTAAATAGCTTTTCCTCATGGTCATATTAACAGACCATTAACATTAGTGTTAACATATTAAATTAGAGCAATCTGTCCCTGTTACACCTGTTACTCAATGGTAGAACAGTTCACTAACACTTCTTTATGTTAATCGACAGTCAATTTATATTAATCTATACCCAGCCAGCAGTTTAGCAAGTAGTGTGCAAATCAAGCTTAATGGCAGCCTCCGACATTTACAAAACACTTGCTATGGTAAGTGATTTGCGAATGTCGTTTTGGCTACCGAGAGATTTCGTGCTCACTCTCTCTCACTCTTTTGGCACTCTCTCTTGGCGCTCTCTCTCCCTTCTGATCGTTTAGTGCTAGGAAGCTGCAGCTGGCCAGGCAGGCAAAAAAAAAATTTAACCTCAAGCAAATGCAAGAAAAAAATGTGTATCTCATTCTCCTTGAAAAGCGAGCAAGTGAAAATGTTTCTTTAAAAAAGTAAGTGCGCGTTCGCCACTGCCAATCGCCGTGAGTAACAATGTTTTTTTTGCAATTTAAAGTCAATTATTTACATTTATATTTCAATTCCATTGCAGAGACTTTCACTCTGATATTAAGGAATGAAGAGGACATTGTTTTTCCTTTTAAGACAGGGAAAACGCTAATCTAATTGAATTTTAATTTTTGAATAATAAAAATAACCAACCAGAACACTAACAAAATAAATGTTTAAAACGCTTTATAGTTTTACAAAGCTTGTGGAAAGCGTATAAAAAGTAATTATAAAACATGTTTTGCAAGCGTCTTTTTTAAGCTTATGGGTGCGGTTCGATTATAAAACGCTTACTTTGATGCTTACTATAAATCATAGAAATGGTGACAACTCTGGCTGCAGTCGATATACTGCACGAGCGCAGGCCAGCCAGCCAGTTAATTAATCGTGTTGATTGTACTGATTGGACTGGCTTATGGTTTGGGAGAGCGTTATTGTGTATTAGCCTAATTTAAATTACCTAAAATTGCGGTTAAAAGCATTCAACGATCCTGAAAAGTAATACCCTAAATCAGCTCAAAACGCCCTTTTAATGGTTGTGTTCGTCTAAAGGAAGAACAACAACGTTATTAATTTTTGCCGTACGTTTCTGAATTCTGTTTCAATGTGCGGGGAATACAATTCCGAATAAGCGTCAAAATATCGTCCTTTTGGAGCTCTAATAAAAGATTACAATTTGCATATTGTCTACCTCCACTTCTCAGTATCGAAACTTAAACGCGTGACAACTTTTATGACCTCTTAAATATCAATTAAATTAGTCAGCAAATCAAATTCTCTGTGTAGTTCTACTTTTACGAACAATTTTATTGATTTTTTGTCTCTTCTTATCTTTGCAGTTGCCAATGGTTCAATGAACTCATCGGTTCGCCGGCGTCAGGCCAGGATGCAAGTGCAACGAAGACTGCCACAAATCTCAGACAGCGATGTCTCTTCATCGTTATCATCCCCGTCTACATTTTCCAGAGATTCCGATCTGGATATGGAAACTGATCGAGAGAGCAATGAGTACACGGTACATTCCACAAGCAGCAGCAAATCAGTATTACAGCCCACCATGGCTAACATCAACATTAACAACAGCAACAGCTTCAGCAACAGGACTCCCATGGCCAAACTCTGTGATGAGGAAGATAATCTGCTACCCGAAGAGGATGATGACGGGGACAGCGGCTATGCCTTTGCACTGGAGCCCGTTAAGCTACACCATCAGAATGGCGAGGGTCTGCTATCCATTGCCCTCAAGACAATTAAGCTGGTGCAGCGCAACAATTTGTTGCAGAAGCGTCTGGCTCAGCTGCAGCTGGAGACTTCCGAGTTTATAGCCTCGGTGCTGGCGAATCCCGAGAATAGTCATTTCCAAATCACATCCAAAACTGAGGCCAAAATGAGCAACATGTTGCTGCGACACTAGACGGCCGAAACTGTTGCAGACTTTTAGGCAGCAACAAATAAAGCATCTAGTTTTGGAGCAATTCGTACTGATTACATTATAAAACAAAGAAACATGCATCAAAGCTTAACATTTTGATTATACAAGAAACAACACAAACATTTTGAAAGAAAAACCATACAGAGTTCAAGAAAATACTATACCCTTAGCTGTAGCCACTAAGTACGTCTTATGTATAAACTTTTTTTACATCCAACAATTAATTTATAAATAAAACACAATTATTCTTATCTAGTGTAACCTGGCATAATCATTGAAATCCTACGACGCTTTTGGCTTTATACAAACAAATAGTTATAGTTCGAGTTGATGGAAAATGCTAAGCAATTTGTTCATTAAAAAAATAAAAAAAAGCCGCCTCTATACGTAATCGAAGCCGCAGAATCCTACACTTGTAAATTCTATCCAAAATTTACCTGGTATTTCTTTTAGATTGTAATGCTTAACTGACGTTTTTCTGAATATTTATGATGTTAGCCAACCACAAAATTAATGAGTAATCATTTAGATGAGAACGTTAAACTATTCGCAATAAAGGTAGTGACAACTTGAATGTAAATCGTGACTTTTTTGCATCTTTTTCTTTGGAGGGGGGTCAATGACACCAATTAAAGCATGCAGAGACCGTGTCGATTGACATCTCAATCACTTACATGCAACTCGTTACAGGCACAGTGGTGCATTGTTAGCAAATAGTATAAAAGAAGTCTTGCAAATTGCCAGTTCGACTTCAAACATTAAAATGCAATGTTGAATAGCCGAGCTTTGGAAAACTGAGAATATTTGCTCTTCCTACGAATAATAATGTAAAATTTTAGTTATAATAGTTTTTTTTTATCTATCATCAGCAGACTTTGAATTATACTTTCAAATTAATAAATAATCAAATTAAATTAATATTTGGAAGCGTCTTGTGGGGAATTTTTCATAAGAATTGTTTAAATAAAACGATTGCATACTTTGGGGAAGCAACAGAAAATGAGATATATTTTCATTCAAAAAATCGTCAAAATGTTAATACAGAAATGTTTTAACAAGAGTATAGGTTCCCCCCACAAAGCGCAATAAAAAAGTATCAAAATTAGCACTTCTTGCTACATTCTCCAATTTTAAAATATTCTTTATATTCTAGCTCTTTAGCTAAGGATTGCATTTTATGATCATAAGAATAATCAGTAATGCTTTTATCCATCATTATCTTTGCAAGCTGTTTTTGTTTCAAGGTCAAAAAATTAAGTTTCTTGGATTCTAAAAAATAAATTTTATTATGCTGCTGATTTCGGATTTTCCTACAAGCCTGCCTTTGGGATTCCCAAGCGGTCATAGCAGTTCTGTCATGAGGTACTTTCTGCCAACACACTAAGGACAGGCAGAGACAGCTGAAGATTGAATTGGTATTCATGAAATAGCGCTATACTGTCACCAGCCTCCTTTGTGGTGTTGTGCGTGTCTTGTTTTAGACAAGTTATGAACAAAATCCTAACTTAAATGACCTAGAGCATGCTTAAAAAAGTTCTATAATTTTATTTGAGATTGAACGTAAAAAGTAAAAACGTTTTTCTAAGAACTTTCTTAGTATTTACGAACATTCAAACCTTAAAGCACCAATACATAAGTCAGCCCGAAAAAATTTTTTTAAATTATTTTCTGAACCGAACCACTTTTAACTTTTTTTTTGCTCCGGTTCGGGTTCAGGTTCAGCCGCGAAATTTTTTTTTGCTCCGGTTCAGGTTCGGTTCGGGATTCTCGAAAATCTCGGAGTCTCCGACTCCGGAGCGGTTCAACTCCGGACCGGTTTGCAGCCCTGATTAATTATATAACCGAATCGTACACAGAGGAAATATAAGTTGTCTCAACCTAAAATAAGATCAAGATGGTCCGAAACTGCTTGAGAACAACTGTTCCAAATGTTCATGGAATTAGTAAAGTTGTCCTCAATCGGATAATATTTGCTTTAAACAACAACAAACCCAATTTTCAACATAGAGATATAGCATAAGTAACCCTTTAGACGTGCAACTGCAAAACTGTTTAACGGCTGAATGGGCTAGCGCATCTTTCCATACGTTGGGTGCATAACGTAACGGGCTCAAGACCCAGTCAAGCTCGAATAAGTTTTTGCGTTCTTCCCAAAAACTTAAATGAAACGATATATATTCTTAATCAGGGCGACAAGCTAAGTCGATTGAGCTTTGTCCGTCTGTCTGTCTCTCCGTCTGTCTGTCTCTCCGTCTGTCTGTTTCTACGCACACTAGTCTCTCAGTTTTAAAGCTATCGAGCTTTGCACAGAGTCTTCTTTTTACTGCACACTGCTAATATGTCGAAACCGACCGGATCGGATGACTATATCTTATAGCTGCCATAGAAACTATCGGTCGAAAAGTGGTTTTTGTTTAGAAAAATTATTTGTTTTAATGCTGACGTTCGTAAACTCTGATGTATTAAAACATTTGCAAGGGTATAAAAACTTCGGCAAAGACGAAGTTAGCTTGGCCTTCTCGTTTATATATTTAATAGTCAGTTCTTAATTATATTAAGCTGTTTGTTGTCAAAAACTCGAACCTTTAGCCAACAAAAAAATCCATAACTTTGTTGCCTCAAAATTCTATCAAACACGTTCACCAGCTACAAAAAACTTTTTTGTTATGTGAAGATTTCTGTTATATAATTTGTGTGTGCTGGTGAACGCGCTTATTATGTCTCGGATCAGGTTACAGGTTCCAGACCAGGTTTTCTAAATTCGTGAGACAAAAGTTGATTCAATACTGTGGAAAGGTGGAAAATGTAAAGATCTTGGTTAGCTACAAACACTCGTTCTCGTTCGATTTCTTTTCTTTATCCCATACATTAAATAATATATTAAAATTTACGTTTATCAACATTTTTACACTTTAGTAGAGGAACAATCGAAATTAACAAGTATGTTTGTTTCTGTTTCGGTATTGATAACCGTTTATGTTAATAAAATAAAAAAATTTCGGTTACGGTTTCGGATACAAATTTTAAAGTGTCTTAAGCGGTTAAGGGTTACGGTCAAGGTTAGGGTTTTAATCTTTGGTTGTTATGAAATTTCGTTGCTTTAAAAATAGGTTCGGCCGTTCTTAAAATGACTTGGTTCTTAGGAATTAAATGCTCCTGACCTTAGAGCTGTGAATTAGAATTTAAAAAGAAATTCTTGCACCGTCGCCTGCAATTTGTCAACAACACCAAGCATCAATCTTGAATCTTGACTAGGTGTCCGTCAATACAAAATCACATTCAACGAAAATTTCACATCAATTATTTCAAGTTCAATTTGTCTGCTTCAACTCAGAGTCTTAGACCTTTCAAGCGTCGTTCAATGGCTTTGATTGCGGTGAACTCAATCTTGTTTATTTTTAACCAAGCACTTGAAGCTCAAAAGGCTCTAAGCTCAATTTCAGCTCTCAGTCAGCATTGTCATAAATACACCCCCCTCGAGCTGTAATTTTATAATCATACGCTTTGCCATTGTTTTTGCGCTGGTGCCTCGTCTTCATACTGCGATTGTTATTAGTTTTTAAGGCATTATTTGTGGCCGCTTAAACGCCCAACTCACGTCTTCATATTTGTTGCAGACACGTGATTTATGAAAACATCAAGCAAATTGTGCGAGACCCACTTGACACTGGGGGGGAGTTTTATGACCAGCCAACGGTACTGAAATTGTTGCCACATCTGAAAATTTGAACTTGATTTGTGTGTTGATGATTGTGATTTATATAATTGGTCATTTTTGGTGGCTTGCGAATGCCGTTTGGCTTCTTAAGTGCTAAATTGCTTATTGGACTGATATTAGATCTATGAATTAGAGTGTTGCCTTGACAAGGCCGTTAACATTGGGGTGGATGATGAATTCGATATTTGTTTTTCGTGTATTTAGCAAATGCAACTCAAAGTCCCTGACGTTGCGCATCTTTAATTAACTGATTAACAGAGACAATATAAGTAGATGCCAATGCAAATTTGCATTAGGCTTATAAAGTTATGAATGCCTTGCTAAATGCATTAAAGGTTAGTCAGCCAATTCTAAATTTCAAGGAGAGTAATGCAAATATATCGGAGAAGATTTCATCATCTGCATTACAAACATCAACGGAATTTGATTATTTATAGAGATAAAAGCACAGAATTAGATATTGTGAAAGATTCTCCAAGAAAATTAACTTCAACTTATAGATCAATCCCTCTTGTTAAACTGATTATTTTGTATTTTCTAAGACATCGAGAATACTCTGTGAACTTTACGTCGCAGAAAAGGCTACGAAAACGAGACTGAGAGTTTGGAATAACAGCCTCAAAAGAGTGAATAACCAAAAGTCTTGTCAGCAGGAGCCACTCAAAAAGGAGATAAGAGTCCTTACCATGAGCGTTACCAAGCTCCACTTCCAAGACAACGTTAAACTGTCATCCGGAATTGCTTCGACCATCTTTCCATCCATGATTTGCTCCTTGATAAATGAGTAGTCGAGATTAACCAAATATCTAACTTGTTTTTTAGAAAAATGTAACATAAATATTTGAAGTTCAATTGCGCGGACTACGAATTCATTGTAGACCCATGGTTTCATAATGAAATTTTCTTAAAATTGACCGTAGATTTTGTTTTTCCTATACGCTTTGTTGGTTTTTTCACCCTTACAATTGACATCCTCTAATGTATATGTATATCTGGCAGGTGAAGAACTATTTTTTACCTATTCTTTGTAACGGTAGGTGATTTGGGTGTCCCTCTGCAAAGTATTCATTTGAGTTGACAACGCAGCAGGCTGCTCATCTGTGGGACTATCTCTGTGTAAGTGTGTGTTACAGTAGCAATGCCAGCAATACGTAGGGGTGGCTATTTGGGCCGTCGAACGAATGGAGCAAGTTTTAGGGCATGAAGAACATATCAACAAACAAATGAATCTACAAGTACAGAATGTAGCAGCTGCGACAATTGGAGCAGTAACAAGAGCGCCGGACAGATGTTAACACACGCAGAACAATTGACCGACATCGCCAACAAGTACATCGAGCATTTACATTTGCTTCGTTCCATTGTCTCGCTTTCGAGCATGAGCCAGATATCGAATATTCCGCTCATCCGAAAATCGTGATTGGTGCTATGGACAAGAATGACCCAATTTTCATGCGCTCAAATTCAATAAAGAAACCACCGGGATGTGTTGCGACTGTCGGAAAAGTGCGACTGTCGGAAATAGACACACCATCAGAACCATTGAACAGCTTGCTCATCGGCACGGATTCAGATTCAAACCAGTTTTTGAAGTATTCAAATTGAAGTTTCATATATTGGAGCAATAGATATATTGCACAATACAGCGGCAAATTGTCAGCAATTTATTTCAATCATCAAAATCAAAGGCCAATGGCACCATTAATTAGGCTCATTGCTACCAAAGCCAAACGAGTCACATAAATTTTTATAAATCTACTTTATGGGCGCTGAGGACGACAATACTGTGGATGCAGCATAGGTTTAATCCGCCTGGCGATAGGCGAATCGTTATATCTAACTTAACAATCGATATATTTACCAAAATATTTTCTGAAACAATTTCTATGACAGAACAATGAGCGTGTTCAGCAGCATAAATCGATGACAAAACAAGTAAGAGTGTTGCGGTCGAGTGACCCGACAGCAAAATACCCTGTCCCAGTAATGTCGTTCCTATAGCTTTGAATTCCATTTATTTTAAAATTGATTTCAATAAATGGGCAGGCGCACTTATGTACATATCTTTGGTGTTTTTGCTCGGATCTCATTGTGGTACACAGAATACATAGAAGTTGGGCCTCACTGAATATATATTAAGTCACTAGGTTAAAACTTGAAAATTGAAGCACTGACAGTTTTTCGTTGTTAGAAGAAGATGAAGGTGGAATTTGCAAAACCTGGAGCAAACTTTATCTGGATACGGTGTACACCTACATAAATGCAAAAATTTGTGGCTCTACTTTTTATGGTCTGTGAGATCTACGCGTTTATACAGAGAAACAGACCGTTTTTCGCTGTTTAAAGACGGAGGAGGAGGAATTTTCCAAATCTGAAACAAACTCGATGTGGGTACAGTATACACCTATATACATTCCAAAACTTGTGGCTCTATCTATTACAGTCTCTGAGATCGACGCGTTCATACAGACAGACAGACGGACATGGCTAAATCGACTCGGCTGTTGATGCCGAACAAGAATATATATATTTTATGTGGTCGGAGATGCTTCCTTCTCCCTGTTATATACATTTGCACAACTTTATAATCCCCTTTGTCCAATTTTTAATGGGAACACGGTATAATAATGAAATATATCGTAAAGCTCTCATCCTCTTCCGCCTGCAGTGATCAAGTTTTTCCCAACTTGATTAAAGTCCTGTACTGAAGATTGTAATCGAATACCTTGGCCAGCAATCATCTCCACTCTTAGCATTGCAATATAAATAACAAGTTAAGTACAAACGATACCCAGCCTTTGTCTTTACACCTGGTGTTGCCCTCTAAAAGTGCCGACTCATCTCAGTGATTTGTTCCAATTTTTAAAATAAACTATCACTTTTTTCTCCAGTTATTATTCACACCCAATTTGACATCGATTCAGCCATTGTTTAGCATTTAAAATTCAATTAGCATCGAGCATTGTTTACGACTTTTGATCTCTAATCAATTACGACTACTCCTAATACTGTGAGCTAAGCACTTGAGTGTGCCCAGCATAGCACAGCTCTCGAACAATATGCCAACAGACGCAGTCTGGCCAATTTTACAGTTGCCAAGTCATGCCAAAATGAATGTGCATAAAAACTAAGCAAATATTAACTGTGGGACGATGCATTCAAAGCGATTTCGATTTGTTTAGATTTTGGCTATAAGAAAGATAAAAATACACCAGAAAAAAAAACCACTTGGTACTCAAGGTCAACTTTTGGCGAGTCCCAAAACATTTGATTGTGAAAGTGGCTGCGAAATCGGGCAAACTGAAACCGAAACATTATTCATTTGGCCCTAAATGAAACGATTTTAATGAATTTCGTATGCAAATTGAGCCACACATGTGTAATCCTCATAATGATGATGCTTAGGCAGCAGCTGTGTGTGTGTTAACATTGAACTTCAGCAGTCAAAGACCGCGCACCATTCAATCAACATTTGTACTTTAAATGCCGGAAGCTCTTTAATTCGTCTAACTGATCAAAGTTTTATTTGTTCACATCTGGGTGCTAACTAAAATCGATCATCATTTGTGATCATTTGTGGCATCTGATTATGATAACCAGCGCGCCGCTGCCTCCGCCCAAGAGTGTTAATCAAATTACAATCGAATATGCAAAACTGGATGACGAACAACGTCCCCAAAAATAGCTCCGCCAAATTTGCAAGTTCACCGAATGAACTTGAAAAAACAGCCAAAGACGGGCTAGCGAGGGAGATACAAATGTATCTTTTTGTGTTTTTCCTCTGGGCGAAATACTGCCCGGCATATCTGGCATGACGGCGTAAACGTAGCGCATTGACCGACTTGCCCGACAGCTACCTGTGTTGTTTCTGGCCTAGGCTTCATCGTTGCATGCCCTGGCAGCGGCGATTCATTTAACCAGCGAACATCAGCGGGCGCGCATGCGCTGTCGTTAAGATTAAATCGGTCAATCGATCAGCATTTGGGGACTTAGAAAGATACAAAAAAAATTACACGCCCATTTCGTAAGTGCATTCTTTGGCAAAAATCGCAAAAAATGGTTGAGCTTGTTTTGGTTATTGTATTTGCATTTGGAAAACGTGTTTAGAATTTCACAAGAGAATTCCATTAAGTGTGCGTGTGCGAGTGCAGACCACAGCCGGATCTGTGTGTGGACATAAAATGAAATCAACAGTGATAAATATGGTGCAGTAAAGTCAATGCATGTAATGATCGGAGAAATACGGTTAAGTGAGACTTGCAAAGTTGTGAAAATAATTACCAACTGAAATGCCGCATAACTGAAGTTTTACTGTGTCCTAATTTTATGCATTTGTAAATATTTGGATTAATTATCGATCACCTACCCAAAATCAACAATTGTGGAGTGAAAACAATCTATTCTAAAAAACTCTAGTATTTATATATGATAAGTGTGGCTTGAAACAAAACTTAGTCTAAAATAATTGAACCCAAACAAGATTACTTTTACCACAGTAAGTAAAATCGACTATCAGTTGTTTAGTTAATCAGCTGTTTGGTTTTTCGGTTGGTTTGTTGTTCAGACTTTTCTCTGAAGACAGTGTGCTAAGGATGACAGCTAATCCTCTGTAGGCTTTCAAACATGAACCACAAAGTTAGCAGTTACCAAAAACAGCTGACAAAAAGGAACAATCGGATAGTGAAATTTAAGGGGAAATCTCAGAATTAAAATAAACCATGTACTCTTGATTCTTCAAAGAAATCTTATTCTGATAAAAGTTGTGGACTAAAAACGGCTTCAATTCAGATTTTATTCGACTTCATTTCTTTAGACAACAACTGCTCGAATTATAGAAGACAATTAATCTCGACTGCCAACTTGTGGGCGAGAAAAGTGCGTTATTGCCGAAAAAGACGTTTTAAGGATTGTATAAGGTATAGACATTGTTAAAAACACCTTAAAACAACAACAACAAAAAAACACCAAAAAAAAAAAAATAAATTAAAGTCGAGGAGAGAAAACCACGGCTCTGCTAGTTTTTATACTTTTTCAATATTTATACCTATGCAAAGGGTATTATAATTTTTCCCAGAAGTTTGCAACGCATGTAAATATTAATTTCCGACCCTATAAACTATATAAATTCTTCATTGGGGGGACGAGCTGAGTCGATTGAGCTTTGTCCGTCCGTTTTTCTGTCTGTTTGGCTGTCTGTTTCTTCGCAAACTAGTCTCTCAGTTTTAAAACTATCGAGCTCAAACTTTGCACAGAGTTTTCTTTTTACTGCACACTGCTAATATGTCGGAACCGGACTAATATATAACGAGAGCGTAAGTTACAGTCGGCTCTAACCGACTTCGATATACCCGTTACTCATGAAAAAACATTTTTAACAGTGTTTCTGCGTTTCTTAGGCAGACCATCCGAAAAGTATGCAACATTTTTTTAGGGTAAGAGGGGCGGTAGCGGGGGGGCCTGGTTCACTTTTTATACCCGTTACTCGTAGAGTATACTAAAGGGTATACTAAAGTCGTGCAAATGTATGTAACAGGCAGAAGGAATCATTTCCGACCATATAAAGTATATATATATTCTTGATCAGCATCAACAGCCAAGTCGATATAGACATGTCCGTCTGTCCGTCTGTCCGTCCGTCTGTATGAACACCTAGATCTCAGAGATGGTAAGAGATAGAGGTTTGACATGTATGGGACAAATGCTTCTTTTATCTGCACGCAGATCAAGTTTATTTCAAATTTTGGCCACGCCCCCTCCCGCCCCCGAAATTTGGAAAAAACGTTATATCTCCTACAGTTTTAAAGATATATGATTCGTACCTTCTAGAGATACTCTACGGTCAATTTTTAGAATTCTAAATTTCACCAAGAAACCATGGGTCTACAATGAATTCGTGGTCCGCGCAAATTGACTTAAAATATTTACTTTACATTTTAACAAAAAACATGTTAGAAAGTCTGTGTGGCCCGACCATAACATACTCTGTATCCCCTAGAGTTAGCATTTATCTGATAAATTTTAGATAGAAGCCACACAAATTGATAAAGAAGCCATAAAGTGAGTCAAGTGCTGCATATCGACGTTAAACCGGTTTTACCCAGCAAAATTGTTTGTAGCTCGACTATCGTTCAACTGATCTTCATAATTCCTTTGGCGATTCGATAAATAATCATAATTACCACTTATCCACTGATGGGCCTGGCAACCTGTGACATTAAAATTTATCTGCCTGCAACTACAAGAAGTATTCGTCCCATACATGTTATGACTAAGCACTTTGATTTTTATACTCTGTACCGAAGGTACATAGAGTATATTAAGTTTGTGCAAAAGTATGTAACAGGGAGAAGGAAACATTTCCGACCCTATAAAGTATATATATTCTTGATCAGCATCAACAGCCGAGTCGATATAGCCATGCCCGTCTGTCCGTCCGTCCGTCCGTATGAACAAACAGATCTCAGAGATGGTAAGAGATAGAGGTTTGACATGAATGGGACAAATGCTTCTTATACTTGCAGGCAGATCAAGTTTATTTTCAATTTTTGCCACGCCCCCTTCCGCCCCCGCAATTTGGAAAAAACGTTATATCTCCTACAGTTTTAAAGATAGACGATTCGTACCTACTAGAGATAGTTAGAATGTATCGATTTGCCAAAGAAATGATAAAGATCGGATGATCGGTTCTCAAGTTATGAGCAAAAAAGTACATCACCCTCCCCCCACCCCCTCCTACCCTTTTACAACTAACACTGCACATTCTTAAAGAGAGAGAGAGGGAGAGTGAGAGTGAGGGAAAAAAAAGGGAGAGACTTAGAGATGAGCGCAGCACCAGCATTGCATTCAGCTTCCACTCCAGGTACAGAGTATGTTATAGTCGGGCTTGACCGACTTTCTTACTTGTTTAGGATAAATCTTTAGCCCATTTCTCCTAGTCCAATCACTAATTATACTTAATTCGCTATAACAAATACTAATACACTCAGAAATTTTGGCTAACGGACGACTTACATACTTTTGCACATCATGAGGAGGTCATTAAAAACAAACAATAATGGTCCTAGGACAGATCCTTGTGGAACTCCCGACTTAACGTAAAGAAAAGTTGACGATCCCCATTGGGTCGTGAACGTTCTATCGTCAGGTACGACTTCATCAATTTTACGGCAGTATCCGAGAAATTATATAAGATTTTTAGCTTTTTACATAGTACTTTATGGTTAACTGTGTCAAATGCTTTGCTATAGTCAAGAAGCGTTATGAAAGTAACTTGGTCATTGTCAAGTTTGTTACGTATGTCCTCTCTAATTTTAGTGACTAATGTAGTGCAACTTCGATCTTTCCAAAACCCGGACTGTCTATCGTTTAATAAAAATTTATTTTCCAAAAACACATTAATTTGGGATGTCTTAGTTTGTTCTAACGCTTTGGAAAGGAAGGGCAGTATAGAGATAGGTCTGTATTCGTTATTTCCTTTCGGAATTGGTAGGACTTTAGCCATCTTCCAAGCCATTGGGGAAATTTTCTTGTGCGAAAAAAAAGTTCTCGGCTGTTCTAGTAGATTGCGCAAAGTAAAAAGAGAGCAATTTCATTTGAAATTGAGAACACAAAAACAAAACCGAAGCGGAATTGCGCTCGATTTACTTTTCAACAAGTATTGGAATTGAGAACATACCTGATAGATTTATTTTGTTAAAAAAAAATTAAAATTAAAAAAAAATAATCCCACCCACCTGGGACTCGAACCACAACCTTTTCTTTCCTATGAAGCTTTTGACATCTTCTTTGCATCAAATAAGTTCACTCGGATTTTTCCCGTAAGTTTACCAGCGGATTAATAACACAGTGCGACAAATTTAAATTTTTTTACAACTACCAAGCTACACTATGCAAAATCGCTACCCCCGAACTAAGTAAATCTCTATCAGCGTTTGGCTAGATTGGTTCCACTTATTTTCGGACCCTCAAAGTTGTTGAAATGGGGTGTGACAACAAAAACGAGAACGTAAGTTAAAGTCGGCTCTAACCAACTTCGATATACCCGTTACTCATGAAAAAACATGTTTAACAGTGTTCCTGCGTTCCTTAGGGTGACCATCCGAAAAGTATGCAACATTTTTTTATGGTGGGAGGGGTGATAGCAGGGGGCTTGGTTCACTTTTTTGCTCATAACTTGAGAACCGTTCATCCGATCTTTATCATTTCTTCGGCAAATCGATTCACTTTGCTAATTACTAACTGTCTTTAGAAGGTACGAATCGTCTATCTTCAAAACTGGCGGAAATGATTCCTTCTGCGGAAATGATTCCTTCTGCTGCACGGGTATAAAAAGGAGTCATCTGATTTGGGCAAACAGCACATTCAGTTTTGTTAATAGCTTTAAACTGTCTTCGGCAATTAATAATTATTTTTTAAAAAGTGTACTAGCTTAATAAAATATTTTGTACTGTTTTAAATTGGCAATTTTTTTGCTGATAAATTACTTCTAGTTGTTTACATTTCCAAAATTAAATTTGCTTGTCAAAACTGTTTGGGTGGTGATTTTTGCAAAATCTCCCAACAAAACACAAATGGATTGAAATCTATCAAAAGAAAATTGGCCCTAAAGACTTAGAATACGGTTGGAGGTTGCATGGAAGAATTTTCTGTGGCACCCCCGAATATGTTATATTATTTTATAGTTTAAACGAGAAGCTTGCAGCATTCACCGGTTCAGACGTGTTAATTAGTCACCGTTATCTTTAGACTTGTAGTTTTTTAACACAAAATGTCTTGGTCATTGAGCATAAACTTAATTATGATGATATCTTGATTGAAAAACTCAAAGCAATAACAATTACCATCTAGATTTTCAAGTCTGAGCCTATTAGGCTTAGTTTAATGACCCGATTTGATACCAATAAGTAACTTAAAAACAGAACCTGCCCTTGGCATCGACAAAAGCTTCGAAACTCAAAACCTTCGCGAGAGTTAGTTCTATGGGCGATAATGGGAATTTAAACAATACTCGAAGGTTGCTTGCGCAGAACATAATAACTTAAAACTGGTTTAATATGCTATGGACTTTTGTTACAATTTTCTAGTCATTTATTGAGGTTAATTGAAATGCCTCATTGGATATTTGTGCAATTTTAGTTTAGCCTTAAAAGTCAAAATTCCCCAATACAAAGTTGGACTTTTGATTTACATAAAAAAACATTTGATCGCCCACAATTTGAAGTAATTTAATTTAGCATTTGCTTTTTTATTTTTTGTAACATCCGCGTCAGCTTTATGGGTCAACGCTAAAATATTTGCGCCCGTTTGCTTTGGTTACTTCTTCAGTTTTTTCTGTTTTGATCGTCGACCGGTTGGCTGCATTTGTTTTCTTTTCTTCCATTTTTTTGCAAACTCATTATTTTTATTGGCATTTCTGTTTTTGAATATCGATGTAACCTGATACTTGTTGAACTTGAACTAAAAACATGTTCAAGCGCAGGAGAGAAGCAGCGCGTCCATTGAGGCGTGAAGCGTCAGAACACGAAAGTGAAACTTTGAAGGTCGCTGTAAATTTGCAGTGGCCCGCTAAACGAAAAATCTTGGTACTACGAGGGTTGACTTTCCTATTTCTGTCTTAACACTGGAAGAAAAAGAATCGATCGAACAATCCTAACATATTTTGTTTGTCACGCGTAGCCCGAAGGGGCAGAACACATTGCGAACCGAGGCTTGTGCCAGGAGATCAAATCACTTTTTCAGTCGCTGGTCTGCGTTCTATGAAGTATACGGATTACGGATGCAGATAGTATGCATAATCTTAAAGTCGCTTTTAACTCTATAGCTCTGTATATATTCAATAGAAATAGGACTGAACATAGGAAAATGTATTATAAAACATATAACACAATCAAAGAATTTGATTTTCATTTTTTACCATCCGTCTTATTTTAAAAATTTTCAATTTTTTTTGTTGTCATTTGATCTACACCTCCTATTAACCCCTGTGTTTAACAGTCTGTTTACCCGTCTATTTATCGGTCGTTCTGACAATCTTAATCGATATATGAAATTTTCAAATTTCGAGATTCTTTGAACCGTTCGACGTACACCTTATATTTATCCGAATACTTACCCGTCTTTATGGCAATCTAAACACCGTATAAAATTTAGCAAAAATTGCGATTTTCTTGACAGATAGGCCTACTCGTCCTATTTATCCATCGACAATTGCCACAATAATCTTAACTTGTTATAAAACCTTGCAAACTTTCCCGATTTGGACCAATTGGTTTATTGGCCGTGTGTGGCCCAACGGTTAATGTGTTGGTCTGCTGGGCGGGAGGTCGTGGTTTCGATCCCGCCTTGAAAGTGTTTTCTTTCTTTAGCAAATAGCTTGTACATATCCGGTCACCTTGACCAGCTATTGGCGCCAGCTGTGAAGTAACTAGCCATGAAAAAGCGATTTCTCAAACTTTACCGATCAATATTCGGCGTTAAGCTGTAGGTCTTGTGCGAAAAATATAGATAGATATAGAGATTGAGAGACGCTCAACTTGACCCTTTTGGAGCTGTATAGCCAATTTTATATTTTATGCTATTCGAGGTGGAATCAAATCCAATATAGACGTTCTTGAGATATAGGACTTGTACACGACTTTGTTTTATGTATATAGAAAAATATGGAAAACTTGCTGACCCGGCAAACACTGTTCTGCCATATAAATTTTTACTAGTTTGGCGCTGTATTGTGCATTATTTCTATTTCTCCGAACAAAGTCATTTGAAAGCATGATTAAATCTACGAAAGGATTACAGATACAGGTTTGAATCTGCAGTTCAATGGCTCTGGCGGCGTCTCAATTTCAGGTAGTTGCACTTTTCCTGATGCGCCAGGATTGGCGGACATATTTTTGAATTTGAGCGCATGACAATTGGAATATTCTTTGTCCATAGCACCAATTACGACTTTCGGATAAGCCGAGGATTCGATATCTGGCTCATACTAGAATGCGAGACGAAGGAACAAAGCAGATATAAATGCTCGATGTACTTGCTGGCGTTGTCGGTCAATTTTTTCTACGTGTGTTAACATTTGTCCGGTCTCCCTTGTCTCTGCTCCAATTATTGTTGTTGAAGTCGGTAAGCTTGTGCCTCTTGTAATTAAGAAGATTGCAGTTGCGACATTCTGACACGCGTTATTTGATTTATTTCATATAATTGTGGCTGCATACGCTCAGCGGCCCAAACAGCCACCCTTACGTGTTTCTGGCATGGTTTACTGCAGGGGGGCCCAGAACGAGCTTTCCAGTGCGTCAAAGCCCATACACATACACCAAATATATTTCAAGCAATAACAACAAAATGAGATAGAGAGAGAGAACCGATTTTTGTTTGTGTGTATGTGTTGTCGTTGCTTAGAGAAAGAAGAGAGACACATATGATGTTGTTGTTGCAGGTCAGAGCGCGACAACAACAAAACACAGAGCAGGCATATGATTTGTTTTTGTTTTTTGCTGGCTTACGGCGTGCGCAAAACGAATACGCGCAGGCTATTCCTTTGCGTAGAACAACAACACATGCGTGTCTTGCGCAATGGGAATGGGCGCCCCTGGTTTACTGCAAAACACACAAATAGGCCAAATTAAATCGATTGATGAAAATCGATATTCCGATAGTTTAGTAATTAACAAAAGCCTGCACCGTCATAAATTCAAACGATGAAACGACTCGAGCTATTTGCTTAAGGGTATTCTCCCAATAAATATTATACTATTTAAAAGTATCTTTTATCGATTTAAAGGAATTTTTCGTAATGCTTTCATTAACGTTTTGGATTTTGCTGTATAAATTGCATTAAATAAGATTTACCAACTTTGTTTTCCTTTTTCTGAGAGCAAGGACTGATACCTCGGATAAATAATAATAAATAAATATTGTTCTGAGATTTTGATCTGCAAGTAACTTAATACCTAGTTAAAATAAACCGAACCGAACCATTAAATTTTTGCAGTTGTTGGTTCAGTTCAGCGTTTTTTAAACACGCACCAGTTCGGTTTACGGTTCGTTTCACGAGTGCAAAGAGCGGTTCGCTTCGGTTCAGAAAAGGTTTGCATCCCTGAATTTAATAATGAACAAAATGTACACTATTTAATTCCTTAAAGACTCATATAATGCAATCTGAAAAACACAGGCCAATCGTGCTTGATATGAAGCAGTTTTGATGTCAAAAGTATGGTAAGACGAAATATTCTTGGATCCATCCGAACATTCTGAAATCAAACAGTTGAATTTATATCAAGCATAGATCTTTATTGTTTTGCTCTAATCATAGATATTATTGGATTTAAGTAGCATATAGTGATATGGGATAGAGTAAGGAGAAACGACCGACCAATCCCACACCACAATTATAACCTCCTTTTTTCAAGCTGTGATTGATTTGTAGATACCATTAACAATATGTTTTTTTACTTTCTTTACTGCGACTTGAAATCGGGATCTAGAAGACTGCGACTAACTCAATTGTCTATCACGCTTAAGCAAGACCTGGCGTCAAAATCATGCCCAAGACTGTAAGCAGTTGGCACTTTGCCGCTTAGCGACCACTAAGGGATGAGGTCGAGTGGACAAGATATTTGCTAAGAAATCGTAGGTGACGAGGGATCAAGTCCCCTTGGGAGCATAATTTTTTGTCTTTTATTTAATTTTTTTAAAGAGTTTTTGATGTTTTCTTTAATTTGTAATTTCTTTAAATCGATTTTTGCGTCAACAACGCACTTTCCTAGACCTCGAATTCGCTCAGTTATCGTTTTAAAAAAATCAAGAAAATTTAAATTGAATCCGATTTCGGCCTCGCCCATTCGTGTTTGATTTCTCTGAGTGAAATTCATGATTAAGTAGTAAATTATTCCAGCATAACATTAATTTTCGCCATGCAATATAAAAGTGACCGTTCTTTTTGCGCAGTGCAAAGCACACCAATACATTCTCACCGCTTAGACTGGCTCTTCTTGAAAAACGCCGCATTCGAGCATCAGAGCCCAGACCTGAGTTCAGTACTGAAGGCGAGATAGCTAAGACCTACAAGCTCTCTCGTTTTGCGGTAAATCAATTTCACTTCCGCAATTGAGTCCTACCGGATTAATATCTGTTCCTTTCTCTTGCAGGTTAAGCGAAAATGTGTCGTTCTGTGGTGCTTCTACTACTCGTCATGCACTACCAACCCTTAAGGGCGCAGCTGTTAGTGGATTTGGCTCGTGACTTTGAGACTTCCCTGCTAAATACGAGAATTCCGGACACCTCACGCTTTTTGCCAGAATATGATTTCATTATTGTTGGTGCCGGCACTGCGGGTTGTGTGTTGGCCAATCGCTTGAGTGAGATAACCACGGCGAGCGTGTTGCTGCTGGAGGCGGGCGATCAGGAGACCTTTATAAGTGATGTTCCCCTGACGGCGGCTCTGACCCAAATGACCCGCTACAATTGGGGCTACAAGGCTGAGCCCACGCCGAATGCCTGTCAAGGCTTGAAACAGGGTGTCTGCAATTGGCCCAAGGGGCGTGGCGTGGGCGGCACCAGTTTGATCAATTTTATGCTATACACACGAGGACATCGACGTGACTATGATGACTGGGCCGCGGCCAATAACTCGGGTTGGTCCTACGACGAGATTTTGCCGTACTTCAAGAAATCTGAACGGATAGGAATACCCGAATTGTACAAGTCGCCGTATCATGGCCGCAACGGACCCCTGGATGTTCAGTACACTGACTACAAGTCGCAGCTGCTGAAGGCTTTTCTCAAATCTGGTCGCGAAATGGGATATGACATCACCGATCCCAATGGAGAGCATTTGATGGGCTTCGCTCGTTCTCAAGCCAATATACGGAATGGCAGACGCTGCAGCACCAGCAAGGCCTTTATTCAGCCCATCGTTCAGCGCAAGAATCTGCACATATCCATGAAGAGTTGGGTCACCAAACTGATCATTGATCCGGTGACAAAAACTGCCCAAGGAGTGGAGTTCACCAAGCAGCGCCAGCGATTTATGGTGCGTGCCAAGAAGGAGGTAATTTTATCAGCCGGCACCATAGCCAGTCCTCAGTTGTTGCTGCTTTCGGGTGTGGGTCCCACGGAGCATCTGCAGGAGCATCAAATCAAAGTGGTGCAGGATCTGCCCGTGGGCTATAATCTTCAGGATCACATTACGCTGAATGGTCTGGTGTTTTTGGTCAATGATTCAACGGTTAATGATGCCCGTCTGCTTAATCCCTCCGATATCTTTCGGTATCTGTTCGCGGGCCAAGGACCGTACACAATTCCGGGAGGAGCCGAAGCTTTTGCCTTCGTGCGCACCCCCAGCTCCAGTTTTGGTAAGTGAAGCACGAGAGGGAAAGCGAAACAAACGAGTTAAAAAGAACTCCTCCATTTCACAGCCAAGGACTACACCGACATGGAGTTGGTTTTGGGTGCCGGCTCCTTAAGCGGCGATCGCTTTGGCACCATGCGAAATTTGCTGGGCATCACAGATGAGTTCTTTGAGAAAATGTTTGGTGATCTGCAGAACAAGGAGACCTTTGGGTTGGTGCCAGTTCTATTGCGTCCTAAAAGCCGCGGACGTATCTCACTGCGCAGTCGCAATCCCTACCATTGGCCGCGCATGGAACCAAACTTTATGCAGCATCCGGATGACGTGACAGCCATGATTGAAGGCATAGAAATGGTAAATAAAATAATTAACAAGATTTTCCGAATTACTCACCTTTTGTTGCAGATCTTGCAACTGGCCCGCACGAAACCCATGGTGAAACTGGGCACACGTTTCCATGCCCGACCCTTTCCAGGCTGCGAGCATTTACCATTTGCCAGTCAGGTTTACTGGCGTTGCTGCTTGCGTCGCTACGGCAGCAGCTTGCAGCATCAATCGGGCACTTGTAAAATGGGTCCCGTCACAGACGAATCCGCAGTGGTTGATGACCAGCTGCGGGTCCATGGCCTAAATCAACTGCGTGTGGTGGATGCTTCAGTTATGCCAAATGTGCCAGCGGGGCATACGAACGCCATTGTCATTATGATTGCCGAAAAGGCAGCCGATATGATTAAGAATTCGTGGCGCATGAGAACCAATCCTCCGGACGACGCAGCTTAAGATTATGTCTGCCTATCCTATGATATTTATTATGCTAGATTTCGTGTCAGTCATTAGGGTTAATTGATAAACTATGTGATAGTTAAGTGGGTCTAAGGAAGTTGTAAGTTGGGGATATATTCAATAAAACGAAAAGTGATAATGATTTGTAAGAACTTTAACCAGACTCAAAAGTTTTTCTTTAGTTTGTGCGCCATACAAACAGATTATGCAGTTTTTATGCAGACTAGCCCCTTTAAACCATTGGGATACAGTAAGTAAAAGGCAATTCAGCTATTGGGTAATAAGTTTTTTGTAAGCTGTATGCGGCCACTTAAATCAAATAAAAACTAAACAAGTGAGAAAGTTGGTCAAGCCCGACTATATCATATTCTGTACCTGGAGTAGAAGCTGAATGCAGCGCTGCTGCTGCGCTCATCACAAAGTTGCTTCCTCTCTTTCTCTTTGCTGAATGAAATGCGGTGTTGGTTGTTGGGGAGGGGGGGCTTAGGACCTTTTTTGCTCATATCTTTAGAAAATATTTTTATTTTTTCTACTTTAAAATCGCACTTTTACGAAAAAAATAAGGTATTGGTGAGGAAAATCGTGTCAGACGTAACACCTACCGTTCCACTGTGAGCCGAATCGCCAAACAATTAGCATAAAGTCGTGTGTTGCAGATATCGAGTTGAAACTTGGTACTTTTGACAAATATAACACCTATAATATTTAAACAAAATGTTAAGTTAATTTGACCACGCCTACACCGACCGCCCTTATATGGCAGCATTGCGTATACGTGATCTAAAAACAAAGTTTTAAGAACTGTGAATAAAAAGCTAAAATGTAAATTAAAATGTAATTTTTAGTAATTTATAGTCAAATATCCTGTTTGTAAAAGCTGGAGAATTGCCATCCCTGGAACACCACCACCCTTGCACAGTTGCAAGCACCGCAATAGCAGCAAAATGCAGAAAGAGGGATAACTATTATCTTTTAATACACACTTTCTTCATTATTTTTCCATGTCCGTAATAATATTAAAGTCTAAAAGGTAAAGGTGTGCGGACAAATTTTTATATGTTTTTGTATGTATATGTCTTGTTTTTGTGTTTTTTTGCTGGTTTTAGTGTCAAATGTAATTTGCCGCAAATCGTTTGCGCAAAGCAACGTAAAGCTCATACAAACGTGTTCCAAAAGACGTGTGAAGAAAAACCATTTGGAAGAGTCTTTATGCATTTGTATTTTTAAAATTTGAGTTAGTCTTCCTGAAAATTGTTGACTAAATGACAGCTCCCTAACTTCCTTAATACAACAAACAAAAATTTACAAACAAACAAAGCAAGCCATCTGATATCCCTTTCTTTTTGACACTGGCCCTCAGCAGATGCTGACGGTTTCACCTTATATTATTACACCATGATTTTGACATACAGTACAAAACACACAAACACCCACAAGGTTAGTTTGCTCCACAGAAGACTTGCACTTTGATTAAGTTCTCTCTGTTTAGGGACAACACGAAACAACCTACTTTAATGAAACATATTGAACATTTAAAAAAAATGGTTTCATTTTTCCATTCTACATACCCTGGCCTTTATTATCCATAATTTGCAACTGGTCGGCGCTAACCGCCTTCGATATACCCGTTACTCATGAAAAAACATGTTTATGTTTATTAGGGTGAACATCTGAAAAGTATGCAACACTTTTTCAACTCAGCTATTTTTCACATTTTTGCTCAAGCTCCATTTACACGACCTGTTCACTCATCTGAGTTTTCGTCTGATTTGCTGTCTGACCGTGTAAAAAGTCGTCTGAGTAGACATGAAGCTACTCAGATGAGCGATCAGACGAAATAGAACCGGTTCCATTTGGCCTGAGCACTCATCTGAGTGGCATTTATCGAGTTACAGTGTTCGTCTGACGAAAACTCATCCGAGCGATCAGGTCGTGTAAATGGAGCTTCTTAGCTTGAGTACCGCTCATCCGATCCTTATCATTTCTTTAGCGAATCGATTCTAAATATCTCTAGAAGGTACGAATCGTCTATCTTCAAAACTATAGAAGATATAACGTTTTTTCTAAATTGCGGGGCGGGAGAGGGCGTGGCCAAAATTTGAAACAAACTTGATCTGCGTGCAAATAAAAGAAGCATTTGTCGCATACATGTCAAACCTCTATCTCTTACCATCTCTGAGATCTAGGTGTTCATACAGACAGACGGACGGACGGACATGTCTATATCGACTCGGCTGTTGATGCTGATCAAGAATATATATACTTTATATGGTCGGAAATGATTCCTTCTGCCTGTTACATACATATGCACGACTTTAGTATACCCTTTTTACTCTACGAGAACAAAAGTTGAAACAAACGAAATTTTATTTTAAATTAATCACGAAAGGGCTTAGCAGAATAAGCATACAAAAACTGCCCCCACTCCGATCAGCACTCAAATTAAATATGTTGTTACCATCAATGAGAAACTCATTCTCCTAAATTTGAAGTCTTCTAATCGCTATTGGAGTAGAGTTATGAGGGCGGAAAGATAAATAAAAAATGGCGTTTATCTTAAGAACCGCTAACCGATTTGGAAGGGATTAATATACGTTGTAAGTGTCCACAGCACAATTCAAAAAATAGTTTTGCACATTTGCAAAAATTTTACATTGTTGAGGACTTCTTGTTGAAATAACCAGCAAAAAACTATAAGAGTTGAAATCGACTTACACCTCGAAAAAATTAATTAAAAATTTTAATAATATTTTGTGTGCCTAAGAATTGGTAATATAAATGTGCAAAAATAATTTTCTGAACTCTATGGTGGACACTAATAACATATTTTTAACGCATTCAAATCGGTTATGCGGTTCTTAAGATAAACGAGTTTTTTGTTTTACCTTTCCGCCCTTATAACTCTACTCCAATAGCGATTAGAAGACTAAAATTTTAGGAGAGTGAGTGGTAACCACATATTTAAATTTGGTGCTGATCGGAGTGGGGGCAGTTTTTGTATGCTTATTCTGCTATGCCCTTTATAAATAATCACTATATTGCTCGCAGCTCGTATGTTTGCTAATAGATTTTGATCATCCTTATATACATTTTTCTTCGTAGAGGTGCGATTCTTAAGAAGAGAAAATAAAAATAATTCTATTAGGCGAAAAATGAAAATTCCTGCACTTTCGAGTTGTTAAGTTTAAATTACTCAACAGATTTAAAAAAAAAGCTCTACGCGATTATTGGCAGTTTAATTACCGGAGCTATGAAAAAATTTTTGAAATCGTTTTTTGAGATCACCACTCTGAGCTACAATAAAAAAAATTTCAATTGAAACGGGTCTTTTGTGGACCAGAGTAATTATTTATTACATTTGTTCAAACATAACGAAATGCCTTTTAGGTACTTATTTATGGGTCATGTTTATGTCAAAAAAATAAAAATCATGATTTTGATAGTTTTATATTTTGTATGTTACTTTTAGGATATTGAAATTTAAAATTAATACACATAAGAAAATATATTAAAAAATGTTTTTCAAATTGCTTTTCCAGATGATAAACCATAAGTAAGCATCCTTATACACTTATTATTAGACAATTATCTATCTTATGCCTTTTAAATTATTTAATAATCTGAATTGGTTCAAGAGTTATGACAGCGAAAAAGTTAAAATGGCTCCACTGTGCGGCAGACCATTTATGAAACAATGACGGTTTTGCCTTTTTACCTCTAGCAGTCGCAAACGCAGCTAAGCGACGCTGGGATATGTAAAATTAGGTAAAAGAACATAATTTTTAAATATGGCTAAAATAAAAATTTAATTTAAAAATATATAATATATTTTATTTTCTATCAAAATTGAAAAATAGTGAACAAATAGACAGATAGTAAATAGCGATTTACCTAGATAAAATCAAAGCAAACAGTATCTTTGTTTATGTAGTTAATCAGTCACAGAATCAATAGAAACCAAAAAATACAATACAATTGTTTATCTAGTTTTCTTGATATTCTATCTGAAATTGGACCAAATTGCCTAAAAATTAAGTGTTCATTTAGAAACAGTAAGTCAATCAACTTTGAGTGGTTGTATTTTCTAAACCAAAAATCTGATCAAAAAATAAATATTTCTAGGCGTTGCAAACTTCTGGGCAAAATTATAATCTTTTATTATCTTTTTTCTTTTGCTAGAAATTGGTCTCACTGAGACCCACTGTGCGCTGGTGGCGCCCCCAGAACGCAAGGTAAATTACTGCGACGATTGGCCAAACTAAAACAACAGTAGGTAAAGTTCTGCATACTTTTTGGCTGCGCTTTGTTATAACAGTTATAACTGACAGTTAGTTATACCAAAACGAACTTTGAATCGAGTTCGAAAAAGCTTTGAATCAAAAGCTTTTTAAAAATACTTGCTTTTTCGCCAGCTGCCTCGAAGGTAAGTTCCACAAATGAACGCAAGTGCTTTAGTGGCGGCGCCACCTTCACAAACTAAAAGTTATTCTGATATTTGATGTAACTCATTTTATTTAATACTGCATAATATAGCTTATATAATTATATCGATAACACTAGTTATTATATATAGCTATTTTTTTAAGTAGTTTGGATTGGTGATTTCGGAAATCGATTTTATATATATATGAATTTTTATCGATTTTTTGAGGTAGGGATGAAGGCCTGGACATTGCGATGTGGAATTGGGCGCTGTCCATTTCTAGTCATGGGGGCAATGTTAATGCCCGTTCTCCGGCTCTTCAGTCTTCTTAGGTACACCGGACACTTCTTGCTCGATGCCATGTGGTTACCAAAGCAGTTAGAGCATTCCAGATCCTCTACGGTTTTCGCCTGACAGGCATTGGAATTGGTCCAGTGTCCTTTGCCGCACCTTTCGCATTTCGGCTGCTTCGTACAATAATTTCGAGTATGGTCAAATTCAAAACATCTGTAGCATTGTCTCATCTCCGAGTTCTTCCGCTTTAGCTCGACGGTGACCCTTTGACGTTCCACTTTGATGATTTGCAGTGCTTCTCTGTTATTATCAGCTTTTTTCAGGTCAACAAACCAAATATTTTGTTTGGGAGGCTCCTCAGTATTTTCTGGGACTTCAGACTGATTTGCCCTGCCTCTGGGGTTGTATAGGTTAATGACAGTGTGGCCCATTCCGCCGAAAGCTGACAAGATTTGCTCTTTAGGGGTGGATGAAGCCAGATTACGTACCACCACTTTAAAAGCCCTATCCTCGGGAAGACAGAAGTGGGTATATTGAATCTGCTTCCCAGAGAGCACCGCAGTTATCTTTCTGTGAGTCTCGGAGTCCTTGGGGAATATTCTCAGATCCCGATTAGGGGCCATCTTGAATTCGTAAGAGTCCAGATCCGCCACAGTGTTAATTAAATTTTCTATTGCCAGGATATCATCCACACCGGGAACCGTTATTGGCCTAGGTTTAGGCGGCCTTTTTTGCAATTACTGCAGGGTTTGGCCTTTGCTGTTCAGTGGAGGGATCAGCCACGTCTCGGATCCCCTCCATTTGGTTGATGTCTTCCTCATCGTTGGTTGCCAGGGCCGCAAATCTGTTTAAGCGAGCAGTCTCATCAGCTCCCCGACCTTTTTTGGTGTCCTTTTTAGGGGAGATTATACTAACGCGTTTTTTACCGTTAATTTTTTGCCAAGGTACAGAGGCTGGCACAAATTCCGGCAAAAGGGTCTCTCCTACGCAGATGCAACCCGAGTGGGCCAGCACGGCTCTGGGAGTAGGCGACCAATCAACAAACCCCAGGGGGGAGCAGCGCAGGGCCGCCCAACTCATCTTTTCCACTCGGATGCTAACCCAGCCCAGGGTGCAACTCAAGGCCGCTCAACCCCCCATACAGCCCAGGATACTTATCTGCCCCAGTGGGGAACTATCCAGGGCCACAACCCTTCAAACCTACCTGGGAGCGCGGGCCTAGATGGGCCGTTAGCCCAAATCATACTTTCCATGCAGCAAACCATTACTGGTCTCCAATCCACCATTGCTGAGCTGCTACAGGAAATAAGGGAGCTCCGCTCCACCAAGGATCATAATAGTTCCAAATAATGGCGACCTCCTTACGCCTCGGAACCTGGAACGCTCGTAGCATAATTCCCAACGCTAACGAGCTAAAGCTATTTCTTTCTAATCACAATATCGATATTATGCTTATCTCAGAGACGTTTTTACACGCAGGGAACTACTTTGTCATGGATGGATACGCCTGCTATCGTGCTGATCACCCCGGAGGCCGGCCACGAGGAGGAGCTTGTGTTCTAGTGAAACAGGAGCTTATACACTACCACCTTAACTCTGTCAGCAACAATTACATCCAGCTAGCGGCAATAATGGTGTCCACAGCGTTTGGTGAGGTCCTTGTGGGCGCGGCTTACCTACCACCAACCCTACCATGGTGCTCTGCGGACTTTGAAGTTCTTTTGAGGCAACTTGGGCAAAAATTTATAATCGGAGGCGACTTCAATGCAAAGCACAGGCTCTGGGGTGACTTTAGAGCAAATCCTCGAGGTACAGCATTGTACCAAGCTGTAACTGGTGACTCCACGCAGGTCCTGGCCACGGGTAGACCAACCTATTTCCCTTACAATAGGAGAGGGACACCGACATGCCTGGACTTCTACATGTACAAGGGGCTCCCAGATCACCTTCTGTCCGTTCGAGAAGAGTATGATCTCTCCTCGGATCACCTGCCAATCCTGGCAACTCTTGAGCTGTGTCCTCAAACAGCTCCGTCCAAACACAGGGTTATCCTCCCAGGATCAGACCTAAAAAGGTTCCAGGACGAGTTGAGCGAGTCCCTTCACCTAAATATGGAGATCCTTTCAACACAGGATGTAGACGATGCCATTGAAATCTTCTTGAGCAAGATCAAAAATGCCGCAAGCAACGCTGCCCCAGAAAATCCACCTCACTTGCACACAACACGTGGAAATCTGGTAATAACTCCAGCTGCAGAGGGATTAATTGCTCTGAAAAAACGCCTCAGGAGGGAATATATTCGAACCTACGATCCTGCTATAGACCGGATATATAGGAGGATCGCGAATAGGGTTAGAAAGATTTTGGCAACGATCAAGAAGGAGGCGACCGACAAGCTCCTCGAGGATGCCACTCCCAATGAAAACTCCAAGTATGCCCTTTGGAGGCTTACAAGGAGGTTTAAAAGGCAAGTGCAGCCAAAATTCCCAATCAGGAATCCTGACGGATCATGGGCCAAGCATCCACAGGATCGTGCTGAAGCATTTGCCTGCAATCTGGAGGATAGATTCCAACCCTACGCCACCGCCTCTGCTAATAGAGTGCTATTGGTACAGGAGACATTGGAGGTCCCACTGCAAATGGCTCTCCCTTCCGCACCAATCACATTCGAGGAGGTTAAAGGTGAAATTGACTCACTAAAAAACAGCAAAGCCCCGGGAGAAGACAATATGGATAATAGAACCATAAAGCTGCTCCCACATAAGGCAATATTGTTCCTCCTTCTCATATTTAATGCAGCACTCCGCCTCAGCTACTTCCCTAACGCTTGGAAAAGTGCTAATATCATCATGCTCCACAAACCAGGGAAGCCACCAAACGACCTTGAATCGTACAGGCCAATAAGCCTCCTCCCAGCCTTTGGCAAATTGCTAGAAAGGTGTCTACTGCGGAGAATACTAGATTCTCCTGCAGTAAAACGTAAAATACCGAAATTCCAGTTTGGTTTTCGCCTAAGGCATGGTACACCTGAACAACTACACAGAGTGGTTAACTTTGTCCTGGAAGGATTCCACGCCAAGGAATACGTTGTGGCAGCGTACTTGGACATCCAACAGGCTTTCGACCGTGTCTGGCACGATGGTTTGCTTGCCAAAATAAAGGGAATACTCAACCCACAACTCTTCCTAATGGTTAAATCATTCCTCTCTGACAGGACGTTCAGAGTGGTCCAGGATGGCCTTGCATCCCAGAAGAAGATTATTAGAGCAGGAGTTCCCCAAGGCAGCGTGCTAGGCCCAACCTTATATAGCCTGTTCACGTCAGACATGCCCACAGCTCACAACGTACCAATCGCAGACCCACAGGACCTACTAATCGCCACCTTCGCTGACGACACAGCAATAATGGCAAGAGACGAGTGCATCTACACCGCAACTGACACTCTACAAGAGTACCTCAAGAAGTTTGAGAACTGGGCGTGCCGTTGGAACATTTCTATCAACCCAGAAAAGTGCGTCTGCGTCACCCACACGCTAAGAAGGGATATTAGCCCCGGAGTATACCTTCACGGAGAAGTCCTTCCACACAACGCGGGACACAAATACCTAGGCGTGACCCTAGACAAGCGGTTGACGTTTAAGCAGCATACTTCTGAGATAGTGGCAAAACTCCGAACCAAGGCGATAAAAATGGGCTGGCTCCTTAACGCTAACAACAAGCTATCGCTCAAGAACAAGGTCCTTATTTATAAGGTTATCCTGGCGCCCATCTGGAGATACGGCATTCAGGTGTATGGTATTGCGGCAAAAACCCACCTGAACAGAATTCGTGTTTTCCAAGCCAAAATCCTCAGACGAATCACAGGTGCTGAGTGGTACATACGCACTCGGGATATTGAACGTGATTGCGGGGTCCCTATGGTTGGAGACACTTTAAACAAACAGGCAGCGCGTTACCTCGATAAGGTAGCATGCCACCCAAACAATCTGGCTCGAAGACTACTTAGAAGGCGAAGGATCAACGGGATCAGGGCCAGAAGAAGGCTCCAAAGGATCCACCCAACCGATCTGTCCAACAGAAGAATATAGCTGCAAAATGACAACAATACCCACTATACCTTTTCACCCACCTGTAACACATATTACATTTACATTTACAGCATAACATACTAGGTAACACGCTAAAAATCTAAAAGTTAAAATCCTTACTTCTAGATACACACACAGAAAACTCAACATACAAATAGCATTAGAAAATCGAAATTATTATAATCTACAATATAAGTTATTTTTAGAAGTAACAGTAAATTGTAAACAATTAGATCTAAGGTAACTAATTGCGAATAAAATATATATTTTACTCTAAAAAAAAAAAAAATCGATTTTTTTGTAGGTACACTCACATTTAAAGTCATATCTCAATTTAAAAACACAAAGCTTCAGTGGTTTGGCGATTGCTGCTGATGTCGGTTTTTGCTACAAACCTGCCTTTGACATTCTCAAGCGGTCATAGCAATTCTGTCGTGAGGCAAAGACTGCTGATGATTGAGTCGAGGAAATTCATGAAATAGCTATACAGTCAACCAGGCTATTTTGTAGTTTTGTTCTTGAGTTCATCTTAAGTTTCTGAATTGAGATATGGCTTAAGGTGTGTGTGTACCTACTAGAGATGCCGGAAATAATATTTTTGCTAAAAAAGACAATATATCATTAGTGAATATTTTTCTGTGGCGATATATCGAAAATTAAATATATTTTGGTAATATTTTGGTCTCAGTTCTAAAAATAAGTTTCAGATTAAAATAAAATACATATTGTGACTGTTTTTACGACCTTAATATTAATCAAACTAGCAGGTTTTAGCCGGCTCGAGGTCATGTTAAAGGCTGTTACAAAAACCTCCCGATTCTACCTTCGGTAGTATTTGTCCATTGACTACAAATCAACAGAGAGCATTGATATGACTGTTTGGAAATTGCCAAACCCGACAGCCTTCGTTCATGGCAGAATAGTGAAATGGACTATCAGCAAGGATTTGTTATTGTCTGCTCTTAACTCAGCGTTTTTGTCGTTCTGTCGAAAAATGTTTATTCAAGCTAAGAAAGTTGGTTCATAAATAAACCTTTAAAAACTCAAAATTCCGAAAAGTGTTTTATCCTTCAGCTCGACAGGCAGCAAAACGGAAGACCAAAATCACCATTTTTATATTTTGCGTTGCATCAGCAATGTCGACGAAGAAGAAGAAGAAGTGGAAGACGTCGAACAACAGCCACAGCCACAACAACAACAGCAACAACCTCTTCTATGACTCTACGACTTTGCATTCAAATTCAGGCGATGACGACAGCCCAACCGACAGCGTCGGCATCGATGTTGATGTTGATGTCGTTTCGTTGGCTGGTGCTAGTGCCGGTGTTCTGTGCCCCCAAGAACACAAGCAGCCCCAGTCCCAGGCATTCAGTCAGCCAGCCAGGCAAAATCTTGAAGCTATTTCAAATGTATTTCCCCAACAGCAATTTGTGTGAGGTTGTACGATATCTGCAGAAAGTTGAAGTAAGACCAAAGAGGGGACTATCCGAAGTAAGATTAGTTCAATGGAAAGACGCAGGCAAGGTTCTTAAAAGCAGTAGACAATAATGTTGTTATAGCTTTCTCATAGTTTAATCTGAAAAAAGCAGAGAGATATGGAGGCCCTCGCCTTTACAATTTTTTTTTCAGTTTCTGAAGCATCATGAATAAAAAATGGATATTTGTAGGTAATAGTTGTGAAGCAAAATAATGATGCGCTATCCGAATGGGTGACAAAATATGGTAAACAAAACGAATACCAGCCAGGATTTTGCAAGAAGTACTCGATAAACGACAAAGTCTACAATCTTGCATCAATAACCAAAATTAGGTTCTCAGAAAATAAGAAAACGTACGCATACATTATTCACAAAAAAATTCGTGAAAACTCCACTTTATGTCCGATTTCTGTATTTGAGGGATTGGTTTAAAGTAAATTGAACAGTTTTTACTGTCCCATTAAAAAAAGCATAACAATTTTGTGTAATTATGAATCTACAAGCGTTTTAATTTCGATAAATTTTCAAATTTGGCAAAAAAACAAATGTTTGTCCTCCATTTGAGCCCATAGCGTCAAAAGCACACGATCCAGCTCTTTTTTGTCCGAAAAAAAATGTTTGGCCAAATTTTGTCTTTTTAAATATGTTTAGATCATTAACATCGTTTGAAAAACAAAAAAGTTATGGTAGTTTAAGTGGGGGTAACATTTTTGAAAAGTCGAAAAAACGGTTAATCGATAATATCTCGATAACGCGTCGATAGATTTTGTTTTTATGGAGATTTTCGTGATCAGCGGGCCAATTTACTTTAGAAAAAGTTGGTTTGGTCCAATGGGGGAAAATCGACTCTCATTTTGTCGAGCAGTGATAGTGTTATCAACTCGCTCTCCTGTTCACTCCATCGCAGACAAAAAAGCAAAGAAATTGCAGGAATTAATGTAGTGGATGCATTGAAACGACAATATGTGGAAAAGGTCGTTATAGTTATCGCACAGAACTCGGAGAGGATCATAACGGGCGTAATTTGATCTGCACACTTGCAGAGACAACGTACGAAAACCGCGAGTTGCTCTGCAGGGTACGTTCCAATTCAGAAGACTTAGGAGGTGAGGCAAATATACATCACCAACAATCAGCTTATGCAGAAATATTACACCTTGACTAGTCCTGCGGTATTTAGAGTGGGCAAGTTCAGAAGTCGTAGCCTATCAATATATCCCATTCCAGCATCACAATTTAAGCCACTGAGTGCAAAGAGAAGAAACTGTTTTTGAACCGATTCTAGTATATCTTGATAGAGCTATACTGAAGAGACCAGATGCGAAGGTCGAACGAGAGACACGTAGAAATGACTGGATATATATGGATCTTCAAACTCCTTAGACTAACGCTTAATGAAACCTAGCAAACTTTTAACAAAGGTAATGAGGATATGACACAGATGTGGTCAATAAAGCAAAGCTTATGATAAAAAAAACGAGAAGGCCAAGCTAACTTCGTCTTTGCCGTAGTTTTTATACCCCTGCAAATGTTTTAATACGACAGAGTTTACAAACTTCAGCATTAAAACAAACAATTTTTCTGATAAAACCCACTTTTTGACCGATAGTTTCTATGGCAGCTATAAGATATAGTCATCCGAATTTGACCAAAACTTCCACATCTGTGTAAAAGCGTATAAAACTAATAATTGGCGAAGCGGAAGGCGTTTACATTAAAAACAAAAAAGTTTTCTCACAAAGACCCACTTTTCGACCGATAGTTCCTATGGCAGCTATAAGATATAGTCATCCGATTTTGACAAAAACTTCCAAATCTGTGTAAAAGCGTATAAAATTAAAAATTGCGGAAGCGGAAGGCGTTTACTTAAAAAACAAAAAAATTTTCTTACAAAAACCCACTTTTCAACCGATAGTTCCTATGGCAGCTATAAGATATAGTTATCCGATCCGGTCGGTTCCGACATATTAGCAGTGTGCAGTAAAAAGAAGACTCTGTGCAAAGTTTCAGCTCGATAGCTTTAAAACTGAGAGACTAGTTTGCGTAGAAGCAGACAGACGGACAGACAGACAGACGGACAGACAGACGGACGGACAAAGCTCAATCAACTCAGCTCGTCGCCCTGATCAAGAATATATATAGTTTATAGGGTCGGAAATGAATGTTTCTATGCGTTGCAAACTTCTGGGCAAAATTATTACTTATGGGTTCGGGTTCACGCAGCGGGTTCAGAAGGTCGCTGAACTTAGGTTGGGGTTCGAACCGGGGTTCAGGAATAATTTTTTTCTTCGCTTATTCAGCAAACATGTACGTAAGTTGAAACAAATTTAGTGCCAATTTTCTTATTCCAAATAGCTGCTATGTATCAGATCTAATTTAGTTTATTTTACATATGGCTCTATGTAGAAGATAAGATATTGGACCTTAAACGTTTTATTTATATATAGAAGTTCAGAGGCTTGATAACATTATATTCAAACTTGGATCATCGGACTTTTTAGCAGACTCCAGGTCAATAAATCATGGAAGAATGAGTATTAGTGATGAAATGTACTGCCTCTCAATCTTGAGAGATGATAAACATTAGTCCGCAATGAGATTATTGTTGTCCGTAAAGCGTATCACAGTCAGAGCGAGACGGGCGTATTCCCAAGTGCACTTAGAGATCGTAAGTGACAGAACAGCTGACTAATTTCTGACAGAAGTGGTGTCGACTGCTCAAGCGTTCGGTCTATTTATTTAGACTTTTAAAGACACACACACAGGAGGATGGTCAACTGTACAGATGTTTTAAGAACCTCCCGGTTCTATTATAAACAGTCTTTACATATCTTCTGCAAGTTGACAGAGGCCATAGTTATCAGTTATGTTATGTTCGGACTGTTCATAAATTCCAAAGGCAGCACGAGTGAAAAAGCTGACATCTCCAAATTGCCAGAAGATCTTGTGTGTGCGTGTGCACCTTCTTTTTTCTGTCCTTATTTATTTACTTATGTGATATTTTTTCTTTGTGCTAAAAGTATAGGACTTATTTAGAAGCACTCATTACAACGACGATTACGAAGACAACAGTCGATGGGAGTAATAAAGTATTTTCAATGATGTTATTTATTAATTCCATTTAAATATTATACAATGAAGCAAAATGTTTCTTTGTAAGCTGTTTTTATATCAAGGCTTTAAAATATTGGAAAACGGCAACCTAGAGAAATTGTAAAGGAACATGTTTTTGAACCGAACCCTTTTCTACTTTTTTTGCTCCGGTTCAGGTTCGGGTTCGGGAAGAAAAAATTGTTCTGCTCCGGTTTGGACTTCCCAAAAATTCCGGAGTCTCCGACTCCGGAGCGGTTAAGCTGCGTACCGGTTTGCACCCGTGATTCATAGTTAAATTTAATTTGTCTCATATTAACCAATGAATTTTTTGATTAAATGTGTTTAAACTTTAATTTTAATATGATTGCCGAATACTTCAAGTATAATAAAACCTAAAATGAAATATGAAAAATATTTAATTTATGTTTTTGCATAGTTCATTTAAATCTACAACGGAATCCTTTGATTTTAAGTTGAACAAAATATTCAAATTTAAAACGAAACATTTTTAACTTTACAACGTTTACAAAACCGAACCGAACCGGTTTTGAACCGAACCGAACCGCTTTTTTCGCTCGTGAACCGAACCGTAAACCGAACCGGTGTGTTTTCAAAAATGCTGAACCGAACCAAAAACCGAAAAATAAAATGGTTCGGTTCGGTTCACTTCAGCTAGGTATTGAGATACTGGCGGATATTGAACAAAATCAGCAATTAGCTTTAAAATATTGCGAAAATACTTGGAAAGGCAGAGTAGAAAAAAATCTAAGAACATCAACCTTATTAAATTTGTTAAGGACCCAAAATTGTAATAAGCCAAGTCTTGATTGTATTATCCATGGGGGGTCAACTTACTTAAAACTCAAACGTTAACTTTTTATCTTCAATTGAGATTGGCTTGAAATAGAAATTGAGTATTTCTTTGGCTGGCAGCCCTGCAAAATTCATGTTGAAAAAAAGGGAGGACGACATAGCTCAGAAATTGTCAACTCTTTGCAAAAAGAGCTTCGCCTGTTTTTGAATTCGATTTCTTAGATTCCAGGAATCAAACTTGCTATCAGAAGAAGGAAAAAACGTAGCCAAATCTCATTTAATGTTTATATACAACAAAATTCAAAACGTTAATAAAAACATAACGGATAATTTCTTTGAACTCGATAAGTAAAGACGAGTTGAAAATGCTTGCCAGTTAACTCAATAATAAAGATTCAATTCCATGAAGAAGTAAAATATCGATTGTTAGCGTTTACCTAAAGATTATTAAATGTTGGAATATTTATCAGAAAAAACCATTTAAGTATATCTTGAATAGTGTTAACAGTTTCATCCACACAAGTGTCAGTAGAATAAACATTTTCCACATTGGAGTTTGACCAAAGATGTTTTTGTCACTTGATATGTAAAGTTGTAGGATTTCAAAGTGAAATGAGAACGTTGATGCGGAAATTGCCGTCGAAATTTTGTACAAGCCTGATTAACTGAAAACCTAAGTCTTTGTTAATGAATAATCCGAATACTTGTTTTTTAGTTATTTAAATGAAAAAAGAGCAAACCGCAAACCCAAAAAACCATGCCATGAACCGAACCGGCTGTTCAAAAACTATGTGAACCACTGAACCGAACCAGTCCTTATTTCCAAGTGGTTTGTATCCCTGAATTATACTATGCACTTTTTTTTGCTGTGAAGGATCATCGAATTCCTTCGACCGGCGATTAATAAACCCAAGAAAACTCCTGGCCTTACAAACAGTAGCTGTTATATGAGAGTCAAATTTAAGTCGTTGATCAGAATAACCCCAAGATCATTTACCTCATTGACTGTATCATTCAAACACTCTAGTGGGACATAATTAATCATATAAGAAAAGAATTGTGGTGAGCTTCTGTAAAATGTCATAACCTTACACTTGGAACTGTTAAGGTTTAATAGATTATCTTTACACCAAGACTGAAATGCATCCAAGTCAGCTTGCAAATTAAAGCGGGAAACCAAATCATTATGCATATGTTAAACATAGTTGTACATCATCGGCGTACATAAGCACACGAGAGTGAGTCAAGACTGACGGAAGATCATTTATGAAGAGTGTAAAAAGCAGTGGACCCAGGTAACCTGGATTGGTTTGGAATACGAATTACAGAAAAGAACTTTTGTTTTCTAGAACTAAAGAAAAGTAATCAGAGATCCAAATAAGAAAGTTAGTTGGAAAACCAATTAAACTCAGTTTATGAAGCGGGAAGCAGTGAATGACAGAATCAAAAGCCTTACTAAAATCAGTATAAATCAAGTCGTTTTGCATATTACATAAGAATAAATACACATCCGGGTACTCCGTCGGGACCCGGTGCATAGACAGGCTTTACAGAGTTAAGATAAGGGTATGGTTGATTCGCAGGAAAGCTAGTGGCCGAGTAGGTTGACGTAAAAAGCTCCGCAAACAGATCGGCTATGGACTGATCGGTGTTCGCTTACATATTACCAAAACGCACAGTTGAGGGGATAGTGGAAGATGTTGGTTTTAGAGTTAACAAACGAATAAAACTGCTTGGGATTTTGCTAGAATTGCTGCCTGCAACGGTTAAGATAGTCTTTATAACATTGTGCATTAAGCACATAAAATTTAGAACGAACAGTCACATACCTTGACTTCTTGTTTCTAAATTAATTAGTTCTCTTGTGAACCAAGGCTGCCTATCAGGACAGCGAGGGAACTCAAGTGGATATAGGAGGATATAACAAAAAGATTAAATCAAGAGCTCTCTCTGTTTATCGAGTTCCGAATAGGATTGACTTGTGACAACGACAACTCACACAGTCCATCGATAAAATCATGGGATTTCGATCGAAAAAGCACATTAGATTCATTATTCGTGGACCACATTACTTCCGGCAAGTTGAAATCTCCAAGAACAACCAAAAGGTCACTGTTTGATAGTAATAGAGAGACCGACTCGATGGCAGAAAGGTGAGATGAGTAAACTGTGGCATCACAGCGAGGAGGAATATAGGAGCAAGTAATAAAAACGGAAAAAGTAGAAAAAGTTATTTTAACACTTATAAGCTCGATGTCAAGGGGGATTAAAGTATGTTTCAACTCCGACGAAAGGCCGGAATCTACAGCAATTAAAACCTCTCCTCCAGAGCGAGAAGAGCGATCGCGTTTATAAGTGGAGTATTTAGTGGGAAAAATTGTGGAATCTGAGATGTCCGATTTAAACCACGTCTCAGTAAAAACCAAACCATGAAAATCGAAAGATATACTGTCAACAAACAGTTTTGCTAATTTAGAATTAAGACCAAGATTGAAGATAATTTAGATCAAGTTGAAGACATTTATACGAATATAAATTTAAATTTTATCTTATTCATATCGGAGTTGAATTGATAGGAACAAATTTTGAAATAGAAAGAATGAAATCAACACAGTTTCTAGGACCTGATCGACTCCGGAAATCTTTTCTAAGGTTCAAATTTTTTGCGTTCTAAATGTTATTCTTTATGATTTTGCTATATAGCTAAAGTAGCGCATTTGCTGCTCCAGCAAACCCGATTTCAGTCATACTTCTGGCTGTCGTTTTCTAGTGTTGCTGTCGGGTCGCTTGCTTCGTCGATTGCTGCTGTTGCCGTTGCCGTTGTTTCCAGCGCGCGTGTAGAGCTGCGCCTTTTTCTATATATATTTGTGAATACACGAGTAAGTATGTATATGTATACATAAATATGTGTGTGTGTGTGTGCGTATCTGTATCTGCTCTGTTCGCTGTTGCGGTACTAACGAACGAACGTCCCAAATGTCGGTGATGTTGTTGTTGTTTTTTGTTACTTTTCATTTTAAATGTGTGTGTGTGTGTGGTGTTATGAGGTGGCGGAGGAGAAGCTAGCTGAAGTGGCTTTGCTGGTTGGGCTTGTCGAGGACGTTTGCCGGTTCGATTGTGCGTTTGCGTGCCAAACCATCTAAAACCCGCTGGCAAAAAAACTCATATAATCATTTTGTAGAGAAACTCGGCGCAGCTTAAGCCTAATGTACATCAGCAATTTGAATGCCAGTGGGAAGCCTGCGCAGAAGCTTTTGTGGAAAGTTCCACATAGAACCTTTCTAATGTCTTTTCCCTCCTAAAGGTATACCTTAAGCAGTCCCAACTTTAACCAAAAACCTCTGCCTTAAGCTGCCTGCGCATGAAATTTTTAACCAACAAAAATTTAACAGAGCCACAGAAACTGAAACTCAAACAAACGAATGTTCGCATTAAAGTTTATTTCGAAACCAACTCACAGCAGCAGCGGCAAAAAAAGACCCCACAAATGAAAAACGCCAACGAACCAGCCAACAGTCCAACGAGCGCACAGAAAGCAGCACACAGAAAAAAAAAATCAAGTAAAATTACGACAAGCCAAGAGGCAGAGGCAGCCAGCAACAGCAGCAGCAGCAGCTACGTTGAAAGAAAACAAGAAACTGCGCCACGGCAGCAGCACCAGCGCCAGCTACGAATGAAGGCCGAGGGGAGCACAAAGTTGTGTGTGTGTGTGTGTGTGTGTGTGAATAAGTGCGGTGGGGCGAAGGTGAAGCATGCGATGGCGTTTGGTTGGTATAACATCAAGACGATGAACGACGTTGCGATGCTTGCAACTTGCAACCGTGCCGACCAACCCAAGAGTCTCAGCTCTGGTAACATCACCAGTCCAAGTGAAGAACAAAAAGGAAGCAACATAAGAATTTAGCCGGATTTATTTTTCAAAAAACGAAGCCTTCATGCTCTTGGATCATTTCTGAATCAATATTTTTTACAGAAGGAAATCTAAGACGCCCGTCATTCTTAAATTCGGAGATCCCAGCCAAGCTTACCGTTTTAGGATTCAAGACCATTCCCAGAACCTGTGGGACAGCGCCTAGCTGATCTCATCGTGTGTACAAAAATATACATTTTGGACCACATTTAAAGTCTCAAAACCAAAACGTGCATTTCGACTCCAATTAAGAATATGCTCCCATATGCTTAATAACTAATACCAAAGATTGATAGATATTATAGATGACGCATATGAAACAAAAATCGATTTTTTTGGCAGCTTACACTGGATCCCAATTATTGGTTTTCGCCGCCTTTTCGAGGATATATTTATTGGAATTTAGTTATACGTTTTCTAAATTATAGATGACACATAAGACGCAAAAAACGATTTTTCTTGGGAGCTGACATTGGATCCCAAATTAAAAAGTTTGTATGAGATGCGGTATCTATATAAATAGTGTATTTGCGAATACCCTTGTTTCACTCGCACATTTCAGACCACCTCAATCTTTCTGTGTGTTTCCTCATAATATTTGAATGTCCATTCAGAATATTTTCCGCGACGAAGTATAAAGCATTAAGCATTTTTCCGCTAATAGGCCAAATTTTCTATTGATATGCTATCGAAGTCTTGCATGGCCCAGGCAAGCGGCAAGGGTTCCATTATTTATAACAAAAAAATTTTAGGAAACTCTTAAAAGATGCTTTTATGAGTCAAAATCAGTTTAAACATCGAGCTAAAGTCAATCTCAGTCATTTTTGATGCAATCCTTTTCAGATTAAATGTAGTTCGAGCAATCTCAGGGATTAATGCACCAAGCCAAATCGAGCTCAAATCAATCCCGCGTGAGCTTATGTCGGAATCAAGACTAGAATTATGGAATCCATACGCAAATCAATCCTTCTCGTACTTGATTTGGAAAATCCGGGCTTGATCGACATTCTATACAAGCTTACACTTCTCTCTTTTGAAACAACAAACATGTGCTAATTGAGAGCGCTCCTCTCCTTTGCAAGAACACACAAGTGTTAAATGAGAGCGCTTTCGGGAGTCTAAACCAGACCCGTCCACCTAACGCTCGCACGAGCCGAAGTCTGTCGTATTTTTAAGCAAACGCGAGCCGAAGTTATGGTTGTGTGAATCGGTAAGCACTGCCTAGCAAGTAAAATGCGTGTTTTCTGGAGAGAGCTCTCTAACACAAGCTCACTATTTTTTCCTCTCCATTTGGCCGCCTCTGGTCTAAACACGCACATGCAATGGAAAAATGAGCATGTTCTGCCGGCCACTGGTTTACAGTCGCACATATGTAAATCAGTTTAATCAGCTGTTCTTTATTTACATTAGTGTGACCGTAAACATAATTCGACTGTGGAACAACGAAACATCAGATGTTTTTTATTTTTTTGTATTTTTTTACTTTCGGTGACTTTTTCTGGCATAGAAATATGGTCCGGTTCTTTATAAGCAAATAATGTGAACCAATTTTTTGTTTGAAGATCGATTGACTTGGGACTGGGACCAATAAATTGTGAAACTAGAGGCACCAGGTAGCAACACCTCATACCCAGTTTTTCTGGAGCACGTCAAGTTCGCGTTTAATGGGCACATTTATACTAGTAACACACAGTTACAACCTCTGTTGCTGGTTAAAAAAATATAAGAGCTAAAATTTTAAAAAATTCACCAAAGTTAGAGGGAGTCACCACCATTGTTATACCAAATTCCCGCCTCCAATGGACAAGCGGTTAGTACCCCGCCCATAGAGGTCCAACTTAGAAAATGGAATTAATGGAAAACCACTCGATAGAATTGTATAAGATTTTAACTATATTGAGATACGAACATATAAAACGTGTACTTAAGAGATGGTAGCATGCATCGAAAAACCGCGATGGTGGGTACCACATTTGACAGCACCCATCATCGAGGCAATATAGGCCATAGACTAGAGATCAAAATACACCAAATCGCGTTTTCAGTTTTACCAACGAAGCCTTGGTTCGCGGTTCTTAGGCATTTATATACTAGCAATTGCCTTCGAACAACATTGACCATTTAGGTGAAACTAGTTTCACCAAAATTATGGAATTAATCTCATGAGTAAAGTGCTTCAATACCAGCAGAAAAACAGATCGGATCATTTAAATACATCAGTTCAAGGCATCTTAGCGTATCGCGGTTTGTCCACCAATAACATTTTTATACCCTTGGAGTGGGTATATTGAAATTGTCCGGATGTTTGTAACGCAAAGAAGGAAGCATCTCCGACCACATAAAGCATATATATTCTTGATCAGCATGACGAGCTGAGTTGATATAGCCATGTCCGTCTGTCCGTCCGTCCGTCCGTCTGTCCGTCCGTCTGTCCGTCCGTCCGTCCGTCTGTCCGTCCGTCTGTTTCTATGCTATCTCCTCCGTCAGTTTTAAAGCTATCGTAACCAAACTTTGCACGAAGTCTTTTGGTACAAATACGCTGCACATTTGTCGGAGCCGGCCGGATCGGATGACTATAGCATATAGCTGCCATAGGAACGATCGGTTGAAAAACTAGTTTTTGTGAGAAAAACTTTTTTGTTTTCAATGCTATTGCTCCCAACGCTCGTATTTATAAGTTTTTAATGATTTCACATAATTTTACCAAGCCTTGTCGAAATCGGACAACTATATAGTATAGCTGCCATACCAAAGTTAGGTCTGAAAAAAGTCCTAGTGAGAAAAACTTTTTTGTTTTCAAAGATATCGCTCCCAACGCTCGTATTTATAAGTTTTCAATGATTTTACATAATTTCAACAAGATTTTTCGAAATCGGACCACTATATAGTATAGCTGCCATACAAACTGTCAGGCATATATCAAGCTCCAAGGGTATATAAACTTCGGTCGAGCCGAAGTTAGCTGGCCTCTATTTTTAAACTAAATTTTTGATTTTCTTAGTGGAAATGAATAGGAAATAAATAGGATTTATTACATAATTTTGGAGACGCTCTTTATACGCTCTTCCGGGACAATTGCTTGTACAAAGATAGCCATCCATGAGTTAACGATCCGATGGTGAATCTAAAAACGCAGTTCGGTCTATTTTGATCTCTAGTTTATGGCCCATATTGCCTCGATGATGGGTGCTGTCAAATGTGGTACCCACCATCGCGATTTTTCGATGCATGCTACCATCTCTTAATTACACGTTTTATAAGTCCGTATCTCAATATAGTTAAAATCTTATACAATTCTATCGAGTGGTTTTCCATGAATTCCATATTCTAAGTTAGACCTCTATGGGCATGGTACTAACCGTTTATCCGTTGAAGGCGGGAATTTTATATTAGAATACTGGTGATTCCCTTCATCTTTGGTGAATTTTTCAAAATTTTAGCTTTCATCTTCTTTTAAGCAGCAACAGAGATTGTAGCTATGTGTTGCTAGTATAAAAGTGCCCATTAAACGCGAACTTGACGTGCTCCAGAAAAACTGGGTATGAGGTTTTGCTACCTGGTGCCTCTAGTTTCACAACTTATTGGTCCCAGTCCCAGGCAAAAAAAAAAGTTGAATTTTGTTCCACTGTGTATTAAGTCACTAGGTTCAAACTTAAAAATTGTAGCTCGGACAGTTTTTCGCGGTTAGAAGAAGATGGAGGAGGAATTTGCCAAACCAGGAGCTCTTTATCTGGGTATGGTGTACACCTACATACATGCAAAAATTTGAGGCTCTACCTCATATAGTCTGTAAGATCTACACGTTTATACAGATAAAAAGACAGATTTTCGCTGTTTAAAGATGGAGGAGGAGGAATTTTCGAAATCTGAAACAAACTCGATGTGGGTACAGTATACACCTATATACATTCCAAAACTTGTGGCTCTATCTATTACAGTCTCTGAGATCGACGCGTTCATACAGACAGACAGACGGACAGACGGACATGGCTAAATCGACTCGGATGTTGATGCTGATCAAGAATATATATACTTTATGGGGTCGGAGGTGCTTCCTTCTCCCTGTTACATACATTTGCACAACTTCATGATCCCCTTTTTTCCATTTTTAACAGGTGCTACCTCTGTTCTCTGTAATCTTCCCATATTTCGATTTAAGGAGTAATCTTTTGTCTAAACCTAATTATTAATTGTTCACAAATTTGTCTGACTGAACTTTGTTAAACTTTAAACAACAATAAATAAATCAAAAGAAAGTTTTCTAATTTCTCTTTTTAGGAATTCTTACTAGTTCCGATCGATAGAATTCGGAAACGAGAACTGGGCTTTATGTGTATGTACAATGCAGCACTGAGTACTTGGTGGTTATATTGCGCTTGGCCCCTTATTTATGTTTTTTATAAAATGTGAAACATTTTAATAATGTTTGTTAAACCTATCCCTTAAATTTTGTTAACCTCCGTTACCATCAGAAGATCGGGTTTAAACGAAAGTCCCCTTAAAATAAGAACTTGTGAACTGAAATTAAAAATATTGCCACTTATTTTTAGTTTAATACCTACTTCAAAAATTTCCGAAATTCAGTTAAATTAAATTAATTTTGATACTTGAACTCTTTAATAGAAATTTTTAATTGCAAAACTCTGATGTAAAAGTTTCCATATCCTCACTACTCAAAAGGGTATATAAATGCAAAGAGAACGAACGTCGTAAGAGTCAGAGGAACGACGACGTCGTCGTCAACGTCGCACCGAAAGCTCTGTGGCCTGAGCGCACAGAGAACCGACCCAACATTAAAGTTGAAGTAAAGTTGGAATTTTTGCCATGCCCCCGCTTCGCCTGCCTTCCATGCTCGTCTTTTATAATCAGAATAAACGAAAATTTCGCTTTAGCATCGAACTGTGGAGCAAAATGCAATGGGGCTGGTCTTTCTAAGTCTTCAAGAAGTAAAATCTTGAAAAGTTTTAAAATTATTTTCTTCACAAGATAAATGAATTCATGAAGGGAAATAAGTTAAAAGCCTGTTCGAAAGAGTTTAAAATCCGACTCAAGATATCAGAATTTATTAAAATTTTTATGTATATTTTCCTTCTTTAGAAAAGCTGAGTAAGATTCATAAGCGTTTGAACCGGTTCAAAAGTACCGCTGAACCATAAAAAAAAGTTTAAGTAAAGTTATGACTGACCGCATGATACCCTCAATTTGCCACAATCTTTACCCGAAAACCACATTCCCCATAAACTCGTCCCACTGTTTTCTCTTTCAACTAAACCAAGCAACACAGGGCAAAACGCAAATGTCAAGACGTACGAACGAACGACGAAGTGGGCGGTAGTCTAGGTATGGGGTGGTGTATGGGGGCATCTGGAGGGGGCTCGACCAGCACCAGCAGCAGTAGTTCGAGTGTGCGAGTCCTAAAATATTTCACCCCACCCCCTCCCGACGCAATCCAACCATTTCGTACGATAAAGGAAATACCACACCACACTGTGACAACACATTTGGCTGGAGTCAGACCCTCAGACCCGAAAGCCAGCCGGAGTCGTAGCACTGTGCTTGGAGCCCGAGAACCTGCAACAAAAGCAACGACGATGACGACGTTCATACGATTCTTGTGCCGGTGCCGGGCTTTGGCTTTGGCTCCGCTGCTTGAATTTTGTTTTCGTTCCCATTTACAGCGCGCGGCTCTGGCTGTAGCCTCACTTGCTGGCTGGTTTTGTTGTGTTCTGGTTCTCAAGCCAGCACCACCAGCCACATGGCTGACGACCAGTTGCCATTTGCGCAACGCAACCGAAAAACAAAAAACACAAAAAAAAAACAGGCATCGATCGATGTGTGTGGACAGAAATAGTAGCAACCTTAGCAGCTTAGATGGGGCATACATATATGCCTTAGTAGGCGGTGGGTGGGTGGTATGGTGGTTGTACCATTAGCAAGCTGAATCCGATAGAGAGGTGGGTTAGGAGTGGGAAAGGAATTGAGCACATTTTGTTTTAATGGACGATCCATAATTGGAATATCGTCCCAGATTAAGGGGGAGTCAAGGATATGCAGATATATATAATTCTTGCTCAATTGATCGAATAGAAAGCACAGAGTTAATGACTGGATAATTCAACAGAAGTTTCGATTCTAACCTTGGTAAGCGGTGTTATTATTTAAATGCACAAGACTCGAGGAATAACTTCGAACCTTGAATTTTAGCTTTAAAAATGTTGGTCATCTTATATTTTATAAATCAAATAATAAGTTATTGCAGCGGCGGAACAGATTGGGTTAATTTAAAGCTTTTCATACTAGAAGTGCTAAATTAAAAGCACGAAGAAAAGTAAGGGGATTATTTCGTGAAATAAAGTTGTTCTCACTCCAAGGGACTCGATTTAGGGTCGAGTTTTTAGTAGTAGTAGTAGTAGTTATATTGATTCGATTTTTTTTGTTTCACATTTATCATTTACACAGTGATTTCTTCTGGGGCATGGTTTATAAAAAATCGTCAGCCCACCTCGCATGCTGCAATACGTCACTGCGTTCTCAGGTACTACACCGGACTTCCCCGTTCGTCACGAGATATCCGATCGTCCCCATTGAACCGTGAAATACCACAGACATTTACAATTAGGACACAAAATTATACATATTTTTACGAGTAATAAATTACAGAGTACAAATACTAAATTACCTAGACAAATTCGGTTATTACAAGTTTCCTAAAGCTAATTGCTGTCTCTAAGTAGTTCTTAAGTTTAGCCCAATTTTCGTCACCCTGTCCGGTTAGTATTCCTATCACTTCTTCCTCTCTTAGCATATGTTTTTTAAAATATCTCCATCGGAATTCTTTGATCGCCGGGCAGCGACCTAGGAAATGTATCATCTCTTCCACCTCGTTCATATTACATAAAGTGCAAGTCCTTGTACACTCATAAAAATCTAGAACGAATAATTTGAGTACGAACGCTCTTGAAAAAAAATCTAGTTGCACTTGAATTTTCAAGAATTTCGCTCTTGGAATCGAGACAAATTCATTCTCAATGTGGCAAGGGGGAAACGCAAACTTTGAGAGAATAACGTTGGCCGCGATCTTTCAAAGAGAGACAGCGCATGCGCAGTTTGTCATTGTCATTTGACCGTGGCGCGCCGATAATTATGTTAAAGTTGAACATTAAGATTGGGCAAAAGTAAGTGATTAAACGTCTGTATAATATAATAAAAATGTTTAAAACACCACATTAAAAATAAAATGAAATAAAAATAAAAAAAAATAAATGCTGCTACGGGGACTTGATCCACGGTCGAGCTGTTGCGGCTGGCCAAATACCAACCGCGCTGGTTCATAAATATGCTTTCGCCGCTGCTTGTAGCTTATCGAGAATAGTCGAGTCGGTTAAGCTGCTCGTCCAACTGTGTATGTTGCAGTCTCGAGGTACCGAGTTCAAGTCCCAGTAAAGTAAGTAAAACTAAAAATTTTTGTCTGTTATATGACTAACTCAAAATCAATCACATCTTAGAAAAAAGTTGGTGGGTGACTGATGGTGAGTGGCGAGCAGCGCGGAGCAAACAAACACCACCTCGGTCTGACGGGTTATCCCCGGGGTCTCGGTCGTGTTTCTCACACCCAAACCCCCCACCCCCTTCAATTATTATTTTTAGCCTTTTATTTTGAGAATTATTCGTACCTGGATCAAGTACTGAAACTCTTGAGTCAAGAATGTCGGGATCAAAAATTCACTCTTGGATCAAGAATATCGCTCTTGGATCAAGAATTTTCACTCTTATTCTACTTTTGAGAACGAATGCTCTTGATTCAAGAGTGAAATTCTCTATTTTTTCTCTGTGTGTGCATTCAGTATCCACATTATCTTACTTTTTGAAAATGTATCATTGCAATATGTAGGTCCTTTGGAGTAATTAAGCAGCCTTTAAATACGTTGTTCGCTACTTCTTGCCTTGGTCACATAGTCCTGTAGTTCTCTTTCTTTAAGTTTAGTCAGCAAATTTCCGCATTCTAGTTCCCATGCCAGTTTCGTCTGATTTTCTTCTAAATCCCGGTCGAGTTTTAAGTCATTCGATAATAATCCTAAGTTAATCGATCAAGCGCGGTAGTTTTTATATTGTCTCACAGCAGTTCAATAAATTTAAAACGACTTGCACTTCATCCACGCTTAATGGTGTATATGCTAGCGAAGTTTTGAAGATGCTTAAAAACGAAATCAAAGAGAGCTTCATGACTCAAACCTCACCGTGTAAGCATGGCCTTGGATTATGCGATTTTTTCTCTATCACCATTACAAGGTTTGAACGAAGTATAACTTTGATCGGAAGTTAAAGTCTTTCAAATTCTTTTAATGGTTTGCTGACTTGTTATAAGAAAACAAAGACATATTTAAAGAAAAATACTTTATTAAATTATATCGCCCACGCTTTGTTTATTATTCTGTACGTTTAAAAAGCGTACAGGCGAAATAGCCTGCTGTTTCTTCTTTGGTCCAACATGTTGATACCAATAACAAAAAATTACGATTTAAGGATTATTTATTAATTTTTTTCAATAAAATTTGAAATCACTTAATTTTTGATTTAAAAATAAAAATTGTGATATAACGATTAATTTTTATACCCGTTACTCGTAGAGTAAAATGATAAAGATCGGATGAACGGTTCTCAAGTTATGAGCAAGAAAGTGAACCAATCCCCCGCTACCCCCCCCCACCCTAAAAAACTGTTGCATACTTTTCGGATGGTCACCCTAAGGAACGCCGGAACACTGTTAAACATATTTTTTCATGAGTAACGGGTATATCGAATTCGGTTTGAGCCGACTTTAACTTACGCTCTCGTTGTGATTGTTTTTGGTTCGACTGTCAAATGTTTAGTAAAAGTTTCAAGTGTGTCGCCCTCCTCAGCCCTCTGAATGCTTTATGACATATTGTTTCTTAACACTTTAAAATTTAAAAAAATTTAAGTTTTCCTGCTGCCATCCGCTCATGCGCGTATAGTAATTTATAACGTAATGCACGTTTTTCGACTTGTCAGTCCGTATGAATGCACAGATCTCAGAGATGGCAAGAAATAGAGGTCCGACATGTATGGGACATAAACTTCTTATATTTTCAGGCAGATCAAGTTTATTTTTAAATTTTTCCACGCTCCCTCCCGCCTCCGCAATTTGGAAAAAACTCATGTCTTTCACTGCTTTGTAGATAGACGGTTCGAACCTTCTAGACATATTTAGTAGTAGTATGTTTATTGTGGCTTATTGTAGGCTTGGCAAATTGCCGTCCGCCTAAAGCCGTTTCGATCATTTTAACATCTTTCTTAATAGAATTAGTTTTCTATCTAAACATTTGAATTTTACATTTAACAATTATTTCGTTGACATTAATACAATACAAGCAACATAAGAATCATAATAATTTAAGTAAAAAATTTTCTAAAATTATATTTTGCCTATATTCCAAAGCTTGTTTTATAAAGGTTGCGAGCCCAGTCCAGTTGCAACCGTTTGATAGTGCGCGATAGTGGATATCTATGGTCTAGCATGGCAAATATCTTTTTTATGTAGCTGAAGTGGAGTTGCAGCATATAGGCGAATAGTGGCGGTAGGCCAGTTTCCAGATAAATTGCGTAGTTGGGCGTGTTTTGTGGGAGATAGAAGATCCGCTTTATAAAATACCTCTGTCTCATATACAAAGCACACCCATGCTTGGGCCGCATAACACGTAATAACATTTGCTGTGGCCAGGTACATTTTGTATTTAGTGCTGGACATATTTAGTAATCAAAATTATTTATCGATTTGCCGACGAAATGATAAAAATCGGATAAAAGATACTCAAGTTATCAGCAAAAGAATGTTCGCTGCTGCAGCGCTGCCGTAGCGGAGTGTGCGTGGACAAGTCCAAGCACGCCCATTTTTACTTATTACAGTTTTTACTCTTCATAGACCTCACAGAAAATTTTTGCCCTACATTTCCACCTGAAGTATTAATGGCCGCTCTTTCCATATAAATGCAACCACTGTGCAAAGGTTTATTAAGTTTGTGCAAAAGCATGTAACAGCATCAACAGCCGAGTCGATATAGCCATATTAGTCTGTCTGTTCGTATGAATAATCAGATCTCTGAGACGGTAAGAGATAGTGGTTTGACTTATAAGGAACATAAACTTCTTAAATGTACTTGCAGGAAGGTGAAATATATTTATGATATACAATCAACCTTGCGTCCAGTGAAGGATCAAAAACAATTCGAAGGGTTGATCATCGGGCGCATCGCATGGCCAAGGCTCGTCTGAATGCTTCTCATCGACCAAACACCGTGAGTCTCTACTCGGGGTATAATACCCAGTACTAAAAACTCAGCCACTTCACAACGAAGCCCTCAACCAGAGGCACAACGAAACCCTCGAGGCGAAGCAACATCTTTCCAACTTGAGCGAGCTTGCTTATCGACTCCGACTCGAAGCAACTACCTCACCCAGGGGAAAAAATAACAGCTTGTCGATTCTATTTTTTGTATTTATTTATCGAAACATCCTAACGCTACAAGTGTATTACTTATTGTTATTGCGTTAGTCACAAATGGCAATGTCTATAAAACTGTTTCTAGTAAACTTATAACTAAACATATTAAAATTATATACTAAAATCATTGATACATTTATAATTTCTTAATAACTAATGAGAATATTTTATTAATTTAGATTATTCTATTTTTTTTTTTTATTTTGTTTTTATTTTCGTTCTATGTTTCTATCATTCCTGTCATTCTATCACAAATTTCAAATGTCAAATTTAGGTTGCTTTTAGGTGTGCCTCTAGTCTTTCACGAAATTGCGTTGTGCTTCTGATGTTCTTAAGACTGTGGGGTAATTGATTCCATTTACGAACGGCATGCACATAAAAATGTTTTTCGGAGCTTGAGAGTTTAGATCGGATGCAAACAATGTTATTAGTTCTGCTCGAGCATGTAAAACTTAAAATGTCATATAAATAAGCCGGTTCCTTTGTGTTTATTATTTTGTGGAGAAATATTAACATTCTAAAGCTAATCCAAGAAATTAAGTCTAGTTCAAAAATTTTATTTGCAGAGTCGGTTACGTGGTCTGTTCTCTTAAGGTCAAAGACATATCTGGCTATACTGTTGAATGCTACAGATAATTTATGCAGACTAGCTGCATCACAGCTACCAAATGCTTCTATACCATAAAACAAAACCGGTGTCACGAAGGCTTTTGCCACAAGCATTTTGGTTTCACTTCTCAAAAAAGCGAAAACAAAAATGTCAACCATCTTCGGCCAAGCCAAAGTAAGGCCGGGTTTACATTGGGGCACACTGTGACCGAGTTGTCTGTGACGTACTGTGACCAAAGTACTCAGAAGTCCAAAGTGTTTACATTGGCGTCACAGAAATTGCATGTCACAGCGCTGTGCCATGCGCTGTGACTATCCAAATGAGTACTTTTGATGTGAACGCTTCTTGTCGTTGTCACAGAGCGCCACCTCGCTCACAAAAGTGAACATTGAACTGTTTGTGAGCTGCGAGCCAGATCCGCATAAATAAAGTAAACAACTCCGGCAACAATTAAAAAAAACGAATAGAGAAGTCAGAAACTATTAATCGCGATCGCCGTGTGGCCATGCAGTGGAATGCCGATTCGATCCCTTATTGCATCCGTGGAGGAGTCGGAATGCCTCTGGAACTTGACCACTGCCAATTATAAACAGCGCGATGCCAAGGAGTCTGGCTGGAGCAGCATTGCCGATCAGCTTGCCGTCACCTAGAAAGACGTTGTCGACAAATGGAACAGTTTGCGAAACACATATCGAGTAAGTGTACAATTCAATAAATAAGCTACCCGGCATGAAATTGTATTTTTATTCACATTTTTGCAGGCAACAGACTTGTGGTTCTTGGATAAGGTGCTCTCTATCTAAAGTACCAATGCAATGGATTCCCTTATTGTTGCCTTTGACATTCTAAACTCGTATGAGAGGGATGCCAACTCTGGATCCTGAAGCCGAATAGCGCATTACGTTGTCTGCTTTCTGATAAGTGGCGTTACCCGGCATACGAGCTGATCAAAAGTGGCTGTATCCATGCGCACATAATTTTTAAATTTGGCAAACATGCCTTCCTTCCTTCGAGTCAAATTAATTTGGTCGATCCAGCAAGAGCGCTTTGCCTTGGTTCATCATCATTGTCATCTTCGTTCTGCACCCACAACGCCACAACAGCTCGAGCCACTAGCCCTTTCGCGCATTCATTTCTTGCAGATAAAAAATATAATTTAACATAAATATCATCAATAAATGACCCATATTCACATTTACCAAAATTTTTAACACGCAAAAAAACAAAACAAGATGGCCACAGTGTGCCTTAAAAACGAACTTGATCGATATGCTTGTCACAGGAAAAATAGTTCTAATGAGCTAGTTTTGAGCTAACTCATTGCAATCAGCTGTTCAATATATCCTTGGCACAAACGTGCCACCCTCCGGCACAGAAACACTGTGACGCCAAATGAGTACTGGTGTTCACATTGAAAAGTACTCATTCCTGTGACACACGATTTCTGTGACAAGCCATTTTCCGTTCACATTGCGCTGTGACACTGTGACACTAAAACGTGCCGCGCTGTGCCCCAATGTAAACCCGGCCTAAGCTTTCCTTTATTTTGTCTAAGTATACTTTGGCAGTCAGTCGGTACATAAGCGACCCCGCAGAACCGGATTGCTTCGTTTTTTTAGTAATTCTCAAACCGAGTCATCAAAACCCCTAATCGAACCCACTCTGTTTGGAAAAAGGTTAGATTAAGATCAAATTAATCAGTCAGTTTATATTAATATCTTGTCTATGCACAGTTTGGTCTTTGGCTTTAGCATAACGTATGCAAACCTCGATCTTAGTCCAGTTTATAACTATTTAGGTGCTTGGTATATTAAGGTTATTTGTTGAGTAATGACCCCTGGCGGTTCTATAAATTTTAATCATTTAAAGTGGGAACACAAATTTTATCAGCGGGTATTTCCCGAGGATCGTAATAAAGTCCACATGTGCCCCACTTCATTTCATTTGGGGCCTAGCCCCTCGATTTCTGTTGAAGTAATGTTAACTCAACTGTGTACAAAACATTTGTTTTCTTTTATTTTTGTTTGGACGTTCCCAAAGTTCAGGCTTCGGCGCTGTTGTGTGTCATCAAAGCAAACAGCGCAGAGCAAAAGTAAAAAAATATTTTAAGTTTTTTTTATTTGGGTAAAAACCTGAAATCGTGTGCGTCATTCGCCCCCGAACTTAAGCTTAACTTAAAGCTACGAGTATTTTGTTGTCGGGCATTTTGCGAGAACAAATTGTTATCGATTGTTGCTTGTACCAGGCCCCGAAGGATGCGCCGATGGCGGCTCAAAATCTCTTAACAAGCTGCTGGCGTTTGGTTTGGCCATTTTCAAGGATCGGGGGTAGGCCAACAATGCCAACTGCGCCGCCGTCACTGACGTGTTATCCTTCAGCTGGAGTTCGAGCCGATGGCGCCTGCAGCCACGTTTGAAAATGCGACGCACACATTTACTTGCTCCTGCTCATCCAAAGCCTCATTCATTTAGTTTTTCGAACAGCGACAGCAACAATAGTTTCTTTGATGGGGAAGGGAGGGGGTGCTGGTCTCCTGACTGTTAGGTAGATTGTGTCCTGGCAGCCCCAACTACGGCCGAATGCATAAAAAGCCAAAGGGACGCACAACAAGCTAAAATATAAAGGGTGCTCCGTCCTGGTGGCGTGTGGATAACTAGTGGAAAATACCATGGGAACACCCTGTATAGCGGCACACATTTCAGGCCGTGCTCTCGCCTGTCAGTCGGTCGCTCACTTTGCTATTCAACGGGGCCACCCCACCCCAACTCTAGCAACACCCACGGCTGGGAGGTCGTTCCTGCCGTTCGCCGTTCGTTGGCCGTCTCCTCGACCCCTCGTCGTTGTCGTCGTTTGTTTGTCACAATAGGGCAAAAGTTTCACTGTAACCGTTATGCGACCCACAGACACCACCGCCCCAGCTAAAAGCAGAGCCCAAAAGTCTGACAAGCCACCACCCAATCAAGCAGCCCAAACCACCCATTCACAACGCCACCCAGTCACCCACCACACGAGCTACGTTGTCGGCATAACGAACACCAACACACACATATTCACACACACACACACACACACAGCAACCAACAACAAGATTGGAATTGGTTGGGCGGGCTCTGTATACGACTGAGCGATGCTCTTAGCTAGTGACATTGCTATAAGATTGTTTACTTAGCTTTTAGTTCCTTAAGGCCTATACTCAGATAAGATAAATTTTTAGTTTGCTGCGATATTTCACATGATTAGAACACCTTTTCATAATCATTCAGATTTCAAAGCTATTTCAAACTGTTTCTATTCATGTGAAATATCGTAGCAAACTAAAAATTTATCTTATCTGAGTATAGGCCTTAAAGTTCGAAAATACTTGGTTGAAGTATAAAAATTCTTGTTTTAAGTGCTTTTTTCTTAAATCATGAAATTAAGTGTTATATTGATTACATTTTGGACTAGACATTGAGAAAGTATTTAACTAACCCTGATTTACATTTGAAAAAATAAATTGGCCTGCTAAAATTAAGTTGGTAAAATCATTATATACATTTTTAAAGCTTAAGAACAAATTTTATAAGATTTTTTAATTAATTTCCAGACTTTTGCTGAAAAGTTCAAGATAGCTGGGCCCATCCAAAAGCTTAATAAATTTCTAGGCGTAGTCTTAGAGGCTTCCATTAGAAGTGAGAGGGGAGGGCAAACATATAAGAAGCGGGCATCAAACTTCTTTTCTTTCTTGCCCCAAGAAAATCTTATTTTAAGATGATCGAGCCTCAGATAAAAAGGGATATCAGGCATTTTATGGGTAGAACAAACCCCTTGGGAAAGCACAATGGTGCTAAGACAAGCAAAAGCAATAATAGTGAATCATGACCACAAAAGGTACTACAAATAGATCCCACCATGAAATACAGTCTTAGGGTCCTGAAACAGCTCTACACGCTTTAGCCAACTGTACAAGATAGGAATAACAAACGATCTGGACCATCGAAGGTCCATTTTGGCCTTGATGGCCATCCAAAGTAACCTTACTTACACCCAAATCAATATAAACCTAAAAAGTATCAAACTGATATTAAAGGTATTAATTTGCTACCAAGAAAATTAAAATGAAAAGTATTAATTTCAAACTAAATTATTTCCAATAACATGTTCGTATGTTAAACGAAACCTACAGAATGTCACAGCTGACAGCTCAATCGATGCTTTACTCGTAGAGTAAAAAGGGTATTCTAAAGTCATGCAATAATAAACATTTCCGACCAAATAAAGCATATATATTCTTAATCAGCATCATCAGCCGAGTCGATATAGCACTGTCAGTCTTTCCGTTCGTGTGTCTGTGCGTCTGTCTGCATATGGTCATTCTTTTATAAACCGAACGCAAAAATTTTTTTTTTTTTCGTTCGACATGCCCACCAAAACGTAATTTGCGGTTTTGCACAAAAATTTTGTTAATTTTATAAACAATTTCAAAAATCGTCAAAAAAAAAATGGAAAAAAGGGTTTTTTAAAACGTGATATCTCAGATTGGATCTAGGTCTCAGTTATATCGTGAAGTTTTACTGTATCTACCAAATCTTTTATAAATTTTTAAATTTTTATAATATTGTAAATGTTGCTAAAATTCATATAATTTTTCTCAGTGTTAACCACCTGTTTTGCTTCTGTATTTTATTGTACTAAACACAACTTAAAAACGGTGTTTTCAAAGATGGAACTTTTATAGTTTAGTTTGAATTTTTGAGTTTAAACAAATTAAAAGTTGCCCTTAAATAATAATTTCTCACGCAGTCCGTTTTAAAGCTTTTTTGGTTGAAACTTGGCAAGTGTGCTTTATATTCATCAAGCTTTCCAAAAATGCCAACATCGCGCGGATCGGATGACTATAACATATAGCTGCCATAGGAATGCTGAGTTTGGTCTTGGTATACAACACTTTGAAAGCTCTGGTAACCCTAATTCACAACAAAATTCAATAAATCATAACATTCGTATGGCAGCTATATGTTATAGTCATCCGATCCGCGCGATGTTGGCATTTTTGGAAAGCTTGAGAATATAAAGCACACTTGCCAAGTTTCAACCAAAAAGCTTTAAAACGGACTGCGTGAGAAATTATTATTTAAGGGCAACTTTTAATTTGTTTATAACTTCAAAAATTCATAACTTTTAAACTATAAAAGTCTCCATCTTTTTGAAAACACCGTTTTTTAAGTTGTGTTTAGTACAATAAATTCTATATCCTCAGAAGCCAAAACATGGTGGTTAACACTGAGAAAAAATTATATGTAATTTTTAGCAACATTTACTTAATATTATTAAATAATTTAAAAATTTATAAAATTAGATTTGAGTAGATACAGTAAAATTCTTTCCATCGATATCAACTGAGACCTATCCGATAAACCAATCCTGAGATACCACGTTTTAAAAACCCTTTTTTCCATTTTTCGTTTTTGACGATTTTTGAAATTGTTTATAAAATTAACAAAAATTTTTGTGCAAAACCGCAAATTCGTTTTGTCGATTTTTTTATTAAAATGAAATAAAAAAATTTTTTGCTGTTCGGTTTATAAAAGAATGACCCATATACACTTAGATCTCAGAGACTAGAAGAGCTAGAAAAACAAATTTTCAAGTGAAGACTCCTATTGTCTGCAAGCAGATCAAATTTTGTTTTTTAAATTTTAGTTGAATACCTTCCACAATTTTTCAGATATCGATTTCATATTGAAAACTTTTGTTCATATTCGCAATATCTAAAATTCCTCAAATTTACTATAAAGATCGGATAAATATTTTTACCCCTGCGTATCGGGTACTTCGAAGATGTGCAGGGCCGACTTTAACTTTCGCTCTCGTTTCATTTTAGTGCAAACACATCGGAAATGGTAAGAAAACTCTTTCCCAAAGGACGCAGAAGATACATTTATGGGCTTTTAATATAAGGCTAGAATTCGTCTAATTACAAGGTAAGTTTAAGCAGCTCAGCATAAATATACAACATATATTTTGTTGTCGGTGTTTTTTGCGAACTCATGTTATGTACTCATGGCTGTTTTTGCGCTATGCAAGATGACGTCCAATGCAACGAGATTCGAAACGAACACAGCAATAGTAGACAAGTTTTTCGCAATTTGCCCACATCTAACGATTTCATTTTATTAGTGTAAATAAAATACACTGCAAAAGTTCAATATAAAAGCAGTTTTTCTCATTTCTGGTACAATGTTCTCACGTTAAGAGCAAGTTTTTAAAGATCTCAAAATCCCAAATCGAATTGATATTGTTCCATTTTTTAAGAACTTGATTGATTTGAATTGGTATAATGATTTTGTAGTTTCACACCCAAAGGGCTGCTCTTACATTTCTGTGCGGTGGGTGTCAAAAAGTTGAGTTGAAAGAAAAAACAAAAGAGCGATTGAAAAGAAAGACAACACTTTCTCTACGCCGAAATCCTGTTTTGATGTTGGTATAAAACAAATATTATCCGATTGAGAACAACTTTATTTTTTTCAAGAACATTTGGAAACAAATGGCAAAAGTTGTTGAAGGCAACTTAATTTCTGAACAGCTTGTTTTCCTTTGTGTAGAACCCAAAAATCGAACCTTACAAAAGCTTGAAATCAACATTTTAATACTTTGCTTTTTCCCCGTTTCGACTTTGCTGCTGGGTTTTTATCTCCAATTCCCACCACTTCACCTACACATCCCACCCAGATCCCACCCACTTCTCGCCCAACATCGGAAAATGAAATCACAAATGAACTCGCATTTTATCTTTACAGAGCGTGTTTCAACCCAATAGGATGACAAATAGATATTTTTCATGCAGAGTTTTCCGGTCATTTTCTCGCCTTTAGGCGGATTTTCCGACATTGAAAACATTTAAAATTATTTCGTATTCTGTCTTTTCTAGGTGGAATTTTTCGAAACTCCCGTCCAAATTACAACCCTCTATCTCTTACCGTTTAGGCTGTGCGATGATTGCCCATAAGTGAATCCATGAATCAGTCAGTCAGGACACTCAGTTATAGATATAGAGATGCTTATTTATTTGGTGTATTTCGCCTACGAATAAACCTAACTGGTTGCTACAATTAAACTTAAAATGAATAGTAAGAAATAAATTACAAGAAAAAGTCCTTAAGTAAATGCAGTAACATTGTTGCTGTTAATATCCAACTGGAAAACTGAAAGCTATGTAGGGACATAATTGGCCCTGTGAGTCCCCACTCTAAATGAAACCATGGCACGCAAAGATCTAGACGGAATGATTCCAGATAAGCGAAGCAAATTCAATCCTGGAACGCGCTCTGGCTGAATACAGACTCAACCGTGTATAAGGATCATGCAGTTCCATATTGCTTTACAAAGCCAAGCTCTGGGGAGTATATAATTTAAATGCTCAGAGAACTACAATTTAGAGTCAAGCATAACACCTATATCGAAGGCTTCGTACTGTCGCCGTAAAGCGTGATGAGCAATGGTATAAGAGGTAAGAATCGGCAAATGTGAGCTTGCTATATTTTACACAGAAACATTTGGAGAAGTTAAGAGGCAGCAAATTCTTTGCGCACCAGTCGGCAACAGAATGAAGATCATATTGAAGGGCTTCAACATCTCTAAGATGTTTTGATATAGATCTTAAAATTTTCATAACGTGAATTAAGTAAGTAACCGATGTCATTAATAAATATTGTAAATAGCAGCGGACCCAGTACACTACCTATAGTGATTCCAGATGTGGCCAGAACGTTTGCCATTAATGAGCATTTGATACAATCGACCATAAAGATAAGACTCCATCCAATTGGGGGCGGAAGAAGGAAATCCAGCTTGGAAACCTTAAATAAAGGGCGTTATGACCAACTTTGTCAAATGCTTAAGAGAAATCTGTGTAAATCACATCGACTTGACAACGATTTTCAAATGCAGAAATGCAAATATTGCTAAATACTGTAAGATTCGTAACCGTACAAAGGCCAGAAAAAGAACCATGCTGACTTTATAAAAAAATTAAAATGTTGTGAGACTATACGTTCAAAGAGCTTAGATGTATTGCTAAGTTTTGAAATTGGCCTATAGTTTGAGACATCACCTTTTGAATTTTTGTTGTGAATAGGGATAACTAAAGCTACCTTCCATTTACTTATAAATTGTCCTAGTGCAAGCGACTTAGAAAAGATCATAGTGAGTCCCCACCAAAGCTCATCAATGCATTTCTTGAATGGGAACGAAGAAATTCTATCACTGTCTGGCTTAAAAGTGTCCTCAAAGAGAGAGTCATTGATTGCTTCCGAAACGTCATCTTCCGATATGGAAATGATGCCGTCATTAAGAATCGAAAGAACGGAATCAAGAGTTGAGAATTGGTCATCACAAACACTCTTTAATTCAAAATTGGCGCTAAAAATCAAAACTCCAAAGTGATTTTGGATTAGTTCTTAATCGACTTTCGAGTTTAGAAATTTAATGGATCAAAATCACGTTTATGCAGCTGATATTTCTCCCCATCAGCAGGGTGATTTACTGACTGACTGACTGATTGGCAATCTATACACAGCCTGAATGGTTAAAAAAAGAAGGCTGTAATTTAAACAGGACTTTTGTGCAATTTAAATCTCGGTTCGCAAGCATATTGAACACGTTTTTTTCCTGATTTTGGAAAATCCAACCACGTGGAAAATTGTGCACGCAATTAACTATTTTTTAACCGATTGGCTTGAATTTCGGTTTTTTGTAAGAATAGAACAGGGTTGGGTCCCAAAGCATTAGCACTATTTTTGAATTAGCATTAAATTTAAATGATAATTCATTTTCAAATTTTAATTGGCATTATAAGTTTTAATTCCAATTAAAATATTTTAAGTTGGCAATAAAATTAAATAATTTTGCATTATTTATTTTATTCATTTTAAAATGATTTTTGGTGGCAGCTGTAGGTACTCTTTCCCTGCACAGTGGATGAGTTCACAAAGTCAAAGGATTGTAGGCAGTCTGCACATTCGGATCGATTCGAAATTTGTTTTATCTTTTAACCCCCCAACCCTATCTATTCAAACCCAAGATAAGAAACTTCGTTTCCTCTTCAATCGGGACATCGCAGAATTCGTGCTAGCTTCGCTAATAATAAAGTCGCGAGACTGCATTTGGATCCTTTATACTATCGTCGTAATGAGAATCGTTGATGGTTTCGAAAGAAGTCATGTTTATACATATCACAAACAAATTTACTGAACATTTTCTCACTCAATCATGTAAACGCGCTTTGACGTTCAATTCAATGCCAATTGAAAATTTTAAATCAACATTATTTCATTTTAATGCCAATCGAAAATTTTGAATTGAAATTATTTTATTTTAATCTCAACTGAGAATTTTGAATTACAATTATTTCAATGACAATTCAAAATATTTAAATTGGAATTAAAATGTATAATGCCAATTCAAAAATGTTAAATTTGCATTACCAGATTTAATGCCAAATAAAATTAAGCATTATCAATTGGCATTACCAATAATAATTATTAATGCTAAGAAAATAATGTCAGCGGCACAACCCTGGAATAGAATTCGAAATATTTTGATAAGTGATTATTGAAAATTCACCCTAGGTGTGAAAATGCCCGGAAAACTTTGTATGAAAATCACTATTTTTCGTTCGAATGAGTTGGAACTCGGTTTGTAAGGATTAGTATACGAAATAATATGTAATGTGATTTCCCGATAGTGGAAAATTCACGCCGAAGGTTGGGTGGGTTCAATGCCAAAAGGGTCTAATCTCTTTAGAATAACGAATCGAACTATGCTCCAATTTTGAGAATTCCACCAGTAAAGGCGGAACATGGATTAAGGAGGTGTGTTTAAGGGTCAAAGGGTTTTTGTCTTCTGGTGTAAGCATAAGGTTAACCCTCTGCCCTGAATTATCACTCTACCGTAGAATGAAAGAGTACAAACCCCAACACTTTTCGTTAGGATGTGATTTTCTCATTTCATGGTTTGCAGGGTATGAAAACTTGCTCTGAAATACGATGGGCAATACATACATACACACAACGACAGAGCATTAAGCTTTCATGTGCATTGTGTGTGTGTGTGTGTGTGTACGAAACTTTTATTGTCAGCACAAACAGACACACAGCCATACTTATATAGCCCTGGTCGGGCGAAGGATAAAATGCTGCAAATTCACGGCAACAACAAAAACAACAACAACAACAGCAGCTACATGGACGGTCAGGGCACACGGTACGTATACGTATCCATCAGATAGAAAAGGCATCGAGCAGCATGCTGAAATAATGAAGCAGCAAGGACTCGACGACTTGGCTTGGCTTGCCAGAATGAAAACGAAAATGGAAAATGTGTATGGGGCTGGGCTTTGAAAGGACGACAAGGATATTGCGCACGAGGACAGGATGGCTGCCTGACTGCCTGGCTGCTTGGCTGGCTCATGGTGTTGATGATGATTACAGAGATGCGCAGATAGAAGTGAAGCTGAAGCCAGGCTGGGCCAGGCACAAGGGCGAATCGAGCAAAAAGCGTTAGCAAGCTTCGTACGTTTCGACTTGAATGTGTGGCTGTTGTTGTTGTTGTTGTTATGCTGCTTCTTCTGCTGCTGCTTCTACTTGTTCTTGTTGTTGCGAAAAGTCTAACACGCCAAGAATGTACGTTATTGTTGCTTTTGCTGTAATGCTTTGCTATCCAACACCAAAGCGCCTCCTGGCCGCCTTGTTTTTGTACAAACAGCAGCGGCAGCAGAGAAGCTCCTAGGCTAAGTGTCTGTGTGTGTGTGAGTGTGTGTGTGTGTGCGCTGGTGTTTGTGCGGAGTCTTTGGCTTGGCATGGGGAGGGATAGCTGGGTGGCATGGTAACCGAAAATATATTCCACTAGAAATGTTTATTAAATTTCTTGCATTTAAGCTCCGAGTTATATGTTGGAAATCCTCTGACACAAGACAATAAGATTCTCTAGCTGGCTATAAAGTGAATTAGTCCGATGGTCTAATTGGAGAAAGGGCTGCAATATGTTTACTGTAGGAAATCTTATTGAAATTAAACGGATTTGGTCAGAGGATCCCAGATCTAGAAAGGTTATAATTAAGTACAATTGAACTTATTGGGTTGAGAGTAAATTCTAAATCAATCGGCTGTCCTTGAACCAAACGGGTTGTCACTTTAAAGCGGAGTCTAAGGGATTCTTCTCCATACTAAAGGGACATTGAACTGAAAGTGCAGTCTTAGTTTTCTTAAGTTTTGATATCAGGATGATATTTTTCGCACCTTATTCAGATGTATTATCTTTGGGAATGGACGAACTTCTCTCAATCTCTTGACGTGCTCTTCAAGTTTTCAGAGAAGCAAAATTAGTTGAATGCTAAATCTGATTGGCAAAGTTTGAGTAGTTTTTTCATGGCTTCAAATATTTCACAGCCGGCCCCAATAGATGATGAAGGTGACCGGTTGTGTAAAATCTTCTAAGGAAAAAAACATTTTTGTTAGCTGTTTTAGGGCGGGATCGAACCCACAACCTCTTGCACAGCAGGCACACACACACTATACTCTGCACCACAACCGGACACCTTCGCCAGCTATTGACGCCAGCTGTGAAGTAGCCATGAGAAAGTGAAGACAACTAGCATACACCCAAAAAAAATCAATCCATATGGAATCAAAATAATCCGGGAATGAACACTCTTTCATACCGGATATTCTTGACAAGATCAGAAGAAAAATTAAGTTGATCCGAATTTCTTAATCTTAAAAATGATTATATTTAAACGGGGGTAAACCTAAAAAATATCAAAAAAAATCTTACAAAAAATTTGAAAGAAACGAAAAAATTTCAGCAAAATTTAATCCCGAAACTGGATCAGCTCAATATGTCATACCAATTTGATCCCAAGAGAGTAAACTTTTCTTCCTTTCTCGTCATAGGGCATACATATACATATACAGACCACACCAGTGTTTTGGTTAACTTTAAACTTTTGAAAAACAAAGAAATACCATCCCCATCGGTTGTTGCAGCATGTCTAAAAGGCTACTAGCACCTTTGGAATGAGACAAGTTCGAAATAAACAGAGAATTTTACTCTTAAATCAAGAGCATTCGTTCTCAAAAGTACAGTAAGAGTGGAAATTGGTAAAATTTCGAAAATTGATTTTTTTTTCTCTTCCAATGGTCCTAGCTCCGTTATTTTTTATCCGATCAATAATATTTTAGTTCACACCAGAATGGTGGGTACTAGGAGTATAAATTTTTAAAACCGGTCAACAGTTACTCTTTTAGTTTTTGCAGCCCTTTTGGAAAAGGTAATTCTGAGATAGTCGCATTTGAAGTTTTGACAACTGTTTTCGATGACATACAAATTATTTTCGACAGATTTCAAACATGGATTTGATGCATTTGGATGTTAGCATTCACCGAAAAATTTATCAAAATAGGTTAAAAAGTTCTCCAGAAATTTGGGTCAAAGTGCGTCGAAACGGTTAAAAAAAAGGAGTGAGAAAGAAGAAAACACTAACAGAAAGTTGAAATACCAGCAACAAGATCACTTGTTGCAGAGTTCTTTAATTTTTTCAGGTAGTCTTGTTTATTGTGCTGATTCGTAGATAAATGATGATGTTTCACTCAAGGTGAGATCCCAGATCCCAACCAGACCCCACGCGGATCCCTCCCAGATACTACCCATATCCCACCAAGATCTAACTCAGATCCCTCCCAGAAATTACCTTGATCCCACAAAGGTAATACACAGATCCAACCAAGATCCCACCCAGATCTAACCTATCTTGATCCAACCCAGATCCCACCTAGGCCGCACCCAGATCCCAACCTTATCCCATCCATATCCCACCCAGATCTCACCCAGACGCCAAGATCCCAACGACGATTCGACCCTGATCCCATCCATATCCCACCCAGTTTCTATTTAGATACCACCCAGATCCCAGTCAGATCCCAATCAAATCCTACCCAGATCCCACCCAGATCTCACCCCGAAACCACCCAGATCCCGCACATATAAGACTCCACCCAAACCCTTCTAAAATACCACCAGATCCCACTAAGAAAGACCCCACCAAGATCTCACCCAGAACCCACCCAGTTGCCCCACTTCAGCATCTTTCCTACCTCGTCGCTGCCCCCTCTGACCATTCTATTGTGTTTGTGTGTGTGTGTTGCCGAGAAAGTCCGTAAAACAACAACAGAAAATATGAACGACGTCAGCATCACGTGATGCTGAAGTCTAATTTTACTCCTACTAAAATCGTCCGTACCGAAATTAAAGATGTTTCACATCAAAAGCAACTCTCACCTTGGTATACAAATCAGCAATGACAGTTTGTCAGAAGAAGAATACAACTAAAACGGTTTGATGCTGCTCACAGTGCCCTGACTTTTCAGAACTTAGTAGCACTCACTCTCCCTCTCGCGTTTACAGCAAAAGTTGTGGGAGTACGCTCTATATTGTTCTCTCGTTGTTGTTGTGGTAGTTTTCACTGTTTTGATTTTTTGGCTGAGTCATAGGCAAATAACTGTAAATAAAATGTTGGGTGTGGGTGTGTGATCTTAAACTCTTCTCCGCATTTCTCTCCGCCCCCCATCACCAATCTTCCCCCTGCCATCACTCTACCAACCGTCTTGTGTGTGTGTGCCGAGCCACTGCACAAAGCAAACACTGCAACATAATATGGTTGGCGTCAGAGTCACGTGACGCTCAAATCAAATTTTACTCCTACTAAAATCGTCCGTCAGCGTCACGTGACACTAAAATCAAAATTTACTCCTACTAAAATCGTCCGTAACAAAATTAAAGATGTTTCACATCAAAAAAATTCTTGAAATTTCTAAGTAAAATGTCGATGAAAAATTTTTCATATATGTAAGACTTACATTGTAAGTATATGAGTCGGGACAAAAAAATGTTTTTGTTTATACATATATGTAAAGTTTAACTCGATCGGAAATAATTGCTGTTGACGGAGAATATTGTACATCAAATGAGAAAATCCGTTCTTACATAGTTTTAGACATCATGAATTGATCGTAATGAATTTTTTCCTGTGTGTATGTACATCTCTTTAAAGCGATCAACCCTTCCTTCCTACCCAATTTTGTCTTCCTAGTCCTTTGAGTCCGAGTTGACATGCGACCTACATTAAATAAATACAAATTTGTCTTTGTATAAGGCCTAAACTCAGATGAGATAAAAAATTAGTTCGGCACAGTACTTCATATAAATAAGATGCCTTTTCAAATGTATTCAGATTTTAAATTGATTCTATTCATGTGAAATATCATACCAAACTAAAAATTTATCTCATCTGAGTAAAGGCCTATAAGCTGAAGAATTTCTAAAACTATATTAAATCAAATAAGGTAAATTTTTACAATTTCACTATTATTGGTCTGAGTACAGAAATTCTTTCCGTTGTTGCACAAAAAGCTTATTACCCAAAATCGACAAATTTATTATTTTTAATTCTTACACATTTCTTGTCATATTTTAATATGAGGTGTCCAGAATCAGCTTACGGCCGCTTAGACAACAATGCAAATAAAGAAAATATTTGTGGAACAGCAAGAACCACGAGAAATGCAAAGAGAAACCCGATTTTTGTTTGTGCGAGTGCTCGAGGGTGCTTGATGCAGCCGAACTCATTCGCGGCCCACAAAAAAACCTTTGCTCGGAAAGCATGAGTAGAGAGAATGCATATGAAGTTGTTGTTGCTCTACGTTTAGCCATAAGGGCTATACGAGCATTTATCCCTTTACGGAAACAACGACGGGTTGCGGATAAGTTTAAGTTCGTGTATAACAGATTATGTTTGGATTGGTGTTAGGGAAGTGATAGTTGTTATTAGTATGTATTGCAGGTTTAGATTCGTCGATTGGAAGTTGGCAGGGGAAGATTCTTAGAAGTCTTATTCTAGGTCTGAAGCCACTCAAGGTAATCCGCCGATTGTTTGGTAATAGCATCGCCCTTCATAGGGGCATCTAGTTCAACGAATACCTTGGCTTGAAGGAAACGGATCTTGTGTAGGTACGTTGTTGACCGACTCGCAGTTGTAATTTCCAAGCGAGTGCAATGATTGCCATGTATATAAGTACCTTGTTCTTCAATGACAATTATATTCCTTTTTAAGTAATAAAGTCGAGAGCTTTCCATCCAAAATGGGAACTATTTCAGCTACATAATTATAAATATTTCAAGAACCAATATATTTTTTAAGTCCCTGAGTATACAAGTTGTATATGTATGTGAGCGTCCCTTTTTCGATATTTAAAGTCCCTGTTTAAGCGACTGCTTCTAATAGGCCAGGCTACCAGGTAGATTAATTTCTATCAATACATATCAAAGATTTGGCCCCAACCAATTTCGTAACATGACCCACTAATTGGTTTTGCCGAAAACAACGACTTGACCTGCTAAAAGTTTTTAGTGAGCGCAGCAGGTGATGCGATGACACCTCTCCACCTTCAGGTGCTCCCTCCCCAGCCCATTCTCGGGCATCCTGCTGTGAAAGGTCAGCCCAGAAAACCGCAGGCTGTGTGCAATTTGTGAGGCTGAGTCGGGGTAGTGTTGCTGCTGCTGCTTTGGAGGATGTCTGGGAGCGCAGTGCGTGCATGCACTGTGACCCAAATACATAGACACCAAAACAAACACACACGCACACACACACACTCGCAAACTCACACGAGCATAAGCCAAAACACTTGGCTGCGAATTTCGCCAGCCACATGTCAAAGTGCGTGGAGGAGTTATGCAAATGCTTTGAATTGGAGGAGCATGAAGGTGTCTGGCAACCGCAGGACAACAATGCAGACTGCCGACTCCCGACTTCTTGTGGCGAGGCTTAATCAGCGAGCGGGGAAGTAGACGCTGTCAGCGCGTTGTCGTGGCAAAGCGAAAGTTTCTTCTGCAATTTCGGTTTATATATATTTTTTTATGCCGTGAAAAGTGAAAAACTTTTTGCCAACCAACCCCTTTTTTCAAGGCAGCGACGTCGACGTCAATTTATGCTACACACACACACACACACACACATGAAGCGTGTCCAATGCCAATGCACCCCGCTTTGAGGTAGATTGAGGGTTGCATCCTCCCCCAGGGGTACTGGATACGGGTGCGTCTGCTGCTGCTGTGCTGCTGCCTCGTGCGTTTGCTTTTAATACATTTTTCCAGCTGTTTGACGATGCTAAACTAAAAACATCTATGTATGTCTGGGCTCTGGTTCGCTGGATGTGGCAATGGAGTGGTGGATGGGGTCGGGTGGCGGGTGCGGGGGAGCTAGGTCTCGCATGTGAATTATGACAGACTTTGTCGTCGACTTTGGCTGCGCTGTTAACGCCGACTTCGCTGTCGACGTTTGTTTTGCATTTTTCATGCTCCAAAGCAGCAGACAAGCGGCGACCTTGAACAATTTATTGTTGGGCTGCTCCTTCTCCTGCTTTTTATTTATTTATGTACACTTTTTTATTGTCGTTGTTGTTGTTGTTGTTGTTGGGGGTCTCTTGTAATGTATGCAAAAGCAAAGGCGGGCAACCGGCAAACCTGCCATTCAAAGCCATCAACAACAACCACATCCAGCCAGCCATCCATCCATCCATCCATCCATCTATCATTAGTCAATGCTGCTGCTGCTGCGTCGCGCCAGCGAAAGTGTTACGTTCATTGCCCTCTCCCCTCCCCCCTCTCGCTCTCTATCACTTTGATGTCTCGACTGTCGACTTTGACGTTGGCGCTTTCCCAAAAACATGGTAACAAGTGGTTCTTCCCAACTGGCACCTCCACTTGGCCAGGCCATGGCTTCAACAGAAAGTTCGCAGCATTCGTAAAGTTCTTTTTTAATTAGGCGTGCATAATAAGCAGCTCAATGAATGTGCCTCAAGTGGCTACTCGAATGTGTATGTACATATATGTATGGAATGGATAATTAACGGTTCATGTTGTGAATGAAGTGAATCAATGAATTGAGCCATGCGAGAGGTCAGTTATGTTTTAAAAAGGATGCTTTTGTATGGAACCATCGAGGAGGTAATAAAGTACGGTTTGCAAATTGAAGGAAATGAAATAATTTGACTTTTAAAATGCTGTATCTCTTTCAATAACTTTAATTATTGATATCAATATTCTTTTAAAATTACCTAAAACACATTTGACAAGCGAAAATGTAACGCCTGACTTAATCAAAAAGCAAAAACAGTTTCTGAACTTCATATTCGAAAGGCTAATTTGACTTGCCTAAGAATTTGCCTTGAGTTTTGAGGATAGGCTTAAGCTATTTGAGTTTACATCAAACAGCTAATAGAATTATTGACACCCCTGATCAACTTACCATCCCCCCCTATAACGCTTTTGAATTTGAATTTATTATTGAAGAATTATCCTGAAAAAAATTATCTACATTAATGGGAAAATCTTAGATATACTAATTCGGGATGCGGTATCCTGTTAACAAGATAAATTTTTATTTTTATACCCTTGGAGAGGGTATATTAAAATTGTCCGGATGTTTGTAACGCATAGAAGGAAGCATCTCCGACCACATAAAGTATATATATTCTTGATCAGCATGACGAGCTGAGTTGATATAGCCATGTCCGTCTGTCCGTCCGTCCGTCTGTCCGTCCGTCTGTCCGTCTGTTTCTATGCTATCTCCTCCGTCAGTTTTAAAGCTATCTTAACCAAACATTGCACGAAGTCTTTTGGTATAAATACGCTGCACATTTGTCGGAACCGGCCGGATCGGATGACTATACCATATAGCTGCCATAGGAACGATCGGTTGAAAAACTAGTTTTAGTGAGAAAAACTTTTTTGTTTTCAATGCTATCGCTCCCAACGCTCTTATTTATAAGTTTTTAATGATTTCACATAATTTCACCAAAACTTTTCCAAATCGGACTACTATATAGTATAGCTGCCATACAAAAGTTAGGTCTGGAAAAAAGTCTTAGTAAGAAAAACTTTTTTGTTTGCAATGTTATCGCTCCCAACGCTCGTATTTATAAGTTTTCAATGATTTTACATAATTTCAACAAGGTTTGTCGAAATCGGACCACTATATGGTATAGCTGCCATACAAACTGTCAAGCACATATTAAGCTCCAAGGGTATATAAACTTCGGTCGAGCCGAAGTTAGCTTGCCTCTATTTTTAATTTTTATTTTTATACACTTGAAAAGTGTATTATAATTTTGCCCAGAAGTTTGCAACGCATAGAAGGAATCATCTCCGACCACATAAAGTATATATATTCTTGATCAGCGTGACGAGCTGAGTCGATTAAGCTTTGTCCGTCCGTCTGTCCGTCCGTCCGTCTGTCTATTTCTACGCGAACTAGTCCCTCAGTTTTGAAGCTAGCGAGCTGAAATTTTGCACAGAGTCTTCTTTTGTCTGCACGCTGCTAATATGTCGGAACCGACCGGATCGGATGACTACTTCTTGTAGCTGCCATACAAATGATCGGTCGAAAAATGTATTTTAATGAGAAAAACTGTTTTTTTTTCAATATTACCGCTCTCAATCACAGTCATGGGTATTAAATGTTTTTAAGCTGATCTGCGAAGTTTGGTCGAAGTCGCTAACCGTTAAGACAAGCGATTTCAGGTGTATAAAAACTTCGGTACGGACGAAGTTAGCCTTGCCTTTCTCGTTAAAATTAATTTTAACTCTTATTTTTCAATCAGAATAAAAAAATTGTGAAATAATCATTAATTTTCAATTTTTATTTAAAAATCATAATATAACCATTATTTTCAATTTTTACTATAAAAATAGAGGCCAGCTAACTTCGGCTCGACCGAAGTTTATATACCCTTGGAGCTTGATATATGCCTGACAGTATGTATGGAAGCTATACTATATAGTTGTCCGATTTCGACAAATCTTGTTGAAATTATGTAAAATCATTAAAAACTTATAAATACGAGCGTTGGGAGCGATAGCATTGAAAACAAAAAAGTTTTTCTCACTAAAACTAGTTTTTCAACCGATCGTTCCTATGGGAGCTATATGCTATAGTCATCCGATCCGGCCGGTTCCGACAAATGTGCAGCGTATTTGTACTAAAAGACTTCGTGCAAAGTTTGGTTACGATAGCTTTAAAACTGACGGAGGAGATAGCATAGAAACAGACGGACAGACGGACGGACAGACGGACAGACGGACGGACAGACGGACATGGCTATATCAACTCAGCTCGTCATGCTGATCAAGAATATATATACTTTATGTGGTCGGAGATGCTTCCTTCTGTGCGTTACAAACATCCGGACAATTTCAATATACCCTCTCCAAGGGTATAACAAGTATTTTGGTATTAAAAAAATCGTACTTGAAATAAAAATTTTGTACTTTATGTGTTTGTGTGCTTATTAATTTTTTAGTTCTAATTAAAATAATAATTAAGTATTTTTGTACCGTACCGATACAAGTACAAAGTTCATGGTTTTTTTTTTGTACTTTTTTTAATTTTTCTCAGGCGTTTAAAAATAAAATTTCTTGTATTTTCCAACAAAAAATCGATTTTTTTAAAATTTTCTTGGTTGTTGAATTCAAACTACTGAACCGATTTAAAAACAATGCCCTAGCAATTATTGGCAGCTTCATTACCTTTTGGTTTATATCTTACTTGACTCTATCTGACAATTATGAAGTGAGATATGGCTTAAAATGTAAGAGAACCTACCAAAAAATAAAAAAAATTAATATTTCAAAAACGGAGCCATGAAAAAAATTTTGAAATCAATTTATGAGATCACCATTCCAAACTGCTGAAATGGGTCATTTATTTTTTTAATTTGTGTAAACTAGCGTAATAGGTCGATTATTAAGGGTGAGCTTAAGTTATACCTAAGCTTGCCGCGAACATCGCGGGAAAGTAATTCCTTAATCTTCTGGAATTCGCAAAAGGCCCAAAGGTCTCTTATTACCTCTGGTAGCTCTCAGGATCGACTTGCTTCTCCCATATAACGCAACGCCAATTTTTTAAGTCTGTTAAATCCAAATATTGGAACTAAACGTATTTAATACAGGGTTCCCCAAGCAGAGGAGAAAGAAAATGTGTGAATGTATTTGTGTGCTTTGTACTGCGCAAAATTTATAGAGCGGATGGGAATATTAGGCTATTGCTGAATATGCGGCAAACTGGTAATGCAAATTTATGTGTTTCAAGGGGATTATTGTAAATTTAAATAAGCCAGTCGATTTGCTCATTCGTCCATTTCGATTAAAAGTGTGACCGCATCTGCAAATTCTTCCAATCGGCTAGTAGTAGCAGACATAGTGTTTTTCGAAGTGTAGCACGGCAGCAAAGTGCCGTCGATGTGCTCGACTTGACGCACTGACCAATTTTGTTTTCTCTGACAACCAGTGAGGCGATAATTCGGCACGCATTCGGCTCCTAGGCGTGGGGAACTCTGAATCAATATGTATAATAAATACAAAACTTGAATCTCATAAAATATATTGTCCGGATATTGTAATGTTGCTTTTTGGGAAAAAATGATATAATTAAAATGATCAATTATATCAAATATGACGATTTTTTAACAGCAATATTTAAAATATCATATGATATTTTTTTAAATCAGCCCTATTTTAAGCAGACTGAGAATACTCTGTTTAGCTTTGGTACGAAGTATCAAAAGTGAACTTTGCTATGTATTCTTTTTGACCCCAACAAGAAAACTTAAGAATCCAGATTTTTTTTTTGCAAATTTTGCCCAGTTTACAATTAGATTTTGTTCGCTTATTACAATCTGAGCATCTCTGTGTTTTTAAAAGGGGTGAAAATAGTTTGTGGTTCGACCATATCGTTATAGATTTGCAAATTGATATTGCTTTTAGTGACAAATTAAAAAAAAGAAGATTAACTATAGCAAAATTAGAGACACCTTAAGCGAAGAACCTAACACAAATTTAGCGAAATTTGAAATTATTTTATCATTTTATCGTCTGCTTAAATGTAACCTTGGGGCAAGGAAAAAATCAAAGAATTGAAAAATTTGACTATTGTGGGAGCACGGCGATTCCATCGTCTGGGAAGGATATATCCTTAATTTTTGGAACCAAAAATTTAAAATTGGCTTTATTTAAAGATCCATTAAGACTATTGGACTATTAAACAATATCATAGATTGGTAAATTTCTTATGTAATTTCTTTTTCCATTAGACTTCTATGCACACAGAGCACTGTACAATTTCAAACAAAAATTAATCCATCAGATGCAATTAATTTTATAGTACCTCACAAAATATATTAACAATTAACAAAGCAAATGCACACTTGGACTTGAACCCATTTTTTTTTTTTTTTGGTTACAACTAATTGTATTTTCTAACAACCTAATAGCTACCATATCAAATTACTTACTTTGACTCCATTCAACTCTAGACCCAGCCGCAATCTTAATGTCCGAATTCTCCTATGCAGCGGTCAATATTTCATATGCACGTGCACATGTGCATGTTTATGACTGTGTGTCTGTATGTATATGAGTAGATGTGTAGCTGTGGGCATACATATTTGCATTTGTGCACACACTCACACACTTTGACATAGGAAAAGCCATCATGCTACTACAGTACGTATACGTAACATGCAACTATTCAGCTCAGTGCTCGTCCTCACAGTCGGTCCACTTGCTGCCACTACACTTTACATTGCCCCCAGGCATTGTGCGTCTCTCTCTCCCACTCTCTCTCTCTCTATTTCTCTCTCTGTCTCTGTCTTTACCCTTGGCTCTATCTGGTTCTGGCTCTGGTGACCATTGGACAACTACAGCACAACACATGGCATTCTATTTAGATTGGCGCCGAGCTGGAGTTCAGTGCACAGGCACAGACGAGGCGAAATGGTGATAGAGTTGATTTTCTTGCTTCCCATTTCCAACTCAACGCTCGTTGGCAATCAGTGCTGGGCCTGGGTCTGGGCCGAAGCTCTAACCCCAGCTCTGTACACTGGCCAGCCGTGCTTGGCCATGGCATGGTGAATGTGAATCGTTGTTAGTTGCTGGCTGGTGCATTGGTGTTGTTGCCATGGCAATTTACACTTGGAGAAAAGTGTTAAGAGAAATTTTAAGAGAACACGTATTTTGATATAAATTCATGGGAATCGGAGCCGAAATGAAATATTTCTGGTTAACCGAATACTGTTTGGTTTTATAAAGGGCAATCCATTTAAAATAAAACACAAAAAAAAATTGGATGGTGGATTCATTGTTATGGGTCTGACATTTACTTTACCAAGATAATTTCATGCAAATGTTGATCGTGACTACGCCGTATATGATCCATTCGGATGGTACAATTTTGGAAATCTCTTTCCGTAATGTGGGCTTCCAAGTTTAAATCGTAGCTGGCTTATCGACGAAGAGTTTCGTAGCACCGTCTTGCTGAAACCAAATGTCGCCTACGTCGAGGGCTTCAGTTTCAGGTAACAAAGGGTCATTTATCATGGCTTCATTTTTAAACAAGTGAGAAAGTCGGTCAAGCCCGAAGATAACATACTCTGTACCTGGAGTAGGAGCTGAGTGCAGTGCTGCTGCTTTGTCTCTGTCTCTGTCTCTCGCTTTCTTTCTCTCTCTGTAAGATTGTGCTGCGTTGGTTGTGAAAGGGTGGGGTGTGCTTGCTTCACTTTTTCGCTCATAACTTGAGAACCGCTGATCCCATCTTTATCATTTCTTCAGCAAATCGATACGTTTCGATCATTTCTAACTATCTCTAAAGGTACAAATCATATATCTAGAAACCGTGGAAGTTATGACGTTTTTTCGAAATTGCGAGGGCGGGAGGGGGCGTGGCAAAAAATGAAAATAAACTTGATCTGTCTGCAAGTATAAGAAGCATATGTCCCATGCATGTCAAACACCTATCTCTTACCATCTCTGAGATCTGTTTGTTCATACGGACGGACGGACAAACAGACAGACGGACAGACACGGCAGCTCATGCTAATCAAGAATATATATACTTTATAGAGTCGGAAACGATTCCTTCTCTCTGTTACATACTTTTGCACAAACTTAACATACTCTATGTAGCTTCGGTACATAGAGCAGGTACATTCTAGCAGCCCTTTAACCACACCAAACAGTGCACTTTTGTGGATGTAACGGTAGTTCGAGAGTCTCTTTAGGTGGCTCATCAGACAGAAAGCGATTATTTCGTTTGTTGACGTATCCATTTAGACAGAAACGTGTGAGTCCATCTATGACGATTTGTCAAACAATTTGTGATAATCCTTGCGTGATATCTGAAAAAAAAGGAATTATGACAATAAGACATCTTAATGAATCACCCCTTACTGAAAACGAAGGCACTAGATCAGCGGTGGGCACAAAGTTTAAGTTTGAGAGCAGAACAACAACAAAAACTTCAAAAATAAACGTTATTATTGTTGTTACACATTTCGAAGCGAGGTAATTACGTCGAAAATTCCTATGCGGCTTAGAAATCTCGAAGCAATGGAAGGAAGGATGTGCCCACCTCTGCACTAGATTTTTCCATAGCTCTCAAAAGCTGTAAACAACAAACTTGGGTCATTCACTACACTCAGAAAATCAAGAACTTTGTACTTGAATTAAGTACAAATAGTGTCAATAAGACGCTAAAAATACTTGAGAAAAAAATTCTTTTTTTAAAGTATGATCTTATCAATACCAAAATACGTAACTAAATACTGTGTCTACTTTTTGGTACATTTTAAATCAAATTCATAGAAATTCATCTAATTGGATCAGCTAGAGTTCCTTCATGACGATTCTTTTAGCTCAATCAACAAATACCCAGCTGCGACGAACAAATTGGATCAAAGTATGCGAGTTTAAAAATGAAAACAAAGCAGGCGTTCAAAGGTTTCATGCGACAGAAATATAAAGTTAACTTCAGTCCGCTAGACGTGTAGCTGGAGTAGACATGTGGTACTTTCCTTGCTAATTAGCATTATTTATTTGATTTTTCTTTTATTTTTGGTTATATTTTGCACTTTCCTTGTCGAATACTGTAGACGGAGTAACCACCAATACTTATCTGAGATTTCTTTTTTTTTTTTAATAAAATCGGACTTACGTTTATTTTACTCCTTAACATGAGACAAATGTACATTGTACAGAGGTAAAACCAGTTTAAGTTATTATATCTTTCTAGGAAAATTTAACATGTTCTTCATGTGGTTCCCTGGGAACTAAAGATTAATTAATTTTATAATCATTGAAGTAACAGTTTTACTAATAAATGGGTATTGTCTCCTCGTTTTAAATTACAAAAATCCGAATTTTGTATTGTTTTGATTGATTTTGTCCCAATTTTCAATTAATGCCTTTCTGAGCTTGGCCAAACCATATTTACTTACCACATCATTTTTGGACTATTATTTCTTTTTTTTTTTTTTTTTGGCTTTAATCACTGTATTAGTGATGGGGGGTTGGTCGTTTTTCCAAACAGTGACCAGGTACGAATATCGAAAGTGTGCGCGACACAATCGATTGGTAATACACAAATTTAATGTTTAATCCAACTAACACGCTATTGTTCGCGACAATAACGAGTAGTTTACACTTTAATGTTTGTTGTAATAGATGATTGTTGGTCATTGACCATTTTACGATGATGATGTCTTAGATATACTTCGATGTAGTTCACAAATCAAATTTTTTGGTTAAAACCGGAAGAACATGAGCCTTGAAAAAGGCTAGCATGCCAAACACGTGCGCCTTGAAAAAGGCATACGTGGAGCCCTCCCTCGAACGATGCGATCAGCTCGAAGCTTCCAGAGCGACTGACTATTATTTCTTCTCACCTTTATCATCCATTTTTTTAAAACTGACGATACATCGATTTATGAATCGATTCTTTACATGTTGGCGATGCATCGGTATAATTTTAAAAAAACAATTAAAATCGATAAAAAAAATTAAAAAAAAAAAAACTATTAAGCAGGGTTCTCAAAGTGCCGTACAAAGTACCGTAAGTTGGTACACAAAAAGTACTGTACAAAACCATGTACCGTACTTTAATCGCGAAACGCTTAAGAAACTGCTTTTCAAAGCCACTAATGATCACACATACTTTGCCCTGTCTATGACAATACTGAACCACGAACCATGGATGACCATTATCCACCATTTTCGCTTCTAAATTTGTATAAAAGCCTGCCAGATGTAATGCATAAGCGTTATTCTAAAATAATGCTAATTATAATGAGTGTTCATTTATTCAATGATTATGTCTTTGAGCAGTTTAGAATTAAGTTTTACAATTAACATGTTCTCTAGTGCATTAGCACTAAGTTTATTACGCAATTTTGTGCAAATATTCGGTAAGGCACTGAATGCGCGTTCAGCTACTTTCGCCAGCTGTGGCTCTTTGTGTTGAAGATACTTCCAATACTTTAAAATATCTTTTTCGAAGCCCAAGCATTCGCCATATTGAAAGTCTTTCAATTTTCTTTCTAATCAAGAGCTGTTCAGACTTTCATTAAGTGAAGATGATTGGCTAATAATATTATATTTGCTTGCTGCAGCCGCTGAGTTGCAAGGCTTCTTTTTTTGAGATCCAAATATATATATACAAAAAGAAAACGAAAACCTTAACTTAATAAAACTTTTGCATAATAACAAAAGAATTTCTTACCAAAAAAAGATGACATTGTGGATGACGACAAGCCTTGCACCTCATTGATCCTGACATGAGTTTTCACTATCTTAAGAGTAAAGTTTGTTTGGCATTATTACATTTTTTGATCCTCTTTGGTAATTTTCCGCGATTTAATGATTTGTCAGTTACAGATAGAGGTTTGAAACATTTTTTAAGATCAGGGCTATATTCTCTACCCTTGGTCATCCGAGGTATTTATCGCGGTTCAGTTATGTCATAGACAGGGCAATGTAGTTATGTGTGATCATTTGTGGGTTTGAAAAGCAGTTTCTTAAGCATTTCGCGGTTTTGTTACCATGGAAACCCCTCAGCTGCAAATTGCTCCTATGCATTGATCCTGACATGACTTTTCACTTGGTTGCAATTAACGTTTTTCATAATTACTATTTTTATTCTCTTTGTTTTTTTCACGATTTAATAAGTCTTCAGTCACTGTAAATGGTTTAAATACCTCACCTATCACAAAGTCTGTTACTAAATTAGTTTTACACTCTTTGTACTTAACTAAAAACCGTTTTGTACTTAACTGTACTTTACCAAAATTGTTTACTACGCACGAGTGCTGAACACAGAAAAGATCGGTAATTATTTTTATCGGTCAGTGCGTTACGACGCTGTACCGCACTTTCGATCGGTGCGTTACAAATTATTTACCGTTCTTGTGATTTCGTACAGTACGAAACGAGAAATGTACCGTACTTTTCTGAGTACGGTACTTATTGAGTTCGGTACTTTTGTTGTGCACACGAACCCTGCTATTAAGAGAAGCGACGCCGGCGAAACTCGTGCAAAGGGTGAGAACAAAATAATACAAATTTAAAAAATAGGTATTATTATTACAGTCACCAATTCGTCAAAAACAAACGAGAGCGCAAGTTAAAGTCGGCTCTAACCGACTTCGATGTACCCGTTACTCATGGAAAAACATGTTCAACAGTGTTCCTGCGTTCCTAAGGGTGAACATCTGAAAAGTATGCAACACTTTTTAACTCGGCTATTTTTCACATTTTTGCTCATAACTTGAGAACCGCTCATCCGATCCTTATCATGTTCCGAATTGCGGGGGCGGGAGGGGGCGTGGCCAAAATTTGAAATAAACTTGACCTGCCTGCAAGTATAAGAAGCATTTTTCTTATACATGTCAAACCTCTATCTCTTACCATCTCTGAGATCTAGGTGTTCATACAGACGTACGGACAGACGGACGGACGGATTTGTCTATATCGACTCGGCTGTTGATGCTGATCAAGAATATATATACTTTATATGGACGGAAATGATTCCTTCTGCCTGTTACATACATTTGCACGACTTTAGTATACCCTTTTTACTCTACGAGTAACGGGTATAAAGATAATGTTTTCAAAATGTTCTTAAGGGGGTATTCCTCATGTCAAGGCTGTTTTTTTGACCTTTTTAAAAAAATCTTATTTGAAAACGCAAAGAGATTTTCCAATTCTGTTTTTTTTATTTTGTTACAAACAGATAAAAGAAAAAAAAAAATGTTTACTGCTTCGATGCGAGGGCTGTTCCAAAAGTTATCGGCCGTCAATGTGGGTGTCCAAAAAAAAGGTATGGTGCTGGCGGCCATGATTCAAGGTTTCCAGGATGTCTGATATGAAAAGAGAAAATGGGGTTATAATCAGAATAGATGTAATTCTGGTCAGAACCTCCAAAAAAATTTTGTGATTTTTTTTGACAAAATGGCGGCCATTAAAATATGAAAAATCTATTTTTGGCCCTTTTTTGTAGTTTAGTTTAAAAAAAAATAGTAAAAATTTTTTAAAATTATGATTGGGGTTCAGACCAGAATGGTGACAAACGTTTCCGCCAGCTCGAAAAACGTGGTTTCGAGATAAATGCGTTTAAAGTTTGAAGTAATTTAAAAATTACTTGTATTTGTGAAGACTTTGCTCCACTAAAAAGGCTATATCTTCTGAAGAATTTCGAATTTCAAAAAATCCTTTTGGGGGCGATATTCTCAAATATTCAAGCCATAAAAAAATGCAAAAAAAAAAATCGAAAAAAAATGTTTGCACATGAGGAATACCCTCTCTCTAAAAATTGAAAGTGTCATTCCAGCCTTATTTATTTTAATGGCAGTTTTTAAAGAACTGACATTATACTACAAACTTGAAAAGAAATAATATTAAATTGATAAAAGCTAGTTTCAAAATTATACTAAACGTTTGATAATTGAAGTGTCACATTAATAAGACCTAGTGTCAAATTGATACTAATAAAGTAATACAAAAAAATGTCAACCAGATACACGGTAGTATCAATTTAAAATCCTCGAAGTATCATGTTTAGGCTGCCTTCACACTGTTCGACACATGACACATGATTGTCTAGTAGTCTTGCTTTTTGTTCTGTTTTAAATTTGAATAGCTTGTCAAATTCATAGAATTTCATGGGGAAATGCGGGCCTACCAGATGTCATGGGTCATGTGTCGAACAGTGTGAAGGCAGCCTTAATTCTTTCGAAGATATCAATTTGATACTTGGAGTATTAGAGAGAATTCGATACTGAATAGTTTCAAATTGATGTCTATATTGTGTCATTTTGATGACAACTTTTTTTTGGGTGTACTACTAAGCAGTAGATAGGTATAAGCCTGTATCTGAACCTACATTCCCTTATCTTTAGTGTTAGAAAACAATAAATTATATTAGAGCAATTTCTGCTGCATTATGCAACACTGATCATAGTTCTGTTGAAATTGCACTATGCCTTTTCCTTTGTCTTTTTCAACACTGGCCACATAATAACATAGTAAGAGTTACACTGCTTGCCTTCACTACCTCCCGGCTTACTGACAGTTCAATTGTGGCGCCGTTGACATCGTCGTAGTCGTCGTCGTTCATACTACACAACAAGCATACACAATGGCACACACAGCACAGCAACTAGACGAACGAGACGAGAAATTTATGCGGCTCCAACTCAACCCAAAAACGACCCAACCCAACCCAAGCCCATGCCCATGCCCATGCCCGGACCTTCTGCTATAGCATCATGTCATTGCTCATGCCGCCACCAAGTACCAACCACCCAAAAAGCAACACCCAGCCCCTTCGTACACCCCATTGCCATTTCGTTATTTGTACGAAACGACGTTGGTCGTACCGTCGAAATGAACGACGAAATGCCGGACCGACTGTCTGACAATTTCCTCCTCTCCACGTACTTTTGGGTGGGTTTGGTGTGTTTGTGCTTGGCTGATGTCGTAGTCAGATAGATTAAATCGATGGAAATGTAGGACTGTATACACATACACACAGCCAGAGATACAGATACACACAGAGCACAGTCATCTAACGAATGAATGTTGTTGCTGCGGCAAAATACAACAACAGAGCAGCCAACGCATCACAACAGCAGCAGCAGCAGCAACAGAGGCGCCCTTTTAAAAAGGGGTTGAACATGGCTAAAAAGAAAATAAAGGTACTTTTAGATCATGTGGACCATTGTATTATTGAATAAGCCAGTAGTGTGCAGGCTTATGTCTCCCGTTTTCTCTGAGATGATCGTGAACAAACTCTAAGGCCGCGCGCACACATGCAGCTGAAGGATGAACTGACTGCTAAGCCGAAAGCTTTGCTGACAACCCAATTCGGTTCAGCACACCCATGATGAACTGAGCTTTTAGCTTGCTAGCTTGGATTCCGAAAATGTATACTTGCTGAAAATTTAAAGAAAAAAGAATATGGATTCACAAGATCTTTATTGTTTGAGCGACATTGGGTCAATTTGATCATAAATGAATGAATTCAAAAAAATGTTTGAATACGTCGATGAATAATTTGAAGATCGTATTTGAAAGCGAAACAATGTTTCGCAGTTCATGATTGCTAAAATAAACAAGCAAAGTTGTTCATCCTTAAATTTAAGTTGACTGGAATTGTAACGAACACGATCAAGTGTGCAGCAAACTGGAGGCGTACTCTGCCTACGGGGTCGACTGTGCTCAGGGAAAGTGGGGTGGGTCTTTTGCCACCTAGTGAGCTGCCGTGTCACATAATAAAAGATAGTAGACAGAGTAAGAAAAGACGAGGGAACAACCAAACGGTTAAACCAAGAGATGAGACTAAGATAAGACATGAACCCTATACTTATGTTGAAGAACTGAGGTGGTGATGTTCTTCCTCTTATACCCGCCCAACCTGTAAAGGGATATTGAATTGCTAGCCTTTACCCGATACTGATGCAACAATATTTACTTCAGGTGCCCATTAAAAGAATTTTAATTCATTTTACTTTATAATTCATAATAGTTATCGAATGAAGAAAATCCCTTGTACTATAAAAATATACTGAGGTAGTACTAACTTAGTGTTAATACTGTAGCTGTCTCTAGACATTTCAAGGCGAGAACAGCTAATATATAAATGTTATGTGAAAACAAATTGAGCTTCAAAATTCAATGTTAAATGCTTAGGTACTGATAGAGGGAATAGGCAAGTATGTTTCTTTAAATATGTATATGTGTAGGCAACGAAGGTATGATATAGGGCGCAACTATTAGCTGTTATATGTAGGATGTATTTAACTCACAATTCTCGGTGTGCGGCTCTGCCGTACTTACGCACAAAGCAGCTGCATAATTCATCGTAGTCGACAGGCCTGAAGACGGATGGGTGCTGTATGAACTTCAAAATAATTAGGTAAAAATAACAGCTAGTACTTCGCATACATACCATACCAAGATTTAGTAAACTTATTAAATGATTAATCCTACTTATCTGCTAATATATCAATATTAAAGAGAAAAATACAGTTGAAAATCCAAGTAAAGTCTGCTGCAGGGCAGGGTCGTATAGACCAATGTGTTCAGCAGTGTTGAGTGTACTGACTTGCAGTACAGTGTAATCTTTGCCCAGTCCAGTCGTGGAAGCACGTGACGTCACGAGGCTAGGGACGGGTGTATATATACAATCTATAGGTGCACGTTGAGCGTTAGGATGGATCGATGGCCAGCAGATAAGCGTAGAACTCTCGGAGCGGAATCCACTTCTGGCTGAGACCACAGATGCTTAGTTTGAGGCGCACGTAAATGCGTAGGCGTGGCCACAATTCGCAGCTCGAACTAACTTGCCAGCAAGCCAGTGTCAGCAACAAGAATCAAGCAATATAATCGTGAAACTCGCTCGTAGCGTACAATACAGGTGGTACAAGAAGAAGAAGAACACAGGTGTTAGCAACGCTTTGTGGCCTGCGTCCTCGGAACAGTATCACTTTAAATTTGGCAGCCACCAACCGCGTTGCGATAGCAACTACGTCGGCCAGGGGTCAAGAGTGGCCGCCGCACACAATGGAGATGATCCCAGGCCTAAATAAAACATTTTATAACACGCAATTCCCAAAGTTATGGTTCACAAACCTTTAGCTCAACGGTTTGACAAACGATCGTGGAAATATCACTGGTATAAGTCTTTGCACAGGAGGCTGATATCAAAATTGGTTTTATTTCACTTGAAATTTACAGGATGGCTTGATTTAAAGACGCTTTAAATTTTCACAACTTTCTCGGCCGACAGTAAATAGAAGAGAGAGCACAGGAAACAATGTCTATCGGGACTTGGACAGCACGCAGGGTTGACCATCAGTATGATCGATAAATTTCCCATTGATTGCATGTCTAGTATTTCGGCGCTGCCAACTGGTGTACATTGTTTAGCGGGCTTTTTGAACGCAAACGGCTAATACGATTTTAATGTGCATTAAGATTAGGATTTTTGGCACACACCCACTACAGCACAGGTTTTATCTGAATCTGAATAGCGAAGATAAAATCTGAAAAGGGTGAAATTATTAATTACCAGATGTCCTTTGCATGAAACGATCCTAATTCCCTGCCATGTAGGTCCTCTAGTTGATATAAAGAGTTGCCGAGTTTCTTCTTCACCCGAACTTTTGTTCCTATCGGGGCTAACTTTGCATTGAAATTTGCAGCTGCATTACTCAATGCAAAATTTCGCTTGAAGACTTCCTGGCCAACTTCGAATGAACGAGGCTTTGTGCGCAAGTTGTATGTTCGTTGATTCGTTATATAAGCTTTATGCATGTGCTTGTGAATATCAGAACGTATTTTCGCAAACTCGTCTGATCGGCTTAATTTAACTGATCCTTCGCTTAGCAAACTTAGCCTTTTCAACAAATCGTAGTCTTTCCCGTGGGTCAGCATATGTTGACCAAATATAACAAAATATGGAGATTGTCCAATGGATTGGTGAATGTGGTTTCGCAGTGCACAGTTTATACTACTGAGGTACAAATCCCACTCCCTTTGGTCACATCTTACATACGATCTTAAAGCGGCGTTAATCGATCGATTAACTCTTTCAGCGGCATTTGATTGAGGTGAGTAAGCAGCAGTACGAATATGTTCCACTCCATGCTTAGTGAGAAATGTAGCGAATTCATGGCTTTTGAATTGAGTGCCATTATCACTCACAATTACCTCAGGCACTCCATAACAATCAAATATATCCTCTTTTAAAAACGAGATTATGATCTTTGAGTTAAACTTTCGTACCGGCTTTAAGAAAGTAAATTTCGAGAAATGGTCCAGTATTATAAAAATGCCTACGTTTCCTCTCTTTGTACGCGGATAAGGACCAATGAAGTCTACATAGAGCCGTTGAAATGGCCTTTCACTCGTAGCTTGCTGTCCCATTGGTGTTCTAAGTGCTTGCGTTGGATGTTTCCGAGGTTTTGCATAGGTCGCAATTACCTATATAAGCACGAACATCTACCACCATTCGTGGCCAATAAAACTTTCGCCTTATCTGCTCTAAGCACTTAGCTATCCCACAATGGGAAGAGGTAGGAGGATCGTGAGCCGATTTGATGACACTATCACGTAGTTGCGAAGGTACAAAAAGCTTCCACGAGTCATCATTCTGTTCATTTCCATTAGAAAATTCTGTACGGTGGTATAAGTACTCATCCACTACTTGAAAATCGGGTAAGTTTGCTTTGTTATAGCGGTCTTTGAGTTCAACATATTCGTTGGAACTGAATGCTTCGGACGTTAAGTCAATTTCAGGACTTGCGTCGATGTCAAAAGCTGCGATCTCAGTATTATCCTCGAAACACCTCGACAACGCATCAGCTACGACGTTGTCGCTACCTTTGCGATGTTCGATGCTGAAACTGAACCCTTGGAGCTTGAGTGCCCATCTTGCGAGTCTGCCATTTAAGTCTTGTTGGTTCATTAGCCAACGCAAACTTGCATGGTCAGTCACCACTTTAAATTCGTGGCCCTCAATGTACATCCTAAATCTTTTGATCGCTAGAACAACCGCCAAGCACTCTAGCTCCGTCACCGAATAGTTGCGTTGTGCTTTGTTAAGCTTCTTTGACATATACGCGATAGGTCTCTCTACTCCCAATTCATCACATTGTGCCAACACTGCTCCAACACCATACCCAGAAGCGTCGCATTGTACCACAAAAGGTTTTGTGTAAGTTGGGTGAACGAGAAAGGGAGCCGAAGTCAAAAGTCTTTTTAAATCGAGAAAAGCCTTTTGCGCATCGTCGTTCCAAACAAAGGTGTTTCCTTTTAGCAACTCAGTTAAGGCAAACGTGACGCTAGAATAATTAGGAAGGAATCGCTGATACCAACCGGTCATGCCTAGGAATCGCTTAAGCTGACGTTTGGTTTTGGGGGTCGGAAAATCTGAAACGGCTTGGATCTTGTTTGGGTTGGTTTGCAAGGTTCCTTCCCCTACTATGTAGCCTAAGTACTCGACTCTTTTTAAACAAAATTGACTCTTACTAATATTTATCGTAAGACCAGCTTTTCGAAGTTGTGTGGCTACCTCAGCCAAGTGGGACAAGTGTTCGTCAAAAGTGGATGACATGACCAAAAGGTCATCCAAGTATACAAGTACATGGGATTTCATGCTATATGGTATAACTTGGTCCATGAGCCTACACATTGTCTGAGGAGCGTTTGTTAAGCCGAAGGGCATTCTGGTAAATTGATATAGAGGACGGTTAGGAACAGTAATCGCTGTTTTTGGTTTTGACTGTTCGTCCAGACAAATTTGCCAGAATGCGTCTTTTAAGTCGATTTTGGAGATGAAGTGAACGGGAGGAAGACGACTTATTAATCCTTCAATCAGAGGTGTAGGGTAAGCATCCTTAACGGTAACCTCATTCACCTTGCGCGAATCCAAACAAACTCTTGACTTTCCTGGTTTCGAGACTAGCACAGCAGGGGACGACCATGCAGAAGAGGGGGCTTCTTCAAGCACACCTAATCGGATCATACGATCGATTTCTTCGCATAACTGTTGTTCCTTAACTGGGGACAACGAATAATATCGTTGTTTTATGGGTTTAGCATTCCCGGTGTCGATTGTATGCTGTATTAGTGTCGTTTTCCCCAAACCATCTCGCTCAGAGGAAGGAAAGAAGTCAACAACCGTTTTTAATCGGTTTCTCTCTGTGGCACTAAGAGAAATACTATCAGAAGATTGCGTTTGACAAACCAATTCGTTTACTGCAGAGGCATTTGAGATTGTGATACCGAAAGCAGACCAGAAATCCATTCCGCAGATGATGTTTTGTGTGATCGACGGTACAATCAGAAATTCAAAATTTTTCTGTTGTAGATCATATTCTATTGGAACAGTAAGGGTACCTAGCACATTTTGAATCTGGCCATCAGCTGTGCGAACTTCACCTTTTAGTTTTCTGACCTCGGTTTTAGTTGCAAGAAGTCGTTCTGCCAGTTGGCCACCTAATACGCTTTTATTAGCTCCACTATCTAGTAGAGCTAAATATCTTTCCCCCAAATAACGAAAGTGCTATGTACGGACGACTATCATTGCTTTTACTCACTACAGAAGAAACTATAACTTTCTTTATAGAACGTTTGTTCTTCCAAAAGGTTATTAGTCGGGCTGTAGAACGAGTTTTTGATATGGAATTTACTTTGAGACTGAATATTTCTGCTCTTCGCTTGTTGTATTCCATCAACCGAATATGATAAGGTTTAAAACGAGTTAAATTTGAATGGCTTGTGGTTGGAGTAGTTACGTCAGGTGTTAAAATTGATTTAATGGTATTTTGCAAACCAGGTTCCGAAGCTATAGTCTGAGGATATCCACGTATTATGCTCGGCGGACATCCGGTTGCAAGTTTTCCGAATCAGGATGACATTTCTTACAATTGGGTTTATACGTATCAAGACGTCCACAACCATAACAGAACACTCTTCTGGTTTTGAGACAGTCTTGATATCGGTGGCCTATCTCGTCACAATTCCAACACTTAGTTTTATCGACTGAGCGAATAGCATTTATGTCAGAAGACTCTGCCATGTCTGGATTTGGCGTTTGCGAAATGTCCTCCTCGAGAACTACTTCGTTTAAAAACGCTTGTTCGTGTTTTGTCTAGGCATAGGTTTGTTTGAGAAGCTAAAAAAGAACTGTTCATGCTTATGGCATTCAGCTCGCAAAGTAGCTATAGTCGGTGTGGGCACGTGAAGCAATTCTAATCTCAATTCAGGCTTAAGGTTTCTCTTAATGTTAGCAATAAGCTCGCTATCTGAAATTGGCTGACGCAAAGCATCTACGATACTTAACATAGCGTCTAAGAAGTCATCAAAACTCTCTCCACTACGCTGCTTACGAGATCTAAGGGAATCTTTGATATCTTCTTCTGTCCGTTGGTCTCTATATCTTTCTCTTAAACCATCACATAGTTGAGACCAGTTGGAACGAGTATTTGTGCGTTGGAAACGCCAGTAAAACTGTAAAGCTGGTCCAGAAAATAGGATATTGGCAAATTGGTATAACAAACTGATATTTCCATTTAGATATTGGTCCGTTAAACAATTAACTCGATAAAGGAAGTCCTCAATCGGAATGTCATTAGAAGATCCTGAGAATTTAATCTGCCAATTTGAAATAATACTTGCGATTTTGTCCGGACGATCGACAGAATCGTTGATTCTACTATTTAAAGTAGCACGACTTTCTTGATATCTGTTGTTACTTTGGCGTGTGTTATTTGAACGCATGGAATGATTAGGCTCACCTACTGATTCATTTGGAATATCATGCTGGTTATTTGTCAAGCTTAAATTTCGGATAGCTGAACTGATCTCGTCAGTCACCGCTATGATCATACTGGCACGAAATGTATCCAAAGAAGTAGTTATCAATTGCTGTATGCGCTGGTCAGTTACGACCGAGGGGTCAAATGAAGCGTTGGACGAATCACGTCCAGTACTCATATCAGGGTTAGTGTGTTGCCTATTTGTCTGCGCTGAGGAGTTGCTGCGCGGATTATTGGATCTTGTATGAGGTCTATTTCGGGGAATGGCGCCTTGTCGAAGTGCGCCACGAGGTGCTCTAGGAGCTTGAAAGGGCTGCTCTAGTGGCTGACCTTCACCAGTATTCAAAACTGCCAATGTACATGGTTGTCGGCAGGAAGGGCAAGATTCATTAGTTCCTAGCCATATAACAATACAAGATCTGTGGAACTTGTGCTTGCAAGGAGTCTCAGCCAGCTCATTATCAATCAAAACCGAGTCCCTGCACTTGCTGCTAGATTGTCTGGACTACGTTGAACTGACATTTTATTCCTGAGGGCCGATAGATTTTAATCAAGCACGTGAAAAAGGAAATTTTAAACGTATAAGAAAAATCAAAAGAAAAAAAAAATAATATACCAAACGGTAAGCGATATCTGCGATAAGTGTTTGTTTAGTTGATATTTTTTTTCATTAGATAATTTGGGACTTAACCTTCCATAAAATTGTGGCATCAAATATTGTAGTTCATAAGTATAGGTCTGTGTCTCTCTTAGCTAAAACTGAAACTAATAAAAACTTTGCTTGAATAATTGCACAAACGAAAGAGTAACTAGACGAAATAATCCATCAAGAAAATTCTCAATTTCGCTTATACAACTGATTTTATTATAGCCAACAGTAAGAGGAACTTGGCGTATATCACCAAGAGCTATCTCAATTACTTTTAGCGTAAATAATCCATTATTAACATAAGGCATCTATCACCTGGTAGAGAGTCAACATAAAATCAAATCTAAAAATTCCAAAGTGAAAGGATATCAAAATCAAATAAAGGTTTTAAATTTAACTAACAATTGCTAGTTAATGTAATAGCAATATGACTTGATTATTGGTAAGGTTCCGCAAAAGATAGTCAGAAAGCCAAAAATCCTAAAAATCAAGCATACGCCCTGAAACTACACGAAAAAAATGGATAGTGGTTGAATTGAATAGAATAATAGAAAGGAATTTGGGAAGCGCGGGGTGAAATAATGCTCTGTACGAAGATGTACAAACAGAAAACCAACACAAATCGTGATAAGACACTTTTCGGACGATTTTCGGATTTCACATTTTCTGGTTCTTTAGCTCTTTCGGCCCCACGTTGGGCGCCATTTAATATGTAACGAACACGATCAAGTGTGCAGCAAACTGGAGGCGTACTCTGCCTACGGGGTCGACTGTGCCACCTAGTGAGCTGCCGTGTCACATAATAAAAGATAGTAGACAGAGTTAGAAAGGACGAGGGAACAACCAAACGATTAAACCAAGAGATGAGACTAAGATAAGACATGAACCCTATACTTATGTTGAAGAACTGAGGTGGTGATGTTCTTCCTCTTATACCCGCCCAACCTGTAAAGGGATATTGAATTGCTAGCCTTTACCCGATACTGATGCAACAATATTTACTTCAGGTGCCCATTAAAAGAATTTTAATTCATTTTACTTTATAATTCATAATAGTTATCGAATGAAGAAAATCCCTTGTACTATAAAAATATACTGAGGTAGTACTAACTTAGTGTTAATACTGTAGCTGTCTCTAGACATTTCAAGGCGAGAACAGCTAATATATAAATGTTATGTGAAAACAAATTGAGCTTCAAAATTCAATGTTAAATGCTTAGGTACTGATAGAGGGAATAGGCAAGTATGTTTCTTTAAATATGTATATGTGTAGGCAACGAAGGTATGATATAGGGCGCAACTATTAGCTGTTATATGTAGGATGTATTTAACTCACAATTCTCGGTGTGGGCTCTGCCGTACTTACGCACAAAGCAGCTGCATAATTCATCGTAGTCGACAGGCCTGAAGACGGATGGGTGCTGTATGAACTTCAAAATAATTAGGTAAAAATAACAGCTAGTACTTCGCATACATACCATACCAAGATTTAGTAAACTTATTAAATGATTAATCCTACTTATCTGCTAATATATCAATATTAAAGAGAAAAATACAGTTGAAAATCCAAAGTAAAGTCCGCTGCAGGGCAGGGTCGTATAGACCAATGTGTTCAGCAGTGTTGAGTGTACTGACTTGCAGTACAGTGTAATCTTGCCCAGTCCAGTCGTGGAAGCACGTGACGTCACGAGGCTAGGGACGGGTGTATATATACAATCTATAGGTGCACGTTGAGCGTTAGGATGGATCGATGGCCAGCAGATAAGCGTAGAACTCTCGGAGCGGAATCCACTTCTGGCTGAGACCACAGATGCTTAGTTTGAGGCGCACGTAAATGCGTAGGCGTGGCCACAATTCGCAGCTCGAACTAACTTGCCAGCAAGCCAGTGTCAGCAACAAGAATCAAGCAATATAATCGTGAAACTCGCTCGTAGCGTACAATACAGGTGGTACAAGAAGAAGAAGAACACAGGTGTTAGCAACGCTTTGTGGCCTGCGTCCTCGGAACAGTATCACTTTAAATTTGGCTGCCACCAACCGCGTTGCGATAGCAACTACGTCGGCCAGGGGTCAAAGGTGGCCGCCGCACACAATGGAGATGATCCCAGGCCTAAATAAAACAATTTATAAGACGCGATTCCCAAAGTTATGGTTCACATACCTTTAACTCAAGGGTTTGACATACGATCGTCGAAATATCACTGGTATAAGTCTTTGCACAGGAGGCTGATATCAAAATTGGTTTTATTTCACTTGAAATTTACAGGATGGCTTGATTTAAAGACGCTTTAAATTTTCACAACTTTCTCGGCTGACAGTAAATAGAAGAGAGAGCACAGGAAACAATGTCTATCGGGACTTGGACAGCACGCAGGGTTGACCATCAGTATGATCGATAAATTTCCCATTGATTGCATGTCTAGTATTTCGGCGCTGCCAACTGGTGTACATTGTTTAGCGGGCTTTTGAACGCAAACGGCTAATACGATTTTAATGTGCATTAAGATTAGGATTTTTGGCACACACCCACTACAGAATATGTAAACTAATTAACAGAGTTCTGCAGCTCATCCGTTCGACATACGGAATCGCCGTCGTCCACAATTGAATTACTTAGTGCTGGGACAAGTTCGTCTTCATCAGCCAAATCGTCTGAGGAGCTAGTGTTTTGGACAAGAAAATTAGCGTAAATTTGTTTCAATGCTTGACATTGAGGAGAGTTTAAATCGGTTTGCATGAGGAGAGGAGACGTAGGGTCATTATACGACAAACCAAGTTTGAGGTCATCGGCATATCATCATGGGATATCATATATGAAAAGCTTAAATATCATAATGAAAAAGGGGCCTAAATGACTACCTTGGGAAATCCCAGATAGTACATTAATGGAGCTGGATAGTACTGATTTGAAACGAACTCGTTGAGATTAATCACTTAAGTATTACTATTTTTAAGAGCTCTGGAGTCTAGAATCTAGACAAATTACTAGCCGACTGCGATGTTTTTATATTCCTTACCTTTGCGTAATAGAACATTTTTTCGAGCACATGTACTCAAAATGGTATATTTTCTCATAAAAAACATAGAATTGTTTGGAACAGTTTAATTTAAAGTTGAGAGATAGTACTAGACGATAATATTAAAGAGAGACAAAAGAGAAGTAAAGGCTTCCCACCAACTTGCCTAAATGGTGTCAAGCAAGTTTACGATGAACTTTTCCGATACGATACCATTTCCCAGAACAGATTCTAAACACGAAAGCCATCTTAAATCACCACAACCCCTTGAATAAACTGAAAAAAGTCGAAGTTTGTTGCCTTGTTTCATATATATACCAAGTGTAAAGGCAGCTGTCTCTGCGTAAAAAATGTTCCCAAGCTTTTATGAAAAATTTGCTTAATAGGCCAAATTACGGAAATTAACGGCCATATTTGATCAAATAATTTACGTATGGTTCCATAGTGGGCAAAATCTGCAATCATGACTATTTAGCCAATTTTAATCAAAATTTCGGAACATTTTTTTCCTTTGGGAGCTTACAATGTACAAATATCAAAAAAAAAACTTTAATATCTTCTACAAGGGTAAAAAAAAAAGTAAGCGTTAGTTTAAGTCGGCTCTGCACGACTTATTCTGAAAAATTATGTTAATTAACAGAGGAATAACATTTATGTTAGCTTATGAACATTATGTTAGCTGACAGATCATGCTGACCGTAAAAGGCTTGCAGTAAAGAGCAGCAGGTCACTTTAAGCCCACAACTCTCTCGAACCTCCTGGCTCTAAAGCTGCCTCCCGCTGTCAAGTAACCAAAGTTATAGTTGCCAACTTTAATAAAAATTAGTGAGTACAAATAAAATCCTATAAAGTAGTTTACTTTTCTGTTGATATTCTGTATTAAGAAGAAATTCGAAAGTCAAATTTCTCTCTCTAATTTTAACAATATGGTCGAGCTTTGTGTGCTCAGCATGTATTTTTGACTACGTGGACACCAAATTAAAAAAAAGATGCAGAGTATTACAAATGTTTAATTGTAGGAAAAGTACATATATTTTTACTATTTCCCAATAATTATTTTGAAAACCCTTCTTGGCTCTACGGCACTGTCTTACCGCATTTTCAGTTTTGTTTGCTTTCATATGCTTACTTATAGATGTATGTTTGAATGTATGTGGTTTGTGTGTGTATGTTCATATAAATGCATATGTATTTGAGTATATCATACATGAAAATGTGTGTTTGTGTGTATGTGTGTGCCTGTGCGCTTGTTTGGCATATACAGTGAAAGCTCTTGCTAAAGATTTACTTGAGCTTTAAAGGCTACACAAACCTTTCCTAAGATCCTCGCATGGCTCCACTAAGGTTGGTTTCTTTGGGTTATTTCAACATTTCAATAATAACAAAAGATTTAATTAAATTGAAGGCTATGAAGGATTAACCACTGTGCTTTGTGTTTAATGTGTGGGTGTGGATTTTATAAGCCTCCCAAAACAAAATCATCAAAGCGTAGACTCATACCAATCGCATATAGCCCAAAAACTGGACGGGATTTTTGGTCTTTGGTATGAGATATGCGTAGAAAGGCCTGTGGCAGAAATGAAATATCAATAAATGATTAACATTTCGGGGCAATAAATGAGTTTTATTTAGAAATCATAGGTTTATTAAAGCGAATGTTGAATTCCAAGATGAATGTAAAGTGGGTTAGGATTAAAATGATGGAATAGATCACAAAACCCATAAAAGCAAGTTTTTTTTTAAACTCAGATATACCTTTTTAGAACAAATTTAAGAAATTATGCAATGAGTTCTTGAAAAAATGTTAGTTTCGAAAAGAATTCTCGATACTTTAAAAATTTCCGAAAAAGAAACAGAGTTTCAATAAAGATCACAATACCTTTTTAAGAAAAGCTACACTGAAAATATAGAACACGATATTGTAGTTTTTAAAGTTATTTGAGCCTAGCCGACAAATATGTACAGATATATGGATGTATAACCGTTAAGGTATTTTAAGACAGAGACTATGGTCACACTGTATATAGAGAAGGGACAACGAGCAGAACAGAGAGAGTGGATAGATGAGACGAACGAGGACTGACAAGACAAACCCACATCTACATTGTAAATAGTAAGCCTTTTATATGTAAATACCAGTGAAATAGTGTGTAAATAAATGAGAAAAAACCACTCGTGTACAATTTTTAGTACTAAACAAGCATATGGAGAATCGAAATCGAAAATATGATCCAGGGTTTGTCCGGAAAGTTATAGGACTGATTTTCTTCCGCCGCGACTGTACTTCGGTGGGTGCGCGCACGGACTGAATTCGGAAGAGGGCGTTCCTAGCTAACGAACGAGCGGCTGGTTAGTTGTCTCCGAGCACCTTGAGAGTCAGGAAAGGCATTTTCGCGTTACGTGTTTCTGTAAGTGGTGCAAGTCGAAAATGTAAAAAGTGAAATTTAATACTGGACTTGATATTTCTTTCTTGTTTTTCTGTTTAGATATTGAAGTCTAACAAATTTTTCAGACTTACTTTTGTTCTGAAATAATTGACCTAATTCTCAAATTTTTTAAAAAATCATGTACATTTCGCCAAATTTGGCCCGAGAAGCGATTTGAAATCACAAAAGTATTGCGAATGAAAAAATGGAAGCATGGCTATATATTTTCAAAAGATCATTGGTCCTACCTCTGGAAATTTTTTTAAAATTTCTTAGCAGGTTTTTTCGAAACATTTTTAGCAAGGCTTAGACCAGATTTGGTTCCCAAAAAATTCCCAAAATTTCGGAGATATTTTTTAGAGATCCGCGAAATCTTTGTATAAAAATCTATTTAAATTTGATATATAGTTCTAGGAAAATAAAATTTTGTCAAAAACTGCCATATTTAGAAAATAATCCTAAAAAAATATAAATCGTTATTTTTTTGAAAAATTTTTGATCGAAGTTTTTCAAGCGAATCCGAATTTTGATCATGTTTTGATTTAGAGAAGTTAAAAATTCTCAATTACTGATATTACAGCGTTCGGTTTAAGCAAATATTTTCTAGCTAACTAAACTTCCATCACATTTTCCAGTTTGATAGACAAGTTCTAGATTCAAAAGTTCCCGCTTCACCCCAAAGGCATTGCATATTTGAACTTTTGATGTGAGCGAAGGAGGCCCTTACCCCCTGGCAATGAGAGACAGACCACAGACTCCGACTCCGGCTACGACCTTTCGTAGACAAAAGCAGAGTCCCAACTGGTAACCACGACAACAACGGCCAAGGCGCCGCCAAATGATGTTGCTGCCGTCGCCGTTGCTGTTGCTGCTGTGTCTCGTTAATGTTGCTGATATCGTTTGCTGTTGCTGAAGCGGCTACTGATGCTGCTGCTGCTGCTGCGGCCGCTCCTGCTATGTTGTAAAAGTTTTGCGCACAAATCAGGCAACGCAAAAAGGATACGCAAAGTGTATGGAATAAAAAATCCGACAGCAGCGCCAGCAACTGCAACAACAACAAATGGCATTTTCAGTGCTTTGCGCTTGAAGGCGAACACAATGAATGCCACAGAGCCGCTCTGGCCAGCATCGTTAGAGCTTAAATAATCCCCATCCCCCCCACCTGCCCACCACTCAACCAATCTACGACCTCGATGTGAATATCCCCCACAATGTTCTCCCTACTCCAGATGGCGACGCTGCGCCGCTGCCTCGCACATTTTCAATGCGCTCTTGCCTCGAAACGGTGGAAAATGCGCGTCCGTTGTTAGTCGGAAAACGTCGTCATCCGTCGACGGTTGTTTGGCTGGCTTGGAGCAGGTCTACCCAGGCCTGGCCTATGCTGACTTGGCGCTCCAACAGCAATTTACGAGGCTAGGCATCGCACGAATGAGCACTCGGCGCTTTGGCGATGGCTTCGGCATTGAAGTTGTTGCTGTTGTTGTGCAAAACAAAGAGCCACCCAGTTACCAGCAATCTCTCACTATGAATGTTGCTATACGTACATAGACATCCGTGCATGCATACGTACATGTGTATATATACGTATATAGTTACATGTGTGTGTGTGTGTGTGTGTGCAATGCCATCACGTCAGCCAGGCAAAACAATCAGCAGTCATAGTGAGGGCAGGGGGAATTGCTGCTGCTGCTGCTGTGTGTGTGCCGACTAAGCCGACGCCAGCCCAACAACCGACAGCCGCAGGGCCCCCAACTCACCACCAGCCACCCACTTTTATCAGTCAGCAAAAGGTCGTTCGGCTATGTGGTCGCCTCAGTGTGCACTACAATAGCGCATGACGATGATGATGATGTAGATAATGATGACGCTGCTCGCAACAAGCACCTGACTTGCTGTGCCATATTGTCATGATCAGACGGTTGGGACGTGTACTTATAATGTTTTTTAAGTACGATTTAAAAAACACTAAACGCTAAATTAATCTCCAGCAAATTCTAAAAAAAATAACTAAAACTTTAATAGATATGTTGGTAATTATTTTTTAACCATTTCAAGAATTTGGCCATCAACGATGGAATAATTTGCTTTTTAACTGCAACATTCACTTTAAAAATAGTTATAAGCTGTGGATTATGGTATATAAGACAGTTTGGAATTTAAGCAACCAATGCGATAGGCTTCTCCTGAACCGATCCCACGAAATTAATCTCCCAGCGGAAACAGAAGTTCAAATTATTCTGTCTAGAAAACTTCTTACATTAATTTATATGATATTTGCATGATTCCAAGTTGTTCTAAAACCATTAGAAAAATTTCAGATCGGATGATTATATCTTATAGCTGCCATAGAAACCATCGGTCAGAAAATGGGTCTTAGTGAGAAAAACTTTTTGTGTTTTCAATATTAGCGCTCTTAAACTCGGTAGTTTTTAATATTATAAGACTCTGACCCGATTCCCCAAATTAGGCCGAAATCAGACGACTATTTCTATTGGCTGCCATAGGACCGATCGGTCGGAAAATCGGTCTTGCCTCGGAGAACATATCACCGATTGATGATCCGGTTACGACTTATGATGATCACTGCGCAACAAATTTTTCTCGAGGCGTCTCCAGAGATTGGCTATCGAGATCTTCTTCTTCTTCTTCTTTGTCCCAATATTTATATCAGAACCGCTTAACGATCTGTCGTCTCTGTCAGTTGTTCACAACAAGCTTTAAATTGTCTTTACGCTCTTGGTCGTCCCTCCATGCCTTTTCACAATTCTTTCGCATTCCGTTTGTACACCATTTTTTGCTGGAGCTTCTTCATCCACACGGGTAACATGTCCTATCCAGCGCAGCCCCTGTTCCTTATATAGCTCATACAGTTCATTATTCTATAAATGCTCCGAAGAATCTTTCGTTTGAAAACGCCAATCGCCGCCTCATCCCCTGCTGTTATTGTACCTTCTTCTGCGCCGTATTGCAGGACTGGGGTGATAAGCGACTTGTATTGCGGTATTTTCGTTCTTTGTGAGAGGGCTGGGCTCTTGAACTTTTTACTAAGCCCATAGTAGCATGAGTGATTTTTCTTTGGATTTCCAGGCTGATGCTCTTGTCGCTGGCTATCATCGTTTCGAGGTAGACAAAATCCTTTTTAACTTCTATTTCGCGGATACTAGGTACTTCGACTTGTCCTTCTGACGAAGCTTTGAGTGCTTCTCAACGTCATCAAGCAAAGTCGAACGTTCTCGAAGAAAGGACGGTAAGTTTCTATGTCTCTGTCATAGGACTTATCCAGAATTGGTCGTAATGCGAATTTCTGGTCAGTGGTGGTCTAAAGCCACACTGACAAGATCCAAACAGTGTGCGTATAAGCGGCTTTAGACGTTCACCAAAAAACACGCGACAGAACTTTTAGTAGTTGGCGCAAAGTGCAGGGTATTCTTTTTAAAAATTGGGCAAAGCACACTTAGATACCAATTGTCGGGAATACTTTCGTTGCACCTTACAGCTCATCAGCTCCAGCTAATTTTTGATTTTTTGCCTTTTCAGGGCTGAACAGACTTCCTCTTCGTCCGGCGGGTTTATCTACACTCAAAAAACAACTTGCCCTAGAGGTCATCATGATCGTTCTCGCCTCCCAGCAGAAGAGCTTCCCCATTTGCATTTAACTAACCTTAATTAAACAATCTGTTAGGTGCTTAACCTTTTGATCAAATTTTGAAACACTTTTGAACCGGTTTTAAACTGGTCCTGAAGGAGTAAAATATCTTATTTTTTATAGGACCAAGTTTTATTTTCAATCGTTTTTATACACTTGAAAAGTGTATTATAATTTTGCCCAGAAGTTTGCAACGCATAGAAGGAATCATCTCCGACCACATAAAGTATATATATTCTTGATCAGCGTGACGAGCTGAGTCGATTAAGCTTTGTCCGTCCGTCTGTCCGTCTGTCTGTTTCTACGCGAACTAGTCCCTCAGTTTTGAAGCTAGCGAGCTGAAACTTTGCACAGAGTCTTCTTTTGTCTGCACGCTGCTAATATGTCGGAACCGACCAGATCGGATGACTACTTCTTGTAGCTGCCATACAAATGATCGGTCGAAAAATGGGTTTTAATGAGAAAAACTGTTTTTTTCTCAACATTACCGCTCTCAATCACGGTCTTGGGTAATATTAAATGTTTTTAAGCTGATCTGCGAAGTTTGGTCGAAGTCGCTAACCCTTGAGACAAGCGATTTCAAGTGTATAAAAACTTCGGCACGGACGAAGTTAGCCTTGCCTTTCTCGTTTTTCTTAGAGTAAGCCTAGCATTAACTTGAAAATTTAATCAAAATATTTTACTTATTCAGGCTTATAAGGATTGGCCCAAGAGAAGTCTCTTCCCTGTTGTTTCGTGAATAACTTTGGTGTTTTTGCTCAGATCTCATTATGCTTTTCAGAATAGATAGATTTAAGGCCTAAGTTAATTATATTATTATTATTTTAATATATATATTAAGCAACGATGTTTTAAATTTAAAATTGTGGCTCTGACAGTTTTATTGCGGTTTATGGGAGAAGGGGGGAAAATTTTGCAAGTCTGAAACAAACTTGATCTGCGTACGGTATACACATATGGGCATTTCCAAAAAAAGGTCCACCTGGGCCAAAAAAATTAAAATGGTTAAAAACACTATATTTGATCGAATTTTCATAGGGAAAAAATCGGATTAAACTAAAGTAAGCTAATCTTACATTTATTGAAACCCGTGCTAGCGCGTTTTTCTCATTTTGACATTAAATTTGCTTATTTTTTTGGAAAGAAGTGACTATAGATTACACGTTCTTTCTCTATCTAAAATCTTTCTGATGGTAAAAAGGGGTATACAAGAATGCATTAGGAACCATGACAAACTATGCCAATGCAATTACCTGCAAGTTTTTGCTTCGCATTATAGCAGAAACAATATAAATATAATGATGGAGAAATGATCACATTCAACATGTCACGTATAGACAGAGGTAAATCTTTTTTTACAAAAAATGTACTCAAGATTTTTAAATCCAATAATATACATTTCAAAGAACTATACATTCATAAGATATTAAAAATATTTGGGCTTAGTTATTGTGTTAGGTTTCGCTAACCGTTGTCTTTATATAGCTGCTCCGCAAAACCGCTTCTGTTTTTGTCACGTTCGAATAGCTTCCAATTTTGTCATTATTATGGAAACCGAATTTCACTTGATAAACACTTTAACACTAATTAAAGTGCTGGCTGAGAGCTATATTATACAGTAAAAAACGAACTAAAAATTCGATTTATTTTGACTTTTTTTCATTTTTAAGGTGAACGACGGTCACGGTTCGACAGAATGGAAATGTGCTTGCAAAAATTTGATTCTCTTTCTCATATAGTCTCTGAGTTTGACGCTTTTATACAGACAGGCTGAAAGGACTCAGCTGTTGCTGCTGAACAAGAATTTATATATATAATAGGGTCCTTCTTCCTGGTACATACATTTGCACAACTTCGTGATCCCCTTTTACCCATTTTTAATAAGTACAGGGTATAACAAGTAAGAGTGTTGCGGTCGAGTGCCCCGACAGCAACATACCCTGTCCCAAGTAATGTGGTTCCTATAGCTTTGAATTCCATTTATTTTAAAATTTATTTTAATAAATAGGCAGGCACACTTACATATGTACATATCTTCGGTGTTTTTGCTCGGATCTCATTGTGGTACACAGAATAGATAGATGTTGGGCCTCACTGAATAAATATTAATAGTCACTAAGTTCAAACGCTAAAAATTGTAGCTCTGACAGTTTTTCCCGGTTAGACAGAAGATTTAGGTGGCAAATGCCTGTGCAGCAAAATTTATCTGGGTACGGTTACATCTACACACATAAAAATATTTTTTGTCTCTTATAGTCTGTGAGAGTTACGCTTAGTTTCTTCGCTAGTTACATACATATGCACAACTTCGTGATAGCCTTTTACCCATTTTTAATAAGTACAGGGTATAAAAAGTAGGATCAACTCATTTTTTTTTTCTGATCGTGTGAAGAATATCCGGGATTACCCTGTTTTCATTACCGTTTGGGATTGATCTTTTTTAATAATTTCCGAGATTAGGCACTTAACCGCTTTCGTATTAATTCTCAGACTTCAGAAATAGCTTTTGACTCTTTCCTGAGCAGTTTAGCTAACTATAAGGAATAATCATAACAACATTCTTTCACTTTAGAAAATAGCGATTCATTGAAAGGAATATTCTTTTTCAGATGTTACTCTTGACTGGTGTTATTCTGTCAACTTATTTTTGTTAGGGATTGACAAATCATCATGGAAAGACTCAGGCCGCAAGAACATCTCAAAACTACAATGTGATTTTTACGAATCATCTCCAAATAATTCAGCTGTATTACGAAAATCAGCTTGCTGTGAAATATGTTTCACGTAAACTTCGAGCTACATATGGAGTGCATCATCGACCTCCATCGACCACTATTCAGAAAACTATCGACATGTTTCAGTCTAAGTGAATAATACGGGATCTAATACGAGGCACAATTCTGGCTAAATGGATACGTCAACAAATAAAATTGCCTCATTTGGGCTGAAGAGCAACCTAAAGAGATTCTCGAACTACCGTTACATCCACAAAAATGCACTGTTTGGTGTGGTTTAAAGGCCGCACCATACCGCACCATGATCAATGACTTTTTATTAACTGAAAATGAGATGATGCTACGGTACGCACTGTGCGCGAAACAATGGCTTTATTTAGAAATCATTTTTACTGGCCTTTTGTTGCTCATAACTTGAGTATCGTTTATCCAATCTTTGTTATTCCTTCGGAAAACCGATAAATAATTATACAAAATTTTGAAAAGAGGGCATAAGAATCATTGGGATTTCAGACTTGGAAGCGGTTATAATAAGTATTCAATAAACAAAAACGGTGGTTAAAGATCAACTGAACAGTTTCATATTCTCAAACAGCTTGCATCAATGGAAACATCATTTCCAATTGATCCTTTGGAAAGATTCCAAACGACCCCAACCCTAACCTATCGATATCCTCGATTAGCCTCGATTGGGACCGTTAGGAGGCCATCGCAATTATCGGGCAAACGAAATAACCACACCATCGCCTTTGTTTGTCATGCACTAAAATAGTTCAGCTGTCGATGGCTTTGGTAATGGGACTTTGAAAAGTAGGGAAAGAAGGGTTCGGTGTTCGCCCACTCGACTCTACGAATCGGAGCCCGAGTGCCACGATGTTTGGGCTGGGGGATTTGTGGCTTTCGCCAGCCCGCCTGTTTGGTTGCCTGGCCTGGCCTGGCGGCTTTCCACAGCGCAACTGAAAATGCGAAACGGAAAACTCACAGCAACAGCAGCGGTGGCAGCAACAACAAGAACGTGTGCGCATGTGGCAGGGTTGCCGCTGCAACGACAACGAGTTTGAGGTTCGTTTTCGTGTGTTGTTTCGGCCAACTCAAAGTCGGTAGGCAACTCTGGCCGCCTGGCCCCAAAAGCGCCAAGCAAAGTCAGTACGAACTCTGCACTTCGCACAACAAGACGACCAACGACGACGACGACGACGCCAACGGCGCGCGGCCCAAGCCACAGCCAGAGCAAAAACTACGTAAATTTTTGAAAGAAATTTCCAAGTGTGCAAAACTGAAATCCCCAAACAAAGTGCGAACTGCAGTACGCCCAGTGTGATAAGTGCAATGTGGAGCTTCAATCGCTCCCACTGAATCCAAAATTACCTCCAAATCCTGCAGCAAGCCATGAAAATGTGGACCGAAGCCAATGTGAGTAGCTGGTGATCATTAAGAGATGCATTTCAAATGGAGGCAGGAATCGCCTGCTTTGTTTTGATTCTTGAGTTTCAACCGCATTTATGCTTTGCGCCTGTCGTTTACCGGCGAAACCAATTGAAAAGCCATTTGGGGAATGGAAATGGTGAATGGATGAGTAGTCGAGGGCGGAGGGAAGGAGGGGGAGAAGACAAAGACACGCATCACGTAGTCGTAGTAGGCACGCACAGCACGCGTCTGCTCATTCCCCCCACCCAGCTCAGTTATCGCACAATCGAAGCAAAGTAAACAAAAGCCAACAGCAAATGTTTTTTTTTTTTTGCTTTTCTTTCTTGCTTTTATTGCTCGCAGCAATTAAATGAAAGTTTTCTGCGTGATGAGGATGAGAGGAGGAGGCATTGTAGAAACCGGCGAGCAAAACAAAAACTGCAAAAATGTCATATGCGTCAAGCAGATGGTGAAGGAGACAGCAGCAGGGAGACTGGCATGGGGGCAGGGGGATGTGGGCCAAGCCAAATGCCGAATGCCATTGGAGTGCATTAACACATGGCTGAGGTGTTGTCGTTGCCCATTTAGATTGGATTCGATTCGACTCACAGAATATTGAAATAAACTTGACCCACAAATTTGGTTTCTTTTTGAACAGGTCAAAGGACTCATTTTCATTTGTAGAAACAAAAAAAAATATATCTTACCTAGGAGACGAAAAAATCATGAAGATTGATTCGCCCTTTGCTTAAAATTTTAGCCCTTTCAAAATATAAGGACAACCGGCTAGTTGTTGGTGCTGTGCCCTCTCACTAGAATTTTCGAGCCTATGATCAGACAACGGCGGTTCGTTGTATTTGGTATAGATGGAAACTTCCTTATTATTTTCAAACAAGACTATCATGGTAAAGTTTCCTTTCACCTTTGAAATAGCCAAAATAAAGAAATCAAAGGAACAAAAAAAATTAAGATGAAATTTGAAAAGCAACTTTAGAAACAAAACAGCAATGTTCAAAGGAATGACCGCCAACTGCGCCACGTATTGAACAGAAATTAAACTGAACTGACGAAACTGACTGAATCGAATTGTGCTCCTGCAGCTCCACCTGTTGGCAATTTTCCTATTTTTCTTATTATTATTATAATTAATTAAAATAATACTCTTTCCCAGAAAATTGAAACGCACAGAAATATTAATGATGATGAATATATCTCATAGCTGTCATAAGAACTATCGGTCGGAAATTGTGTCTTAATGAGAAAAACTTTTTTGTTTTTCATTTTAACGTCTCAAAACTCTGCAATTATTAATATAATATGTTTTCACAAAGATTTTTCAAGCTTAAGTCAAAATCGGATGACTATATCTTATAGCTGCCATAGGAACCATCGGTCGGAAAATGGGTTTTAGCTAGAAAAATTTTAGCATTCTTAAACTCTGAGATTTCAGAGCATTTGCAAGGTTTATACCCCTAATCACAGACAAAGTTAGTTTAGCTTTCTCGTTTTTCTAAACCTAAACAAACATACCAAGATCCATTTGGATATTTTTATATGTGCCTTTGCAAGCTGTATTTGTTACTTGGATTTAAAAACTTAGATGTATGAATTAGAATTGAATTTTAAATGTGGAATCATTCAAATGTAAAAACAGCAAAAAAAGGGGAAATCAAAACTAACTTCGTCTGTGCTGACTAATAAAACACTAATAAAAAAGCTAGGTTATCGATTTCTACCAAATTTCGTAGATTAGTTTTAAGAATTGAAGAAATGTAATATTTATAATGAACGAGTTGAAGCAAGCTAACAAAAAATTTGTTCTAAATTACCAACCAACTTTCAGAATGATTGTTCATAAGGCAGATACCCAGCCAGCATTTTATGAAATTTCTCATCACATTCCTTTCCTTTTCAAGTCTACAGTCTGATCAAAATAAAAATGTAGAAAATGGTACCCCATCCGCGACTTTTCCTGAATAGTCGTTTATAACCCGTTTTTGTGATCATTTTCGAGTTATTTTGAGAGTCTATGTCATTTTCGAGCCTAAGGCTGCCTTCACACTGTTCGACACATGACCCATGACATTTGGTAGGCATGCATTTCCCCATGAAATTCTATGAATTTGGCAAGCTATTCAAATTTAAAACAGAACATAAAGCAGGACTATCATGGGTCATGTGTCGAACAGTGTGAAGGCAGCCTTACTTAAATCACACATGAAATTAATCTCTTTAAAATCATCAAAGGGGCTCGAATAAGACTTATTAAGCTGGTTCTTGTTAAAATGATTGATAAACTTTCCCGCAAATTAATGTGAGTAGCACAACAGTTGACGTATTCTGAGATTATACAAACTATGTTGCTTACACATCAGAAAATCGACGCATAATAAAAAATAAAGCCTAATGAGGCTTTAGAATAAAGTTGGTTGTAATATAGTATAAAAAATATATATATAATAATTTAATGCGTATTTTATGGTGGCATTCAATTCCATTGTTAGATATGTGTTTAATGTTGGGCGTATGGAATATATATCTCATCTATCTGTCATACAAGATATTTGACCTCAGCCTAACGACGTGGATTGATCTCAGGACTTTAACATTCCTCCATAAAATCATAAATTCTCAGGAACATTTATATTTATTTCAAAAACTAAGACCTGCTCTTTCACAAAGAACCAGTAATTTTATTTGCCCCAGAACCAAAATACAATGCTCGAGGACAGTTATGTAAATGAAAATCGTCTAAAAATTACCTACAAAATAGTCGAACCCCTCAGTTTAAAGTAAAACTTAAAAAACATTTAAAAAATCGACATTTAATTTTATCAATAAATTAAATTAAATTATTTCTATTCATATTTACATTCAATATTTATTTTTGATTGAGTTAGCAATTATTATTTATTCAAATTTAGATTGTGGAAATTTTTGTTATACTGTAGTATTTGTACTTGTAGTGCTGGGATAAAAAATAAAATAAAATAAAAACAATTAAAAATTATCAAAATAGTCTAAACAAAAGTTTACTTTTCTCTCAAATCTCGCCCTAAACGGCTTATTAAGCTGGGACCATTCCCCATAACCGATTCGTGTTCAGCACAGGATTTTTTAACAAAACCCTTCAATAAAATGAAAAAAGTTTACTGAAATTTTTCAATAGTAAAAATCAAAGTTCAAAAATTGAGAGTGAAACGCTGATGAGAGAATCGAAGTCGCTCTTTGGTTTGCTTTAAAACCGAGGGATCTACAACCACAATTCCAGACAAATTAGCATCCCTGGCTTTAAGACACGCAAGAACAAAACATTTAAGAAAAATTTTAATTACAAGCGGTATACACGCTATACAGGATCCCAAAAGCAAATAATTTGATCAAATATGTCCGAAAAGTTTTCTTATTAGGCCTATTTTGACAAAATTTCTTCAAAATTAATGCAAATTATTAGCCTGTGTGAACATAAGACTTAAGACTTGGGAATTTGCACAAATTATGATGAAAATTTGGCTAATTAGCCATGATTTCAGATTTTCCAGGACTTCAAACTTAAACTATGGTTCCAAAAGCAAATAATTTGAACAAATTCTCATTAAAATTGTATGCAAATTATTTGCCAGTGTGAACCTTACTTTAGCTTAAGGTACCAAAGCAAATAATTTGGACAAATTTTTATGGAAATTTGGTTAATTAGCCATGATTGCAGTTTTTCCAGGACTTTAATCTTAAAGTATGGTTCAAAATGCAAATATTTTAATCAAATATGTCCAACAAGTTCCCTAAATTTAGACCAATTTTCATCAAAATTTGTGCAAATTATTTGCTTATCTGAACCTAATCTAAGACTAAGGTCCCACTGGCAAATAATTAGCATGAATTATAATGAAAATTCGGCTAATTAACCATGATTGCAGATTTTGCAGGACTTTAAACTAAAACTTTCGTTCCAAACGCAAATAATTTGGCCTATTTAGCGAAATGTTTCTATGCAAACTAAGCTTAACATGTTTTTAGCAAGTTTTTAACTCTGTTGCTCAATTTTTGCTTGTATTTTCTTTTGAGTGCTAACTTTTCCTTGTTCCTTCAATGTTTCGTGCATCAAAATTTAAAGAAAAACAATTTGCTTAGCTTGCATAAAATGCCGCCAATGTTTGTACAAACAATTCCATTTCCGCCAAGAATCCACTTGTCCTTGACACAGTGATGGACAACAACAACAACCATCATGACTTGCGGTATTCGCACGTCGCCGCCCTCCCCTCTACCCATTGCACGGAGGGGTTACTCATTTTCATTATCCATGTTGTCCATGCAAATGCCTACTGGCTGGCATACCTTAGGTCAGTTTCATGTATCAAAAAAAAAAATAAATAAAAATAAAATAAACAGGGGACAAACCCTTTCTTTCCAACGCACATATAAATATAACGGTTTTATGTGTATTTACCATTACGCTTTCAATGGGCCATAATAATGTGCTCTCTGCTCGCTGCTTCTGCTCAGGCTCTTCTGGCTGGGCCATAATTTATTGGCCACTTGTTTCTAAGCGGCGTCATGAATGAATGAGAGAGTGAGCAAGTGACTGAGTAAGTGAATGAGTGACTGAATGGCACTCGCTAATAAGCATCAGACACAAAAGGGCACAGCAACTAGAGAGAGCCAGAGTGAGAGAGCGAGGAGGCCGGTCAAAAGCAGCACGTGCTAAACACATTTAACGACAACAACAACGGCAGCAGGAACAGGGGCACAAAAACGATTAAATTAAAAACCAAAACAAACTAAAGAAACCAACCGCGCAGTCGGCGTCCACGTTGGCAGCAGATACATGTTGAGTACACGAAAAACACACAAAACGAAAAAAGTAATAAAAATAAAAAAGACGCCGCATAATAAACGTCAATTTAAAATGCTAAAAGAGCTCTCGACTGCGACGTCGACGTCAGCAGCGCAGTCAACCGCCGGAATGCCGGCGACAATAAAAAATCGCCAAAAGTTAAGAAGCAAACACAAACACACCCACACACACACACACCCAGCGAATGTGCAGAGAGCAATAAAAAATAACCCTTTTCCGGTTTTTTGTTTTGCTTTGCAGTTTCTAATCAAGAGAAAATATAAGAAAAAATGCGGCGGCAAGCTGACTGAGACATGAGACTTTTTCAGATTCTTTCGTGGTGGGTGGGGGGTGGGGGGTGAGTGGGGGGACGCAACCCAATCCTTTTTTTGTTGTGCTTTTATAGAATGACAGAGAATAAATAAAGCAAAACAAAGTAAGAAATTACCCTGCCAATAGGCAAACTCTTTGACGAACCAATCAGTTAAATGTGAATAATTAGCTAAAGATTTAGGGTCTGAATGGTTGCTGCTTTGTTTTTTTTTAAATGATTGAGGCAAAGATTTGAACAAAAGTCTTTAAAATTTTCAAAACAAAGTTTTCATTTATTGAAATTTTCTCTGGTAGGATGTTCACATGCGCCTCCTAAAAGTAGGCAATGAATTCCTCAAATGCGTCGGTCCGCCATTATTTCAAAGGGATCACAATCGTTTAGACGAGTTATAAGTCACATAAACTTACAAATAGTAGAGTAAATTGTGAGCTTATCTGACACATAGCAGCTTTTTGGAAAAAGAGCAATCGACCCTTAACTGTTGGATATTGTAGAGTTTCAGTTCGAAAATTGAAATTGATAATTACATAATTATTTCAATTTATTGAAGGTGTGACAATGGCCTCCACTAAATCGATGACAATCAAGTGAGAAAGTCAGTCAAGCCCGACTAAGTCATACTCTGTACCTGCAGTAGAAGCTGAATGCAGCGTTGCTGCTGCTCGTCACTGAGTTTCTCTCTCTCTCTCTCTTTGCCGATTTTGACTTTTTTTGCTCATAACTTGAGACCCGATCATCCGATCTTTATCATTTCTTCGGCAAATCGAAACATATTGCTTATGACTAACTATCTCTAAAAAAGTTCCATTTCCTAACTTAAGCATCAAAATTACCAAACAGATTTATGATTATTTTAAGGGAAGATATGCCATTTTGAATATATATGTTCAAAATGACAACATTTTGCATTTTTAAAGAAATTTGATAACGCGAAGGTTAAATAAACATGAGCTAGTGAAAATAGACCTAAGTCCGCAAGTCTAGAAGCCATTTCCGGACCAAATAAAGGTGTAAAAAGAAAAAACTGTTATACACAACTTCAACATATGTCAACCCAGGTTAATGGAAATTGTCATTATATCTATATATATGCCTAGAGCCTGTATTGTACCTTTTAAAACAGACATTTCCAAAAAATTTGCTCGTAGTGTAAACTGTGTTGGGCATTATTCAATTCAATTTTTAATCAATTGATTAATCAATTAATAATTTTAATCATTTAATTCAATTCAAGTTAAAATTAATTGCAATTAAACTATTAGTTGCAGCTTGCAATTAATTTAGTTTTAATTTAAATAAATTTCAATTTAATCAATTGCAATTGTCTTTTTATACCCTTGCAAAGGGTAAACATTATCTGAATACAAGCAAGAGTTGATCGATACTGCTAATTTGAGTTCAACGTGGTAGCCCTTATATGATCCGTTAATAATTTACAGTGAGTGTGCGAAAACCTCAGATTATCACTATGATATTTAGACTTTGATTGCGATACTAAAATTTGGAATGTTTTTTTACTTAAATATCTAGTATCAGCATGATTAAATATTTATCAATCACAGTCTCATCTCTTATGTACAAACTCTTGGCGCTGTTTATAACAACAAAATTTCTGAGAATCTGCTGGACAAAAGCGTTTATTCTTAAAATTTTAAAAGAATTTTTTTTGTACTTAGGTAATAAGTACAAAGAAATTGAAAAGTATCTCTATTCACCTTGCCATTGCCTCGTCATTATCGGGTGTGTCCCAGAAATCTCTAGCGGTTTTCGTATAAACGTTAGCATTTCATATAAAAGCTGTTAAAATTTATATGTTATGGGGCTCAAAAATGCCCGGCTACTAGATTAGATGTCAAAAGTTGATCGATTTGAAACCGCCTGCTCAAAGTCAAGTAGATTTGAAGCGTACAGTTTTCCTTCCCCATAATTTAGTAGGCGGTCTGATTCTTCGCTCTTCGCAAGTGCAATCGTTTATACGAAAATCTCTAGAGATTTCTATATGACTTCTGTAAGACAGAATTCCTTAAAATGAGTTTTTAGGTACGTTTTTTATTTCCTAGCGGAGGTTTTTTTTATTTTGTCATAACTTTTGTATCGGTTAAGGTCCATTTACTCGTCCTGATCGCTCAGATGAGTTTTCGTCAGACGATCCAACCTAATGTACATAAATGCACATAGCTATAAATCTAGTTGTAAACGAAGATTTTTCGGGTTTTCGGCTTTTATTTCCGTACTACATATTTACATACGGTTTTCATTTACAACGTCAAAATGGTTTGTCGATACCGCTTTTCTTTTCGTCTGTCAATTTTATGTACAGCGTATGCCTACGGTGAAACCATCACTCAAGTCTTAAAAATAGTATAGGGTATAAGTTCATTATTAGAATAAAATGGTCCAATAAATCTATTTCTCATTTACAATTTCATTCGCATTCCTAATCTTCAGTTGGTTTGATAGTCATTTACTGGTGACACTCATTACGTATACGCCGATTTGGTTTTGGTATCGGTGTCAGTATCGGTGTCTCGGTCTTGTCATACATTTGTGTTTGACAATTTGAATGGGTTTTCTCACGCTAAGCAGCGCTGCCTCTGCTAGCGTCACTGGCGCCGGCTTGTCTTTTATTCATTCATGCCTTTTTGTCTCGTTGATTGTTTGTTTGTTTTTTTTTTCTTCTTCCTCGTTTTTTTTTTCATTCATATTTATTTATTTAGCTAATAATATAAGTCAAATTGAAATTATTTATGACACCGGGGCAGCGGCATTGGGCATCGACGACCCGGCCCCCCAACCAGCTGTGTGTGGCTTTTGTTTTGATCGCTATGTAAATGATTGTGAGATGATTTTTTATTGCTTTTATTATTGCCATGAAATAATCAGCGTGGGTTGTCTAGTGAAATCTAGAGTGTGTGTGTGTGTGTGCTCGTAGTAAATATTTGGATTTTCAAAACAGTCAATGAATTTCGTTGGAGAACAGCTGATCTAAACACCTGATTAAATTTACTAGAGCTTAATAAGTTTTTGATATCGTTTTACCCAAAATCTTCATTTCCTTGCGAAATGTATGAAGCTACCTAAATTTAGATTTATTCACGTCCAGGTGTTAACTAAGTACAAGGAAATTAATTAATGTTAAGTCCAAAATCAAACAATTTATTATATACAGCTCTAAAAAACATTTTTCAACGCACAATAGTCGTTGCTGCAATCAACTAGCTAGTTATGTAAAATCTTTTAGAAACAGACCGTATTTTCAGAAAACTCTTCTAACACACCAACAAACAGATTAATATTATAAATTTATCGCGCCCTAACTGCGAAAATAACGTAAGTGTGGGTCAAGCCTATTTTATACTCTGTACCCCAAAGTTTGTGAACCATACAAAGCAGAAAGGAAACCATAAAGTGTGTAAAGTACTGCTCTGAGTTTCTCTCAAAACCGGTTCCATACCGGACCAACCATACTATCCAACCTAATGTGTAAAGTTCAATTTCGTAGCTTAACAAGAACAAGTTAGACCTTGCTAGCTGAGTTAACATATATTTAAAAAAAACAAAAAAAAAAAAAAAAAAAAAAAAAAAACAAAAAACAAACACAAAAAAACACAAAAACCCCCACACCCGCGCGCAACCAGCAAAAAAAATGTTTAATAATAAAGAGGGGGGGGGGGGGGTGGGAAATAGTTTGTTTAATAAATATTCTGTGTTTTTCTCAAAACGGTTCCATGTCCTTTTCAGAATAGATAGATTATAGGCTTAAGTAATATATATTAAGGGTTTGAAAATTGTGGACAGTTTTTTGCGGTTTAAGGGGGGAGGGGGGGGAATTTTGCAAATCTGAAACAAACTTGATCTGCGTACGGCCTATACCTATGTACATGCAAAAATTTGTATCTCTATCTCTTATAGTCTCGGAGATCTACGCGTTCATACAGACAGACGGACAGACGGACAGACGGACGGACGGACAGACGGACAGACGGACAGACGGACAGACGGACATGGCTAAATCGACTCGGCTGTTGATGCTGATCAAGAATATATATACTTTATAGGGTCGGAAATGTTTCCTTCTCCCTGTTACATACATTTGCACAACTTCATGATCCCCTTTTACCCATTTTTAATGGGTACAGGGTATAAAAATAGAGGCCAGCTAACTTCGGCTCGACCGAAGTTTATATACCCCTGGAGCTTTATATAGGCCTGGCAGTTTGTATGGCAGCTATACCATATAGTGGTCCGATTTCGAAAAATCTTGTTGAAATTATGTAAAATCATTGAAAACTTATAAATACGAGCGTTGGGAGCAATAGCACTAAAAACAAAAAAGTTTTTCTCACTAAAGCTAGTTTTTCAACCGATCGTTCCTATGGCAGCTATATGCTATAGTCATCCGATCCGGCAGGTTCCGACAAATGTGCAGCGTATTTATACCAAAAGAATTTGTGTAAAGTTTGGTTAAGATAGCTTTAAAACTGACGGAGGAGATAGCATAGAAACATACGGACGGACGGACAGACGGACAAACGGCTCTAAAACACTTTTCAACCGACCTGAACCAGTAAAATATCCAACTCTATAATGCCAACCTATAGACCAGATTTCTAGTTTAAAGTTTGAATGACTGCTGAGATATGGCTATGAAATACTTTTTTACCGGTTCGAAATGTTGATCCTAGTTCAGTAAAATAGTTTTATCCATATTACCAACTTATTGATCAGATGTCCAGTTTTTATCTTTAATAACTGCCTCTGAACCATTTTTGTTTCATTTCGGCCCTGAACTGGTAAAATCTTAAACTCTATCATAACCTGCAAACCAGATTTGTAGTTCATATCTTGAATGACTTTTGAAATATGGCTAAAAACTTTTCAACCGGTGTAAGGGTTCGATACCGGTTCCGATTCAGTAAAATATCCAAAATCAATTTATAAACCTACAGACAAAGTTTAAAGGTCAATTTTTAACCTTTTTTAACCGCTTTCGAAACTACATATGACAAGAATATATTAGTCATGCTCCCATTCCCACTTTCGCAGAAGTTTTGCGATTTGGAAACCAAAAGTGTGTGCTGTATTTCATTCATATCAGAGCCATGCATCACTATGTGTTACAGGGGGACAAAGTCACATTTTCGCAATCTCTTTTTCAAATTGTGGAAAATATGTCCTTCTGCCTGTTACATAAATTTGTTCGACTTAAGTTTTACTTAGGCGCCGTACAAGCCATCGCTTTTAAAAATTAATGGGAAAGCGGTCAAAATTTTAGATATTTGATCAAGCCTGTCATGAAGTGGCATTCTACACAAGACCTGTAGATTTAAAATGATAAAAAGATGATGGTGATTTTAGATGATCTATTATTAGTATGAGATGTGATTTCTAAGAAACTAATAAACAATTTGACAGAATCTTTTTGCCATCAAGAGTGTTGAGTGAAGATACAGGATTTGTCCGGAAAGTAATTGGACTGATTTTTTTCCGCCGCGTCTGTACTTCGGAGGGAGCGCGCACCGACTGGATTCGGTAGAGGGCGTTTCTAGCTAACGAGTCAGGACATGCATTTTCGCGCGACGTGCTTCTGTGAGTGGTGCAAGCCCAAATGCAGCGCAATTAAATTCTGTGTGAAACTCGGTAAATTTGCGACAGAGACGTTTGGTATGATCAAGCAGACTTACCCAGATGTTGCCTTAGCAAGAAGCGGTGTGTTTCAGTGGCACCAGGCCTTTTTAGAGGGCTGGGCAGAGGTCGACGATGAAAAGTGGGCTGGAAGACCTTCGACTTCGACAAACACCGACAATCTGACTCGTGTGCGCATTCGTTCGTTGTTAAATTTACCAAAAACTGTGGATCGGAGCATTTGAACATGCGCAAGGTGTGCCCGGCCCGGAGGCCGACATCCCAACGCTTCCGCAGCCAGATGAGCTCTACACAAATTACTAGAATACTGTAATGTTTTTACCATTGGGCTGTATCGTGCACAACCAACCATCGTAGAGCTGTTTGGGACATTAAAACTTATTTCGCAGGATCAAAAGTACTGAAATTCGGTTCATTTTTTTAAATATTATGTGATACGAACTGCATTACTAATGAAAATTGGGCCAGACCAA